>OZ019948.1:1405189-1522689 GCA_963970385.1 Theonella swinhoei | reverse complement strand
GGTCTCTCAGCTTCACCTCTGACAGTGTGTGTGTGTGGGGGGGGGTATATGGTGTGTTGCATCTGTAGCACAAGCATGGACATAGACACAGTACATATCAGTAATCTGGCAGCCATTGTGTGGAGTGCTTCATTAATGAGTTCAAGTTAAGGTAGGATCACAAGATGAACAAAGTAATCCCATTTAGTGCTCACCCACGCTGCTAGCTCCTGCATCCAGACTGTTTTCTACTAACTCTTTCACAGCCACTGCTAGAGAGAGCACCACTTGACCCGAGCATATCTGGTGCACCGTCTTCTTGTCAATCGCCTTCACCTCTGACATGCTCTCACAAGTTTGTACTTTGAACTTTTACCACGTGGTTAACTCGCGTGCGCACGCGCACCACTCGCACTTACTTAAGTACTTGAGCTTGTACTTACATACATGTACATGTAAAGCAGATTTCTCGCATGCAATCATTCAAGGAGAGTAGCACTTTTCGCAGACAATGGCAGTGGAAAGCAGTGAAGCAGAGGACGCTTTGGAAGGACCTAGTTTTACCATAGGCCCTCCCAGCGAGCCAGTCCCTCAGTCGGCACTGGAGGACCGCTACAGGGGATTGGAACAGGGAGTTTCATACGACGAGGTCGACTACGAGAGTAAGGATGTGCTGTCGTTCACATAATTCATGTGCTCATGAGATAGAAGTGCCCTGGATTTCAAGGGGTTGCATTAAGGATAGTAAAAGAGATCTGATGTGCATGTCCTTATTGAAGGATTAGAGTGATTCCATGGTATGTGTCCCATGTGCACGGAGGTATGGCATTACTGTAATGTGATATACACACAACTGCTCAGCCGAGGGTCACTGTGAATAGTGTGTGTAGCCTGCCCAAGTGAACAAGGAATAGCTTGCTCTCAGGACATACACGACTTGTGCATGTACATGTACATACACAAGTGCAAGTCATATCACCACTGTATCATTTACAGTACAGTATTTGGAATAGTGAAAAACTTCCTCCTTATTAGAGAGGTTCCGCTATAGGCGACATACTTCTCATTAATCGTGTTTACACCACTCCACCAACAATGGAACAAGTGTTGTGTTAAGTACAGACTACATGCTGATGTGTGTGTATGTCTTGTGACTACTATACAGGACTAGTGTAAAGTAGTCACCTTAGATATAGATACAATACTACACTACATATACATGTAGAGGCTTGAAAGGTTGTTGGAAGTTGTTACAGAGATTCCTAGTCGGACTGACATGGTGTGCCTGTATATCTGCTGGTATGAGGGCAGGGTTTCGTACAGGGGGGTTGTCCCTCCCAAGCCTCATGCATGACGCTGTGGCAGTGCCCCACAAACTTCTTCCCCTCTACCAAAAAAATCCTGTAAGAAGCAAAACCACTCCATTATGTAATTGTACATGTATGTGGCAATAGTAATGTGCACCATTTAGGGTCATGTACAGGTACAATTGCATGTAAATGACTCATAATTAACTGGAGGATGTTCAGCTGTCTTCTGTTGATGTGGCCTACTTCCTCTGGCTTCAATTCTGTGTACATGTCTCTTCAACTTCCTCCATCTTCAGCCCACTTCCCTCCTGTTCTCACTCCCTCCATATTTTCTTTGCCTACATGTACATGTATACTTAGCAGTCCCACCCGAGGCAGCTAATTTCTCTTTGAAAAAATAACTGCTTTGGGCGAGTTGTGTTGTGTTGCTTTGTCTTTCTGTTGTGTTGTGTTGCCTTACCTTGTCTTTTTACATTGTAAGCATCTCATGGATGATTAAAGTCATGTAATGTGTGTTCCATTACTGTCATTGCAAGCCTAATTGGACTCTACCGTTAGTAAAATCACACAATCTTTAGCCCTTCCTCTAGTGAGATGCCCTTTCAGTGTGTGTGTGTATGTAGTAATGTTATGTTGCTCCAACAAATTAACACGCATGCAAATCACATGCTTATCCTGCAGTACCGTCATGGTTGGTGGTCATTAACTGAAAAATATGTGTATTTTAGTCAGTCATTATGTTTTGATCTAGTCCTAATTGAGCAAGCGCTAACAAAGCCGGTCATGCAGGCCCACTCATGCTTGTCTATAATGCATTGCATTCACAAAGTCTTTTCCCCCTTTAGCGTGTATATGTATGTGTACAATTTGTGTGTCTGACCTTCAGACAGGTGGGCAGCTCTCATTGAGGAAGACAGGACATGCTGAAAGCACTATTAGACTGTTTCCTCTCTCTCTCTCTCACACATACATGTACATGTAGTTAGGAGAACAGCACTTACATCTACATGTTATCTCTCTCTCACACGTACATATAGTTAGGAAAATGGCACATACATCTACACGTTATACCTTTCCTTCCCTCCCTCCCTCCCTCCCTCCCTCCCTCCCTCTCTCCCTCCCTCCCTCCCTCCCTCACTCTTTCCCTCACTCTTTCCTTCCCACCCTCTTTCCCTCTCTAACTCCTTCCCTCCCCTAACCCCTTCCCTCCCTCCCTCCCTCCCTCTCTCCCTCCCTCCCTCCCTCCCTCACTCTTTCCCTCACTCTTTCCTTCCCACCCTCTTTCCCTCTCTAACTCCTTCCCTCCCCTAACCCCTTCCCTCTCTCTCTCTCCCTTCCTACCTCCTCCAGGTCATCGCAATGTGTTTGTTGCTATTCACGTTCCATACTCACTTCACAAGAAGCACAAACACAAAAAGCACAGGCATCACCACCATCACAAAAAGGCCAGCACTCAATCATCTGTCTCCAGTGAACCCCCTATTCCAGGTACAGTAAATGTGCATTTGTGAGATGTCTCTCATTTCACTGGCTATACAAACTGCCCTACAAGAAGAATGTGATTTTAATGTACATGTATACCATATCAGTTGTTAGCAATATGAGATGAGATTCCCTGTTTGTATATCACTTTCACCTTCATCTTTTGTATACATATGTACACTGTATAGACAGTGTATTTTTCCCTTGGATGTAACATGAGGGTAGGAGATTAAACTACATTGTATGCAGTTTCTCACTTGAGGCAGTCATTACACCTGGCTATGAGTGTGACTGTAGATGTCACCATACGTTGTATTCTCAGTGAAAGTTTGATGATATTGTCCCCTTAGAGCCTAAGACTCCAGTGGACCCGTGTGACAGGGTGAAGTTTATCCTGGAGGCGGGGGAGGGGGAGGGGGAGGGGTGTGAGGGACGCCACGAGTCTCATTCCCTCTTCACAGAACTGGAGGAACTCAGATGTGATCAGCATAACAGGTTAGGGCCTATGAAGATACTCTAATTGGGCTAGTGAGGCAAGTCCACCTAGTCATTCACCTGGTACGATTTTTCCATATACATGACTTAATCATCCATGAGATGCTTAGAAAGAAAGGCAAGAAGACAGAGCAACACAACACAACTCACCCAAGGGCAGTTATTTTTCAAAATAATAATAGCTACCTCGGGTGAGACTCGAACCTACGACCATCTGCTTGCCAGGAGACGCTCTTACCAACTGAGCTACCGAGTCAGCTCAGCTGGCTGGGCTCGAATCACATATACAATACAAAGCAATCAAAGCAAAGCATCACAAACCAGATAAACTGCTAAATTCCAACTTAGTATAAAGGAATATATATATATCTGGCAAACATTGCATGTACCGTAAATATCTATATATATGTCCTTCCTTTTACATGTGAGATCATGCAATGCGCAACATAATGACCACTCACCCATCATGCTGAAACATTCCCTAGTATATTCTAGTATATTGTATGTACATTGTTAGAGGAACAGATGGTAAGGATTTGCCTGTGCGTACATGTATGCGTGGTGCCGCCCATGATTGTGGGTGTGTGGTCGATGGCAGTAATGCTATGGTAGCCTTATGAGTATTATTATTGTGTGTACATTGTGCATGCATGTATATACCTGCCTCAACTGGTACTGCTAGTCACTTAGCCCACTCTCATATATACTCCATGTACGTGCATGTGTACATGCATGGAGCTTTGGTGTCAAGCTTTTCCGTTCACGAACCCTAAAAGTGGTTAACTGCACAGAAAACACATCATGAATAAACTGAATATCAACTTGTAATAATATTTGTGGTTGAGTTCTTAAACTCTGTACCTAAAGTTAGAGTATACATGCATGCACATCTGGAAATGCATGAGGTTGCCTAGTACCGTACTAGACATGTTTCCTGGAAGGATGATGGGTGTGATAATGTGTGTACACATGTATATTAGCTGTATTTACTCCCTACTCTACTTCATCTCCTCCCTCCCACTTCCCTCCTGTCGTAGGGTGGAATGGAAGGAGACAGCTCGCTGGGTAAAGTTTGAAGAGGACGTGGAGGAAGGAGGCAATAAATGGAGTAAGCCCCACGTGGCCACCCTCTCTCTTCACAGCCTCTTTGAGTTGAGGAGTTGTATCATTAAGGGGACAGTACTGTTAGATCTGGAGGGTACGGATCTTGGACAGATTGCTGGTGAGGAACATGAAATGTATGTCATGTATAGCGAAATCTCAGACACCAAAATGTGTCCTTGATTGGGGCAGCTGGGTCAATGTACATGTATATAAACCGCCATGGTATTTGGGACGGTAAAAAGTCCTCATTTAGGGATTCCTTTTAGAGGTTTCTACAGAAACGTATATGTACTTATCATATACATATGTGCATACTTGTATGTCTCATATGACATATGTGGTGTCCTGTGCATGTGCAGTTTGCTGACTTGTATACACCTGGGAGAAGTAGATGTACATGTACATATAATGTACATGTATTGTATAGACTGTAACCGTATACAGCCACAACTGTGCACATGTGCACTCGCCCTCACATCTCTCCGTCTCCCTCTCCCCCTCCCTCTCTCTCTCTCTCCCTCTCTCCCTCCCTTCCACCTCCCTCCTTTCTCTCTCTCTCTCTCCCTCCCTCCTCTCTCCTCTCTCCCTCCCTCTCTCCCTCCCTCTCTCCCTCCCTCTCCCCCCTCTCTCCTTCCCCTCTCCCTCCCTTCCACCCTCCCTCCCTTTCTCTCCTCCCTCCCTCCTCCTCTCTCTCCCCCTCCCCCCTCCCCAAACTAGACTATGTCCTAGACAGTCTGGTGTCCACCAAACAACTAGAGAGGACAAGAGAGAGAAGTGAAAGCAGCTCTGCTCCTCAGACACAAACACCAGAACTCTCGAGACGAGAAACAAATTCATACAAAACATTCGCTCAATGGCTGACATTGGCCGGTAAGATGAAACATTACATTACATGCCTTTCATTGCACATAGTATACAACACACATTGTGAAAGTGAAAGTATATGTTTCTTCTCCCTGGGAACACCTCACAAATACACATGAACGATCACTCCAAGGGATGCTGAGAAAGGCAAGCCACAACAACACACAATCGAAGGCAAAGCAACACAACACAACTCGCCCAAAACAGTCATTTTTCTAAGAAAATTGGCTGCCTTGGGTACATGTACGTGTAGCTGTGTTCCATTCAGAAAGGTACAGGCTACCTGTACGTGTTAAAGATAGTGTTCATGTACACGTAATTCCCCCAAGACTGGTGTGTAATCAGTAGTCGTTGGCAATTTTCTAGAAAAGAAATCAGGGGAGGCTGATTGGGACTTATTTAGAAGGAGGCTCGGGGGGGGGGGGGGGGGTGCAATTGTTTTTCTTGCCTGCCCACCCCCTATTGGTAGTATTGCTTTGTGATCATGAGTGATACTTCTTTATCTTCCAGAAGTGGATCATCTGGAAAGCACGTGGAGTATCAGGAATCTGTTGAAAGTTCTTTTGGAGGAAGTAATCACCTTACTCCATACAATCACCCACACCCTTTCCCCGTCTCTGCACCAAACTTACTGCGATGCAACCCAACTTTTCACGCAAGATGAGCTCAGCGAGCAACTTCAGCAGTGCAGATGAGGCCCCAGGAGATAGTGCAGATACGCCGCAGGAGTTTAAGCCACACAAAGTAAAGTCCCCTCCTCCCCTCTCCAACCCCCTCTCTCCCTCCCTCTCTCCAATCCCCTCTCCCCCCCCCCTCTCTCCCCTCTCCTCCCTCCCTCTCTCCCTTCCTCTCTCTCTCTCTCTTACATGTGTGCACACGCGCACACACACACACACACACACACACACACACACACACACACACACACACACACACACACACACACACCGTACACATGCCATGCATGTGCCCAGAACAAGTTGTGGGTTCAAATTCAACACTAATTGTCTGCAGCTGTTGTCACTACATGTATATACTCCATGTTGTTGACTACACATACCCATACATGTACCTGCAGCCTGACACTCATTTCATGAAGAAGATTCCACCTGGTTCTGAGGCTAGCAATGTCCTCGTAGGAGAAGTGGACTTCCTGGACCATGCCATCATTGCTTTGTTCGTCTCAAAGAAGCCGTCTCTTGGTGATATCACTGAGGTATGTAACACTGATGTACACTTCAAGGACTGGCATGGGTCATTAATGTCCAAGTTTGCCTTCATAATGTGTTCATTACATCATTGGCGAGCGTAGCAAGCCCTCCTAGTGATCTGAACGGGCGGTTTCTATATTTATATATGACGGGCACTGCACATACACTAATGTATACTGCTTCTAATTTTGCGTGCGCACTCTCCCGCTCGCCAACAATGCGTAGCATTGAACTAGTAATCCATAGCATCAGGCTAGGGCTGAGGCTAGGGCACTTTGTGAGGAAATATCAAACCTGGACATCCCTTGCATGTGTGGCTGGACAGTATTCTGCATGTGGTGTATTTATACCAGTTACTTGACTTTGTTAATTGGATAGTGTTTGGTAAGTGAAGGATACGCTTGTATGTATCTGAAGAGGCTAAACTGTGAGTTCTTGGGTGTGTTTACACATGTAGTTGAATATGGTACCATCCCCTACATACAGTCTTACCAACTACTGTACCAGTTCACATATGCAGCGCGAACTTATCTAATAATCATTCAACTAGTGTTTCAGTTGTGGTTTTCTTCCCGTGTCAGTTCCAATCCCCACGAGATTTCTCTTCATTATGCTGGGTCCAAAAGGCAATAGAGACAGATATCATGAAGTGGGCCGCTCCATTGCCACTCTCATGAGTGATGAGGTAGTCCCTGTGTGTGTGTGTGTGTTGTGGGTGTGTGTGTGTGTGTGTTGTGTGTGTGTGTGTGAGACTACAACCAAGTTCACACAAGAATTGGTATTGAATATTGTATATAGGCACCTCATAGTACAGTATCCCCAATGTAACAGAATCTACCCTACCATGTACTAACAGGAACACACACGCAATGTGTGGTGACCATGGGTCATGTACATGTAGAAGGGAGTGTCCCATCAATTTGTGATTTGAAGGCTGAAATATCAACAAAGTGGTATAGGTTTGTACCCAAGAAAGCTTGTTTTTCTTGTGCTGTGCAGTCTGTAAGTATACATGGTGTGCTAGAGACAGCAGAAGTTTGGTTGTGTCTTTCCAGGTGTTTCACGATGTTGCTACAAGCGCGCGGAACAGGGATGACCTGCTTGCTGGAGTAGACGAATTTCTGGACAAAGTGACTGTCCTTCCTCCTGGGGAGTGGGACCCCAACATCAGGCTGGAACCACCTCGGAGGTACGGGAGATTCGTTCCCTGGGTCGGCATTTGGGGGTGTGGCCAATATGCAAATACTGTGTAGTGAATTGTATGTGTAACTTCACTTGGCCAGATTCCATCCCAGGCCGAGCGACGCCCTACCAAGGTCTCGCAGCTGGAACCAGAAGACCACGGGAGGGGCTGAAGTCTCTCTTGCCTGTTCCAAAATGTATATGTACACTATACATGCATTGTATGTGCACGTGATGTAAACCCAGCCAGTTCCTAGTTTATGGGAGTGTTCTTCTCCGGTCTTGAATGCCTAGGAACTAGGCTAACCCCAGACCTTCTGATTACTAGAGTAGTTAGAACTTTTACCAGTACGAGGCAAGGCAGCGATGAAATATGCATACATAATACATGTATACTGTATGTGTAATGTCCATGTACATGTACTAGTATGGTTTAGAGACCACATTTGCAGCTGGCACTATTAGTGCATGCACATACATTGTTGGTCTGGTTGTACTGTATATGTCTTTCTCTCCTTCCTACATTGTATTTCTAACATAGCTAGTGTGCTACATGTACATGTATGCACACGTAAAGTACATACACATCTACACAAGTTATTTTATTGCATACACAATTATACATCTCTCTCTTTTTCCCTCCTCTCCCTCACTCTGTAGACCATTCAGTGGTCTGGTGGCCGATGTGAAGAGGCGCTACCCTAAGTATTGGAGTGACATAAAAGATGCCTTCTCTATTCAAGTACTCGCATCCATTATATTCATCTTCTTTGCAAACATCACTCCTGCTGTCACCTTTGGTGGAGTTCTGGCAGATATCACTGATAATCAATTGGTGAATAAAGGAGAGAGAGGGAGGAGGGGAGGGAGGGGGGGGGGAGGGGGGGGGGGGGGGGAGGGGGAGGGGAGGAGGCAAATGGATGGTAAGGTTATGTCCTCAGGTGAGGGTTGGTAAGGTCACCTTTGGTGGAGTTCTGGCATATCACTGATAATCAAGTGGTGAATAAAGGAGGGAGGAAGGAGGGGAGAGGGAGAGGAGGGGAGGGGGAGAGGAGGGAGGAGGGGAGGGGGGGAGGGGGGAGGGGAGGGAGGCAAATGGATGGTAAGTTATGTTCCTCAGGTGAGGGTTGGTAAGGATTGCCTGTGTGTATATGTACATGTATGTGTGGCTCCACCCATGATTGTGGGTGCATGGTCGATGGCAGTAATGCTATGGTAGTATCACATGTATTATTATTGTATCATACAGGAGCACTGGAGATGATTGCTGCAGTAGGACTGGGCAACATTGTCTACTCCTGACTGCCGGTCAACCTCTCGTCGTTCTCGGAGGAACAGGCCCGACACTCATCTTTGAAGACATCGTCTACAAGTACTCGACTCAAAACGATGTCCCGTACCTCAATTTCCGGTTCTGGATTGGACTCTGGACCTGCCTTTTCATGACCGCGCTTGTGGCTTTCAATGCAAGTGCAATGATGCGCCTCTTCACCCGCTTCACTGAAGAAATATTCTCGGCTCTCATCTCTTTCATTTTTATATACGAAGCTCTTGACAAAATTTGGAAAATACATCTCGATTACTCTTACAACGAGTGGATCTTGAAACCGACAATTAAGAGAGAGTGCGATTGCTACCAGTTCTACTCCAATGAAACATTTGAAGCGAACGATTTCACCAACTCGACCAAACTGACGTATTTTTGGGACGATCCCTACCTCAATTGCAGTAGCGAGCTCCAGCGAAAGCTGGTCGGCAAAAACTGTGATGGACTGCATCCCGATGTGTTTCTCATGTCTGTGATCCTCTTCTTTGGAACATTTATGGTGTCATTTTACATGAAGAAATTTCGGGGAAGTAGCTTCTTCTCTGCCTTGGTATATTGTATGTGGATGGAGTGGTATACATGTGGTTAGATCACTGTTGTGTGGTGTTAGAGTAATGTAAATGTGCATGTATTTATGGCTGGTGTAACCTCCCCTACTCAATAACACCCCCAATTCTCACATGAGAATGTATTGTGTTCATTCCCATGTTCTATTCCAGCCTGAGAATGAGATTACCAGAATGAGTACATGTACATGCGACTGGTATAACCTCCCCTACTCAACAATTTTTGCATAGGGATATGTTGTGTTCATTCCCGTGATCTATTCCAGCCTGGGAATGGGATTATTAGAATGAGTTCTCTTAAATTCACGCTGTCTGTCTCTTAGATTCGTCGTATCATCAGTGACTTTGCAGTGTTGATAGCCGTCATTGTGTGGGTGGTCATTGACATACTGGTAGGAGTAGACACTCCCAAACTGATCGTTCCTAATGTGTTTTCATCCGGTTTTTATTCAAATCCCGACAGGGGATTTCTCATCAGCCCATTCGGTCAGCATTTAGCACAAGTACAGTGGAACCTCTCTAATGTTGACACTATTGGGACAGAAAATTGGTCTGATTTCATGCAGGGGTATAATGTATGCAAATTGGTGTCTGAGATATGCTGTTTATCAAGCTATCCTCTTTTCAGCAAGTATCTTATCAGGACTGAGGACACCTCTGTGAAATCAAGGCACCCGACACATTCTTCTCCTCTCAAAAGCTGAGTGGAGGGAATGCCGAAATTCTGCGCCAAATAGATATAGATATCTAAGTTTACTGCAAGCTCTGCAGATGTATTAAACCTCGCTAAAGTGTCACTTATGAACTATGTAGTAGTACTAAAAAGAATAGCCGATTGCAAAGTGCCCATATTGGAGTGGTTCCACAGCCCATAACCACAGTATGATAATTCACATGTATACATGCATGTATATATCCAGGTAATGGATTGCCTGGATGGGCTCCGGTGATGGCAATACCATTTGCTATACTGGCTACCATTCTACTGTTTATGGACCAGCAGATTACAGCTCTTATTGTGAATAGAAAAGATCACAAACTTAAGGTACATGTATGTTATGTACATACTTGAAGGAGAAAGTGTTTGATTACAGTTCTCTTTCCCCTGTTATGCCTTTTCTTTCCTCTCACCTCTCTTTCCTCCTTCCCCTTTACTCCCCTACCTCTTCTTCCTTCCTCCCTCTCCCTCTCTTCCTCTTTCTCCCTCTCTTTGTCCCTCTCTGTCTCCTTCTCGTTCTCCCTGCCCTCTCTCTCCCTCTCTGTCCCCCTCCCCCTCCTTCTCTGTCTGCTCTGCAGAAAGGGTCTGGCTATCACATGGATCTTCTCATAGTTGGGATTATGATATTTGTTCACTCTGCCCTCGGCATCCCCTGGGTTGTCGGGGCGACCGTCCGCTCTATCACACACGTGCAGAGTCTGTTCATCCTTTCCCCTTGCACTGCACCAGGAGAGAGACCAAAGTTCATTGGAGTCAGGTATGTATACACTGACAGTTGTATGGAGGTCTCATACAAACACATGGGAGATATTGTGCAATGAGCTGCCTCACTTCTCCCCTCTCTGTTTGCTCAGAGAACAGCGTGTGACTCTGTTTGTAATGGCAGTCCTACTTTCAGTGTCTGTGATGTTGTATCACGTTCTCCGCCTTCTGCCCCTCCCTGTACTCTATGGGATATTCCTCTACATTGGCGTGGCTTCTCTCTATGGGGTGCAGGTAAGTTGATGGTCACAATGAGTGGAGTAACTACTTATTGAGTGTATCTGGGCAAGTGTGCTGTGTGTTCTGACATGATTATCTTCCTCTCCCTCCTTCCCTCCCTCCCTCCCTCCCTCCCACCTTCCCTCTCTCTCTCCCTCCCTCTCTCCCTCCCTCCTTCCCTCCCTCCCTCCTTCCCTCCTTCCCTCCCTCCCTCCTTCCCTCCCTCCCTCCTTCCCTCCTGCCTCCTTCCCTCCCTCCCTCCCTCTCTCCTTCCCTCCCACCTTCCCTTCCTCCCTCCCTCCTTCCCTCCTCCCTCCCTCCCTCCCTCCCTCTCCATTATCCCCTCTTCTCTCTAACCTCTTCTCTGCAGTTTGTCCAGCGTTTAGCACTACCACTGATCCCAGACAAATACAAACCAGACTACAACTACCTTCGTCGTATCCCTAATATCCGTATACACGCCTACACACTGTACCAAGTGGCCTTCTTCCTGGTGCTCTGTATCTTCAAGGTCGTGCCGCAAATTAGCATTGTATTCCCCATCATGGTAAGTTGATCCATTTTGAAAGAGAGATGTAAGGATCACTCTTGTCACTGTGTGGGTATATTAAGGAGATGTAGGAATGACACTAACTCACCATGTGGATTTTACTAAGAGATGTAGAGATGGTGGCCTTGTCCCCAGGCTCTCCCTCCACTTATATAGTCCTACGGGGGCTCAAGGTCACAACTCGCAATATGCATCTGTGCAGAGGGAGAGCCTGGGGACAAGGCTATAGAGATGGCGCAAGTTACTGTGGGAGGTTAACGGACCATATACACACAGGGTCCTTTAACCTCCCACAGTAACTTGCCCAGTGACTTATGGCATCCCTATGCACATGTTCACAACTCACCGTGTGGATTTTACTAAGAGATGTAGAGATGGTGGCCTTGTCCCCAGGCTCTCCCTCAACTTAGTCTTACGGGGGGCTCAAAGTCACAACTTACAATATGCATCTGTGCAGAGGGAGAGCCTGGGGACGAGACTATAAAGATGGCGGACCTCGTGTCTAATGATGACACAAGTCACTGTGGGGATGGTGCGAAGTCAATCTATTTTGTAGCATACATGTATGTAGTGTAGTAGTTGTCCCCTGGTTGTAGGTTTTAATGCTGGTGGGTGCTCGGTGGCTGGCTGGTCTGTTGTTCCGCTGGTCTGACCTGGAAATCCTAGACGATCCCATTCCACCACGCCTCTACTGTCAGCACTTCAGGACCAAGAACCACGACCCCGGCCTCACTGAGTTGGAGGGTGGGGAAGACCGTGAACTAGACGACAAGTCTGAAGGTACTAAACATGTACAGAGAGTGCAATATTCAATGCTCTCATGTTCTGCATGTACACATGTATATACAATATACAGTGGAACCTCCCTTAATGGCCATTCCTCAACAACAGCCATCTGCTATACAACAGCCAATAGCCCTGGTCCCAATTTAACTTAACCCCCTCTACAACAGCCACCTCCGTAAAACAGCCAAAATGCCATTCCCTGGCGACTATAGAGGGGTTCCACTGTACACAGTATGGTAATATATAACAAATACACCAAATTTATACACAAAAAGTACAAGAAAAAATATACAAGGCATTGAAAAATACACATCACGCAGTTGGAAAATCTTTTTTGAGGTGCCTTTATTTGCAATGTATGTGCTCAGAAATGAAGATTAGTGGAAGTGTCCTGGTTTCAGTGGTTGAAAATATGGCTCCAAAAAGTGTCCAGGTTTTCATGAGGAGGGTACCACTGTACACCTCTGCTCTACGTCATTTGCACTCGAATTTTGTATTTTCACATGAGAAAGAGTGCAGATGCTTTAGAGGTCTCGCTTTTCTCCCTCCTCTGCTCCTCCTCACTCCTACTCTGTTGCAGCTGCTTCAAAGCGCCATGCTCCTCCTGCCAAGCGCAAATCTGACATCAACATGACCCAAGCCGTTGACAGTTCAGGCATCTGGAAGAACATGGTGCGTAAGCTGGAGGGGCCTCTGCAGAGTCCTCGCAGGAACCGCTTCAAACCCACTCCTCTTAGCCCCGAAATCATTGTCGAGGAAGAGAGCGATCTGTTGAGTCCTCGCACTAAAGAAGTCGGAGCTGTTGTTGCCGATTCAAGTGAGGTCAAAGGAGAAGCTAAAATATCTGGTACCAAATTTCAAGTGACTACTGTGTAGAGTGAATCACCTGACTGTCATGTGACTACATCATTGACACACCTGTGCATGTAAATGTTGAGTTTTTACGTATCTATTGTGGTTGACCTTGGCTTGTAGTTGTATGTGCCACATGTAAAATGTACATGTATAAAATTGAGTATTTATATGCAGTGCGCATGCAGCCAAGAATATAGGTATACCATAAATATATAATATTATGTGAATCATATGATCAGATTGAAAGTAGCTAATACACATTTCATTAATATTATATATACAAATGTCACACACATTGTCATGGTCCTTTTGTGATGACTACAAAGGGTCAGCCAGTGGACTCTGCAGGGAGAGAAAGAGGTAGGTTAATAAGCTTCAATTTTAGAACAAAAACAGTGACAGTAATGTTCATACGATATGCTATAATATCCCACCTGAAAGCCACTGTCCTCCAACTCGGGTGTGCTGTATGACCTTCGTTGCATTCCACTCTCAGGTAAGCCCTTACTGACAATGTTCTCAAAGAAGTGCCTCACAATTGATGTCGAATTTCCAAGACCATTCTCGTGCAGCGATGAGGTGGCTTGTACTACTCTCATCGTTGTGTAAGACTCTTGCTGCCTGTCACGACGAATGTGGAGAGGGATTTCAAGTTTTGGGCTGTCTGGGGGAATATTAGTTTCAACACTTCTGTTCAAACCGTCGTCATCTGTTTTGCCTGGTTCAGTCACACCAACTTCAAACTGGGAGATGAGCATTGAGACTTTTCTTTGATGACTGCCTTCTTCCTCGTTGGAAACTGTTCTGTCTTTTTCGTCATCTTCCTCCCCAACGGCAGGAGTGAGTTCTCTTGGGGTATTGACTGTCGGCGTCATAGAGGGGGCTGGGGAGGAGCACGAGGGGACGGGGGAGGAGGGAGGGGAATGATGGTCGGAGACTGTTGTGCTGGATGGAGGGAGAGGTGTAGTGGAAGTAGGTGTGGCAGAGAGGGAGAAGCTCAGAGTATCGGCAGTTTCCACGGGAAAGTGCTCTTCTGCCGCACTCTCCGTTTCAGCATAGTTCGATTCAGAATCAGCATCGTGCCAATTGGTGCCCACCATCTTCACCACAGATGAGATTGAACTTGGCTTTACAGTATCAGACGTGTGTGAGATTTCCCTGCCCTGCAATTCTCTAGCGCCAGCTGACATCAGAACTGAAGTATGGTCTTTGTTGTTGTCCTGGTCCCGGAATGAATCCGAATCGGAATCAGAATCAGAATCGGATGAGTCCAACTTGGAATACAGTATCCCGTTGCGCATTTTGGCACTGTTCCTGTGTCCCGATAGCACTTCTTGCGACTTACTATGCTGTCCCAGTTGCGTGCTTGTCACTTTTCTGACAGATTTCTCGGGTGTGTTCTGTTTGGAAGAACCGGATACATTGTTTCGTCTGGACATGCGAAGGCTAGTGATTGAGTCACCTGATCCAGTACGTCGGTGAGTGCGAGAGGGCTCCTTCCGAAGGCTCTTTATGAGCTCGTCCACTGCTGGGGACAGACTTCCCCCTGGAGTAATCGGGGGCTCAATTGAATTGTCAGATTTTTCACCCTCCTGTGTATTTTGGTTCCCCATTTTGAGGTCAAGGTTCATGGGGGGTGTTTTTCCACTTGGAGGGCAGTCTTGGTGTCCACTAGATGATTGGTGGGGGGTCGCAGGAGGTGCAAATTTTCCACCAGGGAGTTGATGTGTAGCTGAAAGAGGAGGAGCAGGGTCAAGTGGAGGATCTCCTTTGGCACCCAAAAAGTCAGTTGAACGTTTCTTCCTTCGCAGGTTGGGCTTCTTACGGAAATTTTTTTGAGCTCCGGACACGACCACTTTATGTCTATGAGGAGGTGTGTGGAGAGGGTGGGGAGGGTGGAAATGACGGAGGGAGTTCTCAATGTCATCAGTGGAATCTGATGACTCAATGATGGGACGACCTGTTGGGGCCTCGTTGTGCCTCATTTTTTGCATCATGGAGTTCAGTTTTTCCTCTTTCCTGTAAGGAATATTCATGTAATCACACACACGCACACACACACACACACACACACACGCACACACACACGCACACATACACGCACACGCACACGCACACGCACACACACACACACACACACACACACACACACACACACACACACACACACACACACACACACACACACACATACCTGAGCAGTTGCATCTCCTTAGCATCTATCTCTCTCTTGCAACTGCTGAGCCTTTCATACAACTTGGTAGCATTGCGCAATCTCTCCTCGTACATCTCTCGCACATCTTTAGCATGTCTGTGAAAGGTAAAACCAAACCAATTACCTCCACACTACATTCAGATACAATGATCTGACACTAAACCAGGAACTGTGGTACTCCCTCAGTCCTACCCACTGCACACGTACACAGGAATAGTTATAGTAATAATCCCATTGCATATGTACTGTATAAGCTAGGTAGTAAATGAGGCAAAGTATCAGGTAAATTTGGAACTAAATATAGTAACAATTAGCTAATCTATTAATAGATTGGGCTATTAAAATTTGGCACAAAACTAATGACTGCACACAAACAGGTCATTGACTTACTTCAGTTCATCCTCCCTCTTCTGCACCAGTTCCTTGTCAATGTTTGCCTGTGGGAAAAGGGCGTCCTGCTGCATCTTTCCTAGCTGACACTCAATTTCTGCCCGCCAGTTCACCTACGTACACAGCAACATTCATAATACACACAGCTACATTGTACATACACATGACTGCATCTACTGTAACCTTTCTAATGAGGGCACAGTTAATTGGCCAAACTGCTCACAAAATGTCCTCATTGATATTTTCAGTGTACACCAAATGGTGTTGTTAAAGGAGAGTTGTGGACAATCAGCTCCCTCTCACACATGCACACACACACACACACACACACATCAGGTGATCAATATTCAAAAACAAGTGGGAGCTTCACGGTCATGTCTCTCTTGTCACGACAACCTAATGAGTCATGGTAACAGGGCACCCTCACAGCTGGTCCTCATTTCAATGAGTGCTCAACTGTACAGAGCCTCTCTAATCTAGACACCTTTCGGACAGAATGAACGTTTTGATTAGGTGTCCTTATTTCAGGGGTTGAATTGTACACAAATGCATTTTGGACAACAGAAAGTGTCCTGAAGTGTGCTGATTAGAGGGGTTTCCACAGTACCTGTGTTTTGAGATAAGTTTCTGGAGGGATAGTTAGGAAGGCTCCAGCTGCAATGTCCAGGTGCATCAGAATCTGACGGAATGAGGGCCGGTTCTTGGGCTTCCATTGCCTGCAAATTTCAATAAAACATACACTGTGAAAGGAAAACCTTTAATTAGATAAAAATTGGCTGCCTTATTCCCATTCTTGATCCATGCAAGCTAGGCAACTCACTAATTGAACATTAATGTAATTAGTTGATAGGTAGTAAACTAACCAGCACATCTCCAAGAGGATCTTGAGTCCAGAGGGACAAGTAGAGGGGATGGGAAGGTGGAGCTTATTGCTACCTACACCCCAAATGATGGCTGAAGTGCACACATTCTGGGGAAAAAAAAGAACTACATTATGTAGCCACCTAAAACCACTATGATGTGGACAACACAGTGTCCTGATTTAAGGGGAACAATGTTCACAAATACCGCACAGCAAAGGCTGCTCCAGCACTTTCTACATGGCATGTATAGGAGGAAATGGGGGCTTTACATCTACTCACATACACATACAATTGTTATACAATTGCACACCCACATAGGGATATTACTAACTGTGCCACATCATCATCCATGACATGGCACATTCCTACTATTGTCGTCATGACTACTGATATGAAGTGTGATATCAAGTGCAAACACGGAATACCTTTTGTGACATCACATGACATCACATGACATCACATGACACTAATTCAAGTGGAAGTGTTGTATTCACAAAACAAAGTGTCTGTGTTTATAAACTACCTCCATGGAACTAACGAATGTCCCTTAAGTTTCAAGGTTAAAAATAGACCAATTATGTCACATCTTCTAAAAATATCTCTTTTGAGGGACTGACTTACATTGTAAGGTTTTTCTTGGGTGAGCATCTCCCACAGCAACACACCATAAGACCACACGTCCACCTTTTCAGAGCATGGCTCGTGACGCAACATCTCTGGTGACATCCAGGCCACGGTGCCTGCGAATGTCATGTGAGTGCTCTTTTCTCCAATGGTGCGACTGGTTCCAAAATCAGATATTTTGACCGAGTCGTTGTCACACATTAGAATACTGTGGGAGGAGAGAGGGAGGGAGGGGAAGGAAGAGGGAGAGGAAGGGAGGGGAGGGGGAGAGGGAGAGAAAGAAAGTGTACAACTACAGGATGCTGGCGTACTCGGGCTATGAATTTCCATTCAGAAACCACAAGCATGCTGATGAGGTTACCTCATGCCCTTACCACCCACTGTCACATGGTGAATCAAAGGGCGTAAACATGTTTACATACCCCGTATGAACTTGGAAGTTGGCAATGTGGACATTTTTGATTCATAGTAGCAATTCAAACAACTTCTCTTAAGTGCCCGGTTAGCTCAGTAGGTAGAGCATCAGACTTTTAATCTGAGGGTCAAGGGTTCGAGCCCCTTACCGGGCGCTTTTTTTATGAAAAAAATTCGTTACTCACTTCAGTGACTTTAAGTCTCTGTGGATAATTTTCTTGGAGTGGAGGTAGAGCATTCCGTCGGCTATCTGTCTTGCCCAGCAGACCACCTGTGGAGGGAGGATCTCCTTCTCTGTTCTGATGAAGTCATAGAGGTTTCCCTGATTGCAGAACTCCATCACCACACAGAAACACGGAGGCTTTGTACACACACCCCTATTTGATGTGTGTATTCGTGTATTTTTGTGGCAGTAAATAAAAAGCTATTACATCATCTACTTCCTTTACACTGCACTGCAAAACCCCTAGATGCATTTTCTAACAATTAGAGGTTTGAGCATAGATACTATACCTTAGAACCGTAAGGTATAGTATCTATGGTGGTGTGTAAATTGCATTACCTCAGCTGGACTATGTTGGGATGACTGAGTTTCCTCAGCTGACAGATCTCATTGCAGTATGACTTATCTTTTACTTTCTTTACTGCAACCTTTTCGCTGCGATATTCGCCACGAAACACAGTTCCCTGTGCGCCAGACCCTATCAACTCGAGCTCCTTAATATCCGCAAATGGGATTTCGAATGCGCTACCATCTTCTTCTTTGCTGTCGTGTTCCTCGCGACTCTTCTTCCAAAACGGATTCAAACAAGCCCAAAAGCCATCCATAAAACTGGAACGCCGACGGCTATCGCTCACTGCTGCCGACAGAGCATCTTCCTGCGACTCAGTCATTGTATCGCTAGTGTCTTCTTCAGTGGCTGTAGCAATGGACGATTCAAGTGATTTATTTGCGTCTTTTTCGCTGGCTCCGCTGCTTCCGATCCGTCCAGCGGAGCTCTCGATCTGGGGCACTATATCACTCTGTTCCAGTATCTCCTCGACTTCGGACAGTTCGAGAACGGGGCTCCTTCGATCCGCTGCGCTTGGAAATGGAAGAGAGCTCTGCCAGTCGGCACTTTCTTCAAACGTTCCTCTGTCTACGATGTCGGAATGATCCGGCTTCGAGAGAGCGTGATCATTGCAATTCTCCATCAGTCCCCTCAGGCAGCGACAACTTTAATTAGCTTGGTCTAGGCCTAGAGGCTTGCGTTCTTTCATATAGATAGGCCTAATGGCTAACTCACAGGAACAGCTTTGTTATTGTAAGCCGCGGTGGCTGGCGGGAATTCACTGATGAGCTAAATTCAGCTACGACGTTGGCTTACGCCTAGGGGATTTCCCTGCGTGTCCCGCAAGAATCGTGACGTAATAATTTAGTGGGCTTTAATTAGAATTGGTCACATTGTCAATGGACCCAGTCGCGAACAAACAGTCTAGTGTCGTAAGGGTGGACCCTACACCATCCTCTACCCAGTCTACCTCTACACCACCTGCTACTGCCTCGGCTGGCTCTCAGACTAAAGGAGAAAGAACCAGCACTGAAGTCAGTCCGTTTCATCGACCCTGTATATAGTTTTCATTCAGAATGAGCTCAATTCACACAGTGTATGTGATTTCACTTTGCAGGCTGTGGCCACCACTCATGCCAGTGTCGTCATAAGCAAGGGAGGGGGGACCCCCATCATTGTGGGATTATTACCAAGTGCCACTACCACAGGTCGAACTACTACTGCAACAGTACTCTCCGTTGCCAGGTATATGTAGCACTAATCGGTGGCCACAGCGCTAGAGTTGTGCATTCAATTGAGTTGTATATACTAGTGGAATGCAATGCAGTATGGGACAACAAACCAATCATTCTTAATTTGCATGTAGTAGCCACAGGGCTAGATTTGTGCATTCAATTGAGTTGCACTAGTGGAATGCAATGCAGTATGGGGCAATCAGATGTGGTGGTACATTTTGTGTGTAGTCCATGGACTGAAGCTGGCAGGGATGTTGTGTGTATAGATGAGGCTCAACAACTCACCCCAGTAAGGCAGGCAAAACTATTTCTCAATCTAGAGTGGGAGGCCTGAGGGAACCCCAATAATTATAGTAAACACATTACACTCTCTCTGAAACCTGCCATCATGTAATGTGCCATGTGGCAGCTTCACAAGTATTATTACAACATATTGTATGATCATAACTGGCAGGTTGCGAAATACAGTAGCAGAGAAACAATCTGGTCTGATTGTTGCACATACACATGTACATATTGTGATGGACATACATGTAGTGTCTACCTTGCTTTTCTCTATTTTAACCGTCCACTCAGACCCTCTGCTGTGCAGATAATCTCCAAATCAGCTACCTCTCAATCCAAGGCCACAGTTTCAGTGTCTACTGTTGCGTCAACCGTCCAATCAGACCGCAGCTCTGTCACCGTGACCACGGTTCCCGCTATGCCCACCACTCACTTCAGCAACAAACCGATCATTATTAATAGGACCACAGGAACCAGCTCAACAAAGTTAGCTAGACACCATATCTGGATAGGATGTACAGTACATGTACATGTAGAAACAGCCTAAATGATGGAAACACTATCAACCAACATCAATGCCAAGTCATTGTTAAAGATCCTGAAAAAACTCAGGATCCAGCTGGGATTCGAACCCAGGACCTTCTGATTACTAGTCAGACACTCTTACCACTGAGTCACTGGATCTCTTGTGGCAGAGGAGTGTAGGATTGATGTTAGTATCCTAAGGATTGAGTTCAAACCCAGACAATGACTTGGCTACACAGGCAAGGCATATACAACATGCAAAGCACGTCACACTCAAACTCATATGTACAATGTACCTAGTATACATGAAATATTCAAATCAAGAGACTCAAAGTAAATCCAACTTACACAAGACAGTCATTTTCAAAGAAAAATGAGCTGCCTCAGGTGAGATTCGAACCCACAACATTCTGCGTTCTAGGCAGGTCATGTATGAAGTGGTGGCACAAGTTGTCGTCGTCCATGAGAAATAATTGTATCTCTCTGTACAGAGAGCCCCACCTGCTGGCCTGTCTACCTCCTCCTGGGCCACAGTTACCCATGGGTCAAGGAGCGGGGAAGCCAAAAGCCTTTGCAACTCTCATGGGTGCTGAGACATCATCTGCCACACTGTCAAAGAAGCCAACGACCCCTGCCAAAAGAGGTATATTTTATGTGACAGCATATTCTCCCTCTAATTCCTTTTGTTTCTCCCTCCCTCCCTCCCTCCCTCCCTCCCTCCCTCCCTCCCTCCCTCCCTCCTTCCTCCCTCCCTCCCTCCCTCCCTCCCTCCCTCCCTCCCTCCCTCCTCCCTCTCTCCCTCCCTCCCTCCCTCCCTCCCTCCTCCGTCCCTCCCTCCCTTCCTTTCTCCCTTCCTCCTCCCTCCCTCCCTCCCTCCCTCCTCCCTCCCTCCCTCCCTCCTCCCTCCCTCCCTCCCTCCTCCCTCTCTCCCTCCCTCCCTCCCTCCCTCCCTGCCTCCTCCCTCTCTCCCTTCCTGCACCTTGCAGCTCAGACATCCAAATCCGCGTCCTCTTCAAAGTCAGCTCATCCTAAAACTGTGAAAACTGCCACTCAGTCCAACAATGAAGCAACTCCTCAGCCAACTCGAAGCTCACAACGTAACATCAAGAGGCCCAAGACCTACGATGAGGAGCTGGCCGAGCTGGAGCTGGCAGCCAAGACTGTGAAGAGACCCAAAGGAGGGGTGAGTTGGTGAGAGACAGTGAGAGAGGGATAGTAACAAGGAGAGAGGGAGAGTGACAGGGAGAGTGACAGGGAGAGAGGGGATGGGTAGAGAAATGGAAGGGAGGTAAGGAAAGAAATAAAGAATGATTCAGAAAAGTTCTCTATCCTCACAGTCCTCAAGAACTCACAAGAAAGGAGGAAGACCTAGGGTTAGTTAACACCGCCTTTTCTGTCTGTCAATCCAAAAATACCTGGATCACTTATGTAATCCTATCAGTGTGCAGGTAGCCTCATTCCAAGGCTCGCAATCTTTGAAACTCTTGACATCGAAAAGTGCTCTCCCAATTTTCATGTCTGGGGTTCAAAGTTCGCAAAAATAAAATACATGTAGCAGGAGTGGCCCTGGGAGCGAGGCTGGTGTACAGGTACACACAGTACAGTGTAAGATGAAGTTACTTTGTTCAGTCTTCAGGGGCAGCCAAAGATCTTGGGCGATGGAAGCCAGCAGATGACCTGATGTTGATCAGTGCCATCCAGCAGACCAACGACCTCTCGGCGGTCCACCTCGGGGTCAAGTTCTCCTGTCGTTTCACACTGAAGGAGGTTCAGGACAGGTGGTACGCCTTACTCTACGACCCTCAGATATCAAAGTGAGTTAATGTGCAGTGTACATGTATGTTATGGAACCCTCTAATGAAGACTTGGCAATATTTGTGTAATTTCTCAATCCATGATATGTACACTTTATACTTCTACCCCATGGGTATCTAAAATGAAGCGTTATTCCTCTTGACTTAACCTGTGTATGTACACGTATGCTCATCTAAATGATGGTATTAACAAATTCTTAGTTTGCATGATGATATATTATAGAGAAGTTTTATTGATGACCTAGGAATAAGGGATGAAGAGATGAGCAGGAAAGACTGGGTTTCACCAGGTTTCACAGTGTTACCACATGTGCCCTTGTTCTCTGTATTTAGGATAGCTGTTGAAGCAATGCGGACCCTACCTCCCGGAGTGGTGACTATGGCTCTAAATAATGCCCTCTGGAGTGTGGAGGAAGAGGCTGTGCTAGCCAGAATTCCATCTGTAAGTCTCGTCTTCATTGGGAACATACATGTATGCTAGAACCTCTTTAATGAGGATACCCTGTAATTAGTGTCACTTAACACACTCCTATACACAAATCACATGAGATGTAATAATACTACACGCTACATTTGAGTGTGCATCATGCACCCGACTGCACAATTTACTCTTACACGTGTGCATGTGTATGCCTACTATAGCTTGCTCCCACCTGGATCCACCCCTGCCTCTGCATGTGCCAAATTGGGTTATAGATTCACGTGTGTCTGTTGTTAATGGTCATTACTGTGTGTCTCTCTGGTCTGCAGACTGATCCAGGGCATCTGGAGACATTTCAGAGCCTGCTGAAGGCACACCCATCAGTCTTCCATGCCTGCCGTACTCCAACGTCTCTCCATCATCACTGGGTGCTGATGGGTCACTACCGACTGCTCAACAACCAGAAGAGTATGCACACATTGTACATGTTACATAGTATCAAGGAGCAAAATGATTCCTACTGTACTTTTTGCTAATCTTGGCCATGAAATTAGTACACTTCGATAATTGAAAGCTGAATCCTCTGCAATTTTTACCGTCAATTTTTTGTATCCCAAATACCATGTCCATTTGCACTTTTTGACCTCTGAAACCCAGACACTTTCAAGAGTGTAAGAGACTAGAGATCTTCCAGTGTACTCTGCTAGGCCACCGTAGTCTGCTAGATATTGTACGTGTCTGTTATGTAGATACACTGAATTCTTTATTTCAGTTGACCTAATCCCTCCCGGAGACACTGTTGTTAATTTCACCGATGCAGAAGATCAGCTGAATGACAGTGAACTGGCGTACGTGTATATACATGTATATATGTATACAGTGTATGTACAATATCTGAAGTTTGATAGATATGAATCTTACTGTTGCTACATATATATATATATATATATATATATATATATATATATATATATATATATATATATATATATATATATATATATATCACTGTTATAGGAAACCAAGGGACGTCAAAGAAGAAGCTCTTGAACAAGGTACACACATGTGATAATGCACTGTATAATGTATTGCATATTGCATTCTAGTACAGGTGTGTGTGTGTGTGTGTGTGTGTGTGTGTGTGTGTGTGTGTGTGTGTGTGTGTGTGTGTGTGTGTGTGTGTGTGTGTGTGTGTGTGTGTGTGTGTGTGTGTGTGTGTGTGTGTGTGTGTGTGTGTGTGTGTGCATGTTCAAGGCACTCATGGTTGAAATGTACATGTGTATATGCAGAGCTAATGGCATCAGAGCGCCATGTAAAGAGAGAGATAGCGAGACTGGAGGAAGAGCTACCAAGATGGAAAACAATTATTGACACAGGAGCCACCCCAGGTGGGTCATATGATTGCCCCCCCCCCCCCCCCCCACACACACACAGTGTGTAGTGGCACTGTGGCAGTGAATGAAGGTCCATTTGCATATAGTTTTCATTCACGTGCACTGTTCCTCTGCAGAGTTTGGTTCCGGAGTGTACGCCATCTTGAAAGGGAAGGTGGTTGAATTTATGATGACATCACACTCAGTCACCCTTGGACGAAACTCTGTCGCCGGTCAAGTGGACTTTGACCTCTCCATGGAAGCACCAGCTTTCAAGATTTCGCGAAAACAGGTTCTGTTTAGTTCACACATTATAAACGATGCATAGTAGGTTGTGCATGATTATTTTTGCAGGCCAGCATTAGACTGAATAGTGATGGAGAGTTCATTCTTCACAATGAAGGTCGGAGGCCTGTATATGTCGGAGGCAAGGCAGTAGTCAGTGGAAAATCAGCTAAATTACAGCACCAGCAAGTGCTAGAGGTGGGTATGTGTACTGTACCTAGATGTATGTGTTCATATGTTGTTGTGTGGACTGTATTTTGCCAGGTCTCTACCATGTCGTTTCTTGTTTTGCTGAACTTTGCACTCGTTCACTCCACCAGATCTGCAGCTAGCTAACTCACTGTGATGATGTGTTACTATGTGTGTTCTGTCTCCATCATATGAAATAACAAGTACCGTAACCCTCGCTGCGCATGCGCGCCGAGGGTTAATTACTCACTGTACGTTACTGCTAGTCTCGAAACCTCGCTCTTTCCTGCTCGCGCGCTCGCGCAAGTTGTGACCTTTGATCTCTTGCATATGCCTAGACAGGGGATGCGATAGTTGAGAAGAGCTAAAATTGTAAGTTTACCCTGTTTCTGTTAACCATACGCGTATTTATATAGGCTGCTAGTGTGTTATATATTCACCTCCTTAGGCTGGCCGTATTTAGTGGGCTGTGTACGTAATGGCAGCAGAGTCGGGGCGGTACTGTACAATTGAGAAGAGCCCGTCTGATGAGCTCTCTCTCAAAAACCGTGCGGTGGTGAGGGAGGGTGATGAACTTGCAAGGGGAGGAACAGATGAAAAGCCAGTGTAAGTTAAGGCTGGGTTCAAATCTACCTCTCCTCATTGTGTGTTTATTCTCTCGCCCTCTACATGTCCTACACTCCCCCCTCACTTCTCATTCCCCTCCTCTCCCTTACCTCTCCTCTCCCCCTCACTTCTCTCACCCCTCCTCCCCCCCCTCTCCCCTTTATCTTTTCACCCTCTACATGTCCCACACTCCCTCACCTTTCTCTTCCCCTCCTCCCCCCCCTCCCCCTTCCCTCTACATGTCCTACACTCCCTCACCTCTCCCTCTCCTACCTCCCCCTCCTTCCCCCTCTCTTCAGGTACGTCAAGGTTGTCAAATTGGGCAGGCCATATTATCTCACTCTGGCCACACACAAGGGGATCTCAGCAGGATCCCTTGGACTCAGTGGAGTGCAGGTATAGACCAGTAGGCTCCTCTCTATCCAGAATTCCCACAAGGACACCTCAATAGCAGGACTTTTACATGTAACCTCTAAATTGGACACCTCAATAAGCAGGATGCAGGATTTTGGACACTTCAATAAGCAGGACCTTTGGGCACCTCAATGAACAGGACATCCCAATAAGCAGGACCTTTGGGCACCTCAATAAACAGGACGTCCCAATAAGCAGGACTTTTGGGCACCTCAATGAACAGGATGCCCCAATAAGCAGTACTTTTCAACGTGTTCACATTTCTGAATTGAGGACACCTCACTACTTACATGTACTTCTGTCCCAAAGGATTTCAACTGCACAAATATTAGGTCACATGTCCATAATTATAACCTTAACCCCTTCTTCTCTAGAGAGACTGGTGTACTGTGAGGTTAAAGGAAACAGTACAAGGTCAGCTCAAAAGCCAATTACTCGCTGTATATAATTAAGTTACTTCCATTTGCTTGCCTTTCAGTGCAACCTTTTCCCATTGACCGGAACTCTCATCTGATTGGGGGGATAGTGGTGGAGGTGGATTTCTATGCCAAACCCAAGTATTACAACATCACTGCATGAATGTATGAGTTTCTGAGTCTCTACCCCTTTCTCCGTAGGACTCTTCCTCCTGCTCTGAATACAGACACTCTGGCTCCTCTGTTCAGAGAGAGACTAGTCAATAATGTCTTTGTCGTGGGACAACAGGTATACCACTTTGGGTAGCATTAGGGGGTAGGGTAACTGGGTAAGGAATTAGGAGAGGGTATGTAGGAGGGTAGGAAGGTAGGGTGGGGTGGGGTAGGAGGATATAGGAGGGTAGGGTGGGAGGCTAGCGTTTACTCCATATAGTATGAATTATTCATAAATATTATCCTAAGCGGAACATGTGAGAAAGATGGGGCTCTGCCTTCCACAGATGGTCCTGGGAGGGTGGGATGAGTTGCCTCAGCTCAAGAAGACTCCACTGAAGGCCACCATCCTCCAAATCACAGGTGGGTGTGGGTGTAGGTGTTGGTCTTCTTGTGCCTGTTTTGCTGCTCAGTCCAACTTTATCTTCTTCCTCCAGCTGAAGACTATTCTCAACTGGTGGGGAAAGGTGGCTCTACTTCAAAGAAGGTTTGAAATTTAGCAACACATGAACAGGGAAACACCCTCACTCTCTCTCTCTCTCTCTCTCTCTCCTTCTCCCTCTCCCTCTCCCTCTCCCTCTCTCTGTATGTGTTATGCAGACAGAATATGGTATTCTTCATCAAAATTCACGAGTCATATTCGAGAGGAAGAAGGTAAGACAATAACTAACATGTACTCTGTAGCACAACATATGCTCTAAACATGCTGTGTATCATCATCGTAGGAATCCTCCATACAACTAACTGGAAGAGCTGTTGGGTATGTTATACATATATATGCTCACCTTCAGAGTGTGCATGTATGATGTGTGTGTACCATTGGGAATAGTAGTCATGTGACTTAAGCCCCACCCTTTATCTCTATAGTGACTCTGCTCATGTGTCTATCATCAGTCCTGACTGGGACTTCAAAGAGATGGAGATTGGCGGTCTTGATAAGGTGTGTGTGTGTGCATTTGTGTGTGTGTGTGTGTGTGTGTGTGTGTGTGTGTGTGTGTGTGTGTGTGTGTGTGTGTGTGTGTGTGTGTGTGTGTGTGTGTGTGTGTGTGTGTGTGTGTGTGTGTGTGTGTGTATATGTGTGTGTGTGTATGCTATATCCCACCCCCTCCCATGTAGGAATTCTCTGATATTTTTCGGAGAGCATTTGCATCTCGTGTTTTCCCACCTGATGTGGTTGAACAACTCGGTTAGTGTCAACCAGCTAGTGTGTGTATTAACAGCACCTCTGTATGGTACATATGTGCACATGTATAGCATACTGTAAGAATACCATTCAATTTACTATGCATTTCACATGGACAATCACACTACCTCATACCTACATGTATATAATATATGCTCTCAGGAATGAAGCATGTCAGAGGAATACTGCTCTTCGGTCCACCAGGTGAGAAAACTCAATCAGTGTGGAACTACTGCAATTCTAATGGGTCCCACACTAATCTGACAATATCTTGCTTGTTTCTAAAGCAGAACACTTTCTGTGTAGAGTATTCATGGATTCATACTTACACGTATTGTAGGTACTGGTAAGACTCTGATGGCAAGACAGATTGGGAAGATGTTGAATGCCAAGCCACCCAAGATTATCAATGGGCCAGGTACAATGAATGGTGTAGTTTCCATGCATGATGTGTTTGTGTGTGTGTGTGTGTGTGTGTGTGTGTGTGTGTGTGTGTGTGTGTGTGTGTGTGTGTGTGTGTGTGTGTGTGTGTGTGTGTGTGTGCGTGTGTGCGTGTGTGCGTGCATGGGGAGTGTAGATATGTTGTCCTTTCACAGAGGTACTCAACAAGTTTGTGGGAGAGTCAGAGTCAAACATCAGGTCAGAAAACCCAATACTACCACTGGTACAAGAAGTCAAAAATCTCGTTTCTCTCGCACACACCTTCTCTTCCTGATGTCCTATCCGTACCTCTATCTCCCACTGAAAAGGCAATTGTTTGCAGAGGCCGAAGATGAGCAAAAGAAAATGGGGATTAACAGTGCTCTCCACATCATCATATTTGACGAATTGGACGCCATTTGCAAACAGAGAGGCTCAGTGGTGAGGGAAGAAGGAGTGATAAGGGAGAAACGGGAAAGAGAGTGGCTCTGATTCTTTGTGTGATATGCCATGTCTCTCCTAGGGTGGAGGTACTGGAGTCCATGACACAGTTGTCAATCAACTTCTGGCAAAGGTATGTATGTGCACGTATCTGTGCCCAACCTCAATCTGTATATGTTTCATATCCACTTGTAACTGCTAATGCTCTGTCCTCGGCAGATTGATGGGGTGGAGCAGTTAAACAACATTCTATTGATTGGAATGACAAACAGAATTGACCTGATTGATGATGCCCTGCTGCGTCCCGGCCGACTGGAGGTTCAGATGGAGATTGGTGAGGGAGAGAGAGACTAGTGATCACTGCAGTAGGATGCTGTGGGTACTGTATCACACAGTAGGCTAGTATGGGTACTGTATATAACTGCAGTATATAGGACCTCACTAATCTGGACATTCTTTGGTCAGAAGAAAATGTCCGCATTAGTGAGATGTCCTGATTAGTGATATGTCCTGATTAGTGATATGTCCTGATTTCAAGGTTTCATATTGGAAGGTTCCCCACAATAAGGGGTAACACAGATATGGCAGATCAAGGTTGGGAGGCAATGATTTGTGTGTGTTCTCTCCATAGGTCTCCCCGATGAGGCTGGCCGGCTGGAGATCCTTCAAATCCATACTGCACACATGAGAGCTCATGGCAAACTGGATAAAGTTGACCTCAACTATCTCGCTTCGAAGACTCGTAATTTTAGTGGTGCTGAGATCGAAGGTCTAGTTCGTTCTGCTCAAGCCACCGCCATGAATAAGATTATCAAGGTGGGAGTGGATGTGGGTGTGTTCATGTGTGCATGCATGCAGGCATACACGTGTTTGTCTCAGCATCTAATTCTCTGCTCTATATACAGTATGTGTATATACATGTATATGCCCAGCCCAGCTGGATAGACACACTTCCATTTCACTGCAGGCAAAGGCCAAGGTGGTGGTGGGTCGAGAAGAGGCAGAGCAGCTAAAGATAACAATGGAGGATTTTAATCATGCTCTACAGTATGATGTGAAGCCGGCTTTTGGAATATCTGATGAACAACTTGACCGATATGTCTTTAATGGTGAGTGATGTTGATACACCCACACAGTCACAGCAAGCAGTACAGTGGAACCTCTTTAATGAGGACCCCCTGAAATACCCCTCTAATGAGGACACCCTGAAATACCCCTCTCTAATGAGGACCCCCAGAAATATACATGTAGACCCCTTAATAAACAAGTTGTGTCCCAAATTTGTGCCCCCCTCCTCCAGGGTCTCTAACTAATACCGTTGTGAGCGGAATAAAGAGATATTCCACTGTAAATGTTATATGTCATGTGCAGGTATAATTCCATGGTCTCCACGCATTCTGGACATCAGTGATATTGGCAGTACAGCCATTAAACAGATCAGGACCAGTGTCCGTACTCCTCTGGTCACCCTCCTACTGAGAGGTCAGTATCCCCCTTCTCACTAGCCAAGATGTGTAATTGGCGAGCGGAGCGAGCCCACCTAGTCGTATAGCTAGTGCGGGATTTATATATATATCTTATTGCGTGGGATATTGGGCAATATGGCAAGTTATTGCACGAGTGTGTGAGGTATTGCCTGAGCCGAAGGCGAGGGTAATACTCACACATGAGTGCAATAACTCGCAATATTGCCCGATAAACCACGTAATAAGCTGTTTATTACCTAGCTCGTCTTCAACCTGGTGTTAAAACTCCGCCATTTTACCGTTCACTTGTTGCTAACAATACGCGTAACGCGCAATGCGCAATGCGCTCTGAAATTTAATTGGCTAAAACTGACTGGGCAATATAACTGGGCAATATGGGAAAATATTGCCCAACGCGGAATAGGAAATTATACATTGCTGGGCAATATGGCTAGGTAATAAATATATATATATATATATATATGTATCCGACGATGTATTTGGTCCCTGGGACTGCCTGTTACATGCAAATGTAACCAGCCTTGCTTCTTCCGCTCGCCCACAATGCGTAGCATTCCACTAGTGTAGCAGGTAGGCAAGCAGCTTAAAGCATCTAATCACGCACAGGGGTCACAGATCAATCACACCAGGGGTAAATTTAGGAGAAGGGCAGGGGGGTTGCTTGAATCTTACCCCAAAATTGGGGGGCAGGGGCTTTGCTTGAATATTGCCCATTATAAGGGGGCTTTGCTTGAATATTGCCCCCTTAAGTAAGGGGGGAAGGGGGCTTTGCTTGAATATTGCCCCCACCAAACAATACATGTAATGATGCAACTCAACACAACTCATTTTCATACTTGAAATGCACACCACATACCACTTATCCCAAGGGGGTTGTCTTTTGACACATGTAGTGGGATTGTCACGTCATAGGTGGTCTGCCACCATAAATGTTCTGCCCCGTGTCAGTGCGGTTTGCAAAACACTAATGAGGTAGCCCTAGCCTAGCCCTAGCCCTAGTCCTGGTCTCCCGGACCAGTTGTGGCAGCCATTAGTGGTCCGGACGGACCAGTTATAGGCAGGATTTTGCGTGACAGGATACAAGCAACCAGCGTGTGGTGTTACCTTTTAGTCTTGCCTCACTTGACAAGTTGTAAGGCCTATCAAGTCTTTGTGTCTTCTCTAACGTATATCCAGGTGATGCTGGTTGTGGCAAGACAGCATTGGCAGCATCCCTAGCCAAAGGCTCCGAATTCCCATTTATCAAGGTTCTGACTCCAGAGAACATGGTGGGATACTCAGAGGGGGCCAAGTGCCAGGCCATCAAGAAGGTGTTCGATGATGCCTACAAGTCTGAACTGAGCTGTGTGGTTGTCGATGACATAGAGAGACTTTTTGGTGAGCTTTGAGGTCATGTGACAATCACCAACATATCATGTGATGACAATCATGTGAAAGTCATACATTCATGACAATCATGTGAAACATGCAAATCATGTGACAATCATGTGAAACGTCATACAAATCATGTGACAATCATGTGAAACAACATACAAATCATGTGACAATCATGTGAAATATCACCCATATATCATGTGACTTGTCATATCTTCAGACTATGTTCCCATTGGTCCACGATTCTCCAACCTGGTACTGCAGGCTCTGCTTGTACTGCTCAGGAAGCTTCCACCAGTAGTGAGTTGATTGTGTCTTTGTCATGAATTTACTGTACATGTATGTGCTTATATTCACTTTCACTCCAGACTGGCAAAACCCCTCACAAGCTCCTAGTTATTGGGACTACTAGGTATATTACATGGAAAAACAAGTGTTTAGCACACTACCTACGGAGAAAAGAAAGGCCCTCCCCCCCTCACTAATCCACACGACATACAAAAGCCCTGAGCGTGGAGAAATGCCTAGCAACAGCAACGTGTACATGATGAGGCTATAGAATCAACCCTAAGTTTCCGGCACTAGTAGTAGATTCCTAACTGTAGTCAGCATTGGTGGTCACCCTTCACTAGTACCTATGCCACTACATGCACGCTGTTTGTGTCTACCCTAACCATCCATCTGCACATAGTCTTAAGCATGCTAAACACATCCCGTACAAAATTGGCCGACTAGTTTGCAATTAAGTGGATGTAAATCTATTTAGACTACGGTAACTTTAAATTGACCAATCAGGTTGCGAGAAACGCGGGATCTATTTTTCATAGTCACCTCGTTAGCGGGATCTATAGTTGGCCGCTGGCCCCTAGTAGCAGGATCTATTGTCATGCTTGTTGCTAGTGGCTTGAATGCTCATTGTCCAATCAGTTTCTCCGTTGTAGTCTAAAATAGTTAGACGTACTTGTTGTCAGAAACTATGCGATTTAGAAAGCCTCTGGCCCTTGGTAGGCCCTCGCTACACTTGGGACGCTACATCAGGCCAGGCTTTCTAAATCACGTAGTTCCCTCGACGTCTAACTTGTATTTATTGAGGCTGGTGCATATTACAGGTGCTGAATGTATTTGTGGTTAGTACCTCTTTAGTTTGGCTACATCTTCTTTCTTCTTTCTTTTCGTTGCAGTACATGACTGTTTACATACATGCATGTACATGTACATGTATGAGTGGCAATATGTGTATATTAACCACCTGTGTCTAATTCATAGTCTCTTTCCATGTAACTACACAGGTTCAAGACTGATGAGTTGAATGATACTGGCCTTGCTGGAGCCTTCGACACAGTCGTTGATGTACCAAATCTCCGACAGGGGTCAGAGGTCATGGCTGTACTCAAGGTACTGATATAGTGTGTGTGAACTTTGGAGGGCATTTTGCACTCTCTCTTTCTCCCCTCCCCCTCCCCCTCCCCCTCTCTCTGTCTAGGAGCCAGGCCTCTACTCTTTCCAAAAGAACCAGATAGAATCACTTCAGAAAGGACTTGGATCAAAGAGGTGGAAGAGAGCAAATGAAAATGGGGAAAGCTAGAAAGACAGTGCAGGAAGGGGAAAGATAGGGGAGGAAGGGAGAGGCTGCGGGGGGGGGGGGGGGGGGAGTGAAGAGAGAAGGGGTTGCTACAAGTGTACAGTTATAATATATGCATCACTTATTCCTCCTCAGGCTGAAAGTTGGTATCAAGAAACTGCTTGCCTTAGTAGAGGCCTCCCTTCAGGTATATAAGGACCTTGTCCTACATGTATGACTGTAGTCACACCTTTCGTGGTATTTCAGGCTGAGGACCCAGTGAAGACCCTTCTATTGCGGTTGCAATTAGAGGCACATCTTGGAACCAAAGAAGACAGTGATACACTCTATTCCTTTCGTTGAAAATCATGTTCTCCTTTATAAACTATAACTCTCTAACAATGTAGTTCCACTATGTATTTTAACTATACAATATATGCTACCTTATGTAACTTTGTGTATGTATATATATATATATATATATATATATATATTGTGTGTCACAATGGGATATTATATGATAAATATATACAGAATTACAAGTCATTATCCATTGTTATTTGTGACACAGAGCATATTATATAGTTTGCCATGTATTATTTAGACACCCAATAATTCCTCTGTTAGCAGCTGCTAGGTTAGGGGAATGTAGCGCTTGCTCTTGAAGCAGAGTCTGATAAAAATTGCAACCAGTACAAATGCTATTGGTATGGCCAGAGCTCTGCATGGTCCTGTAACTGCATGTGTCAGCCACAGATGATAGTCCGCCTGGCCTCTAGTTGTACCATGCTTTTCGTGATAGAGGAGACTAGTAAAGTCAATAATACTAATGATGTCATACACAGTCAGATAGATGAGAGATGGAAGTCCCTGGAAAATGGCACTCACTGTTTCTGTGTAATTTCTCTTCCGATAGTAGAACCAGAAGTAGCCTGCCACTACAGACAAGCCAGCTATATTAAGAAAAGATAACAGAAGGCCAGGAACGTACCATGTTCCTAACTCATAACCAATTCCTGATTTAAGCTTTGCATCGCTGCTGCCACAAAGGCCATTCTCTCGCCATACTATTCCGCACCAGACAACATGAAGTCCATAATGGTCATTGATGAATGGTATCCAGACAATGAAAAGTGGAACAGTTATAGTGAATATGATCATTAAAGCCTCTCTCCGCAAGTGATACTGGAAATGGAAGCTGTTGTGTTTTCTCAATGTATGTATGCTGTGAACAAGCAATAGAAGATGTATAGTCACCACGGAGATCAGAATGAGTAGCATCCAGTCAAAGTACTGCAGGAAGAAGATGATAGGTCTACAGATGGTATTCCATTTTTGTTTCTGAGGCTCATCATCTGGTGTTTCTAACACTCCATCTGTCATGGGCAGTGCTTGCAGTAGGTACATGATAGACACAATCAAGGCTACGATCATAAGGTAGAGCTTGAGGCGGTGTACATTTGTCTTCCAGACTCTCACACAGCAGATCATTACAGAGAGTACACAGAGACATAAAAAACATGCTACTGCTGAGAAAGAAGCAACTGCCACCCTAAATTTGAAGATAGTATTCACCTCCTCATCAGAAAAGGTTTGACATTCAGTGCTGTTGTTGAAACCCATCTCTTGCAACTTTTGATATAGCAGTCACTAGACTAGCTGACTACTGGACTCCTCCTATAGCCTAACACATCGTGTGCCACTAACAGTTATATAGGCTATAGCTAGTTCTACATTCACGAGGTATATTGTCCGAACATGGAAAAGAAAAGACTGAACAGCATGTGGTACATGCATGCACACGAAGAGCTGTTAATGTGCAGGTGTCATGTGCATCTATGAATAATGGTTATACTATACCAAGTCACAATGGAATACCATATACAGGGCATAAGAAGATGCTTTTGGATGGGGCTGTACTTTGTGGTGACTCAACCTACATGTACCTACGTCAGGCTAGGGGGGTCTGGGAGCATGCTCCCCCAGGACATTTTGTTATTTGTATGCTCCGCAATCAGCATTCTGTCATTCATGAAATGGACCCAGATTATTAGAGCAAGTAGACAGCTATGGGATGTGTGGTCTTTCCCATAAACACATGGGGGGCTACAGCCCCCATACACCCTGACATGTATGGCTCTATATATAAGACAGCTGCAATATGCACATAGAAAATCAATATTATAACGACTTCCATCCAAAACTTTAAATAAATAAACTCAATAACATTTATTGTAGGCTGGTATAAGAATGATTTTTTCTTAACTTTACAGAGCAGCACTGAATGAGAGTTTGACTGAGCACAAATGCAAAAGGAACAATCAATGCTCTACTTGGGCCTGTAATTGCATGTGCAGTTGCCAGATGGTAGTCCGTGCTCTGCTTCCAGTTACCACGATTACTAGCATGGTATATCAAGCTTGAAATATCAATACAGTTGATTGTATTGTAGAGAACTAGGTACACAGCAGGAAGTATCCCTTTTACAATGGCTGTAGTCATCTGGTGAGTTAGTCCCTTCTTCTTGTAGTACCTCCAGAAGAAGCTTACGACGACGACCACTCCAACAGTACAGAATAGAGCTACAACTGCAGTTGGTAAATACCAGATACCAATAAGAGTTTCCAGTCCTTTTCGGGCATTCTCGGTGTGGTTGCAGCTCCCAGGTTGTTCGATCACAACCCCACACCACAATAATTCTCCAACACCATAAGAGTCGGTAACAAAAGGTATCCAGACAAGGAGCAGAGGGAGTATAAAGGTAAGAGCAATGACCGATACCTCAAATAGAATTTGATGGGACATGCGATAGAGAACCAGAGGCCTTTCAATGCGGTGTGCAAGGCTTAGAAGATAGAGAACCAGCCAACAGATGAACAAGAGCATGACCCAGTCCACATACATGATGGAAAAACCTATCAGTTTGCAGACGCCGGCCAATTTACCGCTACTCCAGAGTCCAGGGGAGCCTACTTTCATGGGTAGCACTTGCAGGAGATAAAGTACAGACAGGACAAGGGCTACGGCTGACAGATAGAGCTTGAGGCGGTGCACAAACGTCTTCCAGACGCGGAGACAGCATACAAGGAGGCACAGCAAGGCGAGAGCTGCGAGGCATGCTGCAAACGAGAGAGCTGTCGTTGTAACTCTGGCGTAGAATATGGTATCTCGCTCTCCGCTAGTGAAATTGTGACAGTACATTTGTCTGACGACTACAGTAACTTACTGGACTACACAGACCACGCATGCCTCGTTCCCCGCCCACGTCGCACGCGCGCGATTTATTGCACGGGACCTTTGACCCCCTGACATGTCCGGCGGTTCATATTGCGGGAGCCTGGGAACTTGAGCTATTTTACATTACATCACTTAACACTCCTTAACACCTAATTAAGCAACATGAAAACAAAAATATACACACATCTGAAATTAAAGTGGTTTTAATCGAATTCTCTTGGGTGGTTTCAGAAACGGATTCTCGTAAAGTTCTTGACTCTCGGCTGTTCCTTCGGTCTTGACCGAGGGCTGTTCCAATTGTGGACACGTGGGTAGCTTCGAGTGAGGGTCAGTGGGCGACGGAGTTGACTTCTCTTCGGAGAGCTTCTCACTAGCAACTGTATCCACCGCATCTTCTGCTGTGGGCATTAGGGCTTGAAGGTAGAGAGGACAAGTGAGAGGAGGACAGCTAACCACTGTTGGAGGGAGAGTGAGGATACACATAAGGAGTATATAGAACCCTTTGAGCATTTCTTATATTGCTACTGGCGATGCTCTTTCTACACACGCTGACTTTCAGCTAAGTTGATGGTTACCATGGTTGCCGAGTTTTGCTTATTGAAATAATATGGAAATAGAATGGTCTGCCATCCCAAAATAATGTTTGTTTTGACTCTGAAATCAAAACTAACACACACTTTCCTCTGTTCCGAAGATCTCAGAGCAGTGTTTTGAGATAGGGAACATTGCACAGTTCTGTAACTATCACAAGATCAGGCATGCAGTTAGCTTTCATAAACACGCCCACACCTGTATCCACATACATTGTATACTGACCAGAATATAGGCCAAATTTGTCCACCTCTCCAGCAATTGGGTGGGAGGGTCTGGTCTTGCCAAGAAGTTTTGAGAGACCTCTGCGTGAGTTTCTCTTCTGCTTGCCAAGGTTCTCCCTAACCATCTTGTAATCACTGACAGGGGTAGAGAATGTCTGAGGGAGAGGGAGAGGGAGAGGGAGACGGAGACGGAGAGGGAGAGGGAGACGGAGAGAGGAGAGGGAGAGGGAGAGGGAGAGGGAGAGGGAGAGGGGGAGAGAGGGAGAGAGAGAGGGAGAGGGAGAGGGAGAGGGAGAGGGAGAGGGAGAGGGAGAGAGAGAGGGGGGGGGGAGGGAGAGAGAGAGGGAGAGCGAGAGGGAGAGCGAGAGTGAGAGAGGGGTACATACAAGTTTCCTCAATTAACAGGCATCATTAAGGGGTAAGTACACCATGTAAGTCACCACAAAATTTTCAGTTTTGATTTACAAAAGTCCCAAGCTTGAGTTCCATAAACTCTCATCGACCATGTATTTCTCAAGTTCCCCGAGGTGTGTCAGAGATTTCCAACACCCATATTTATAAGTATATCGTTCTGCGGTAATAGTTAATTGTGTAGCTAAGTTTTGTGATATCACAAAAATACCATCTTCCAGTAATTTCTTATACACATCATGTTCCCCGGTTGGCATCATTACACTAAGGTATTATGCAAACTACATGCACAATACACAAAATGTACATGAACACAATTGCATGTACACGAACACATACATTGTATGTTCACTGATCGGCACATTATAATTTTGGATCATTTTTACCATGTTAATGTACATCATGGTGTTGAATTTGTTCTAAAAATAGAAACTCACTGGAGTTCTGATGTAGGTGTGAGGGTCAGGAAACTGAGGGAGGTGTGCACTAATGTGAGGTGATTTCTGTTTTCTGGTGCCTACTTGAAGCATGCGTCGCTGTGGAGGTGTATGGCTGTGCATCTCTGAGGGTGGAAGTGGTGAAGAAGAGGGTTGAAGTGTGTGTGTGTGTGTGTGTGGAGAGAGAGAGAGAGAGAAAGAGAGAGAGAGAGAGAGAGAGGGAGGGAGGGGAGGGAGGGAGGGAGGGAGGGAGGGAGGGAGGGAGGGAGGGAGGGAGGGAGGGAGGGAGGGAGGGAGGGAGGGAGGGAGGGAGGGAGGGAGGGAGGGAGGGAGGGAGGGAGGGAGGGAGGGAGGGAGGGAGGGAGGGAGGGAGGGAGGGAGGGAGGGAGGGAGGGAGGGAGGGAGGGAGGGAGGGAGGGAGGGAGGGAGGGAGGGAGGGAGGGAGGGAGGGAGGGAGGGAGGGAGGGAGGGAGGGAGGGAGGGAGGGAGGGAGGGAGGGAGGGAGGGAGGGAGGGAGGGAGGGAGGGAGGGAGGGAGGGAGGGAGGGAGGGAGGGAGGGAGGGAGGGAGGGAGGGAGGGAGGGAGGGAGGGAGGGAGGGAGGGAGGGAGGGAGGGAGGGAGGGAGGGAGGGAGGGAGGGAGGGAGGGAGGGAGGGAGGGAGGGAGGGAGGGAGGGAGGGAGGGAGGGAGGGAGGGAGGGAGGGAGGGAGGGAGGGAGGGAGGGAGGGAGGGAGGGAGGGGAGGGAGGGAGGGAGGGAGGGAGGGAGGGAGGGAGGGAGGGAGGGAGGGAGAGCTTCTTGCTTACGTTTGGGTAGGTGCCTTCTTTGTGGCCTCTTGGCATAATCAGATAGTGAGGAAAGGTCTGTTCCTGGAGGACAAGTAGAAAATAAATAGTACAGGTCAATTCTTGGTCCGCCCTGTTAACACCTCACCCACAAGAAGTTGGTCAACACAACCTTACCCATGTCCATCAGAGCCAGTTCCACATCACTGAAGGTGGGAATAGTACGAGAAGCAACCTCACAGTAGTCTCTTGCTCTCCTACCCACTTGATGGATGTCTAACAGAGAACAGCACAAAGTTAAAAGGGCGGGCATTAAATAGAATATTTCAAATGATACATCGATGCTTTTACATACAGCTCTCTAGAAGCTGACTCATGGCGTCTAGTGCTCCCTTGTCCACGGTTGTTACTCCTGTCTCCAAACAGAGCGCAGCTATGCCAGTCTGCACAACTTTATCGCGCCCGTGCTTCTCTACTGCCATTCTGGGTGGGTGGAGATTACGGATAAGGTCAAGTATACGACGGCCTGTAGCGAGATTACGGAGTGCACGTTGGGATGTGAAGATGGAGGAGCTTATAAGATCTCAGAAGTACGATGAGCTAGCAGAATACTGTGAAGAAGAAGAGTTAAAGGTATGTAGAACATGATAGGTGAAGCTTACCTGCTGTTAATGTTGAAGATGGTCGGTGGGTATTAATTAGAATCTCTCCCTACGTAGGCGCCACAATGTGTTCCAAGTGCAGAGATATATGGAACGCTTCTAGGAGTTTACCTGGTTCAGAATGAACTGTAAGTAGAATTAACCACAACTAGACTACGCTGAGTATTAAATATCGTCCCCCTTCCCCTCCCTCCCTGGCTCTATCTCTATCCTTGTTCAGTGACCATGCTAAGCTACTGTGGCAGAGAATACCAAAGTCAGTGAAGCAGGAACATAAAGAGATTAGTGAACTGTGGGAAATTGGCAAGCGCCTGTGGAGAAAAGAATTTGCAGCTGTTTATGAGCTGACGAGGAACCCGAAGTGGCCATCACATCTTGAACCACTTGTCACTAGTATCGTTGGTGAGAATGTTTCTTTCCCCAAACTTCTGTTGTTAGCAGATGTCTCCTTACATAGAAATATTGAAGGGAGCAAATATGGAAACTATGGGATACATTTCAGATAATTTGTTATGCAGAATGTTCCCCAGTACATGTGTATATTATTACTTGCATGTTGTGTAATCGTTTGTGATGTGGTGATGTGGTGCGACTGGCAATGTTTGATTGGGTTCAGAAATACTGCCAGTGAGTTTGTGGGAGGTTTTAGAGAGCCTCTGATATTCCATAGTAGCAGCTGTTTTTTAACCCAAAACAGATATCTGTACTCTTATCTGTTGTTCCCATGTTGACTTGGTATGCCTGTGGAATGTTAATGGGTACTTTGTACTGTGTAAACATGATTCTTGTGTATCGCCAACTTCTGTCCCTCCTCTCCCTCACTCTCACTCCCTCCTTCCCTCTCCTCTCCCTCCTCTCCTCTCCTCTCCTCTCCCCAGAGAGACTACGAGCTAGAGTGTTAGTTCTGGTGGGCAAGTCCTACTCCACCATCCGACTCACTGAACTCTGCTCTCTCCTAGGTCATAACGACGAGCAGACCAGACACAGTGAGCCGGATGAATACGTAGCATATTTGCTGTGTATCCATGCCTATCTCAGGCCTGGCAGGCTGTCTGCATTATCCCACAAAAATGTAATAGTTTTTGTTGAGATTGTTTACTACGTGCTGGCTAGCCTTTGAACAGTGCAGTCTTGAAATTCCCCAGAATATTTCTTTCCACACCTTTGTAATTGTTGGACACCAATATGGAATAAAGTTGCAATTTCGATATATGATATAGCTTGTGTTACTTCCTAGTCCTCAATCTTGGGTGGCTGGATAAGTGCGTGTGCGGTTTTGCATATTTTCTTCCAGTGGCTGAAGAGAAAGGGTGGCAGGTTGACACTGCAGCCAGGATTGTCAGACCCAAGCCACTTTCTGGTGAGGCAAAGATAATGTAACACAACACAAACATAATTTTTGCTGTCTCCAATTCTTCCATCTTCTCTCCCTCTTTCCCTCGCCCTTTCTACTTTGCGCGAAGTATATTCCTCACCTCTTCCATTCTCTATTGCAGTTCCAGAGAGTGAAAGTCTTTCGGAGCATCAAGAAAAACTACAAAAACTAACTGATATCATTTCTTTCTTAGAGAATTAAACCCATCACAGTGATGATTATTATTATTATTTGTTGTGTTGCTTATTATTATGTTGTACGTTAATAGGCTTTCCTTCACGTAGTCACTGCATATAAACTAGGGATTCAATTTCACAATATTTTTTTTATAAGTTCGCATTGAAATGCCACTAATGCCAATTAAAGTTGTTCTGCGCAATCGCGCGCGTATATATTGCAAGTGCTGCAAACTTCGTCGCATTTTACCGCTTTTCGTTGCTCGCGTTCCGAGTAGCTACCAATGAAGAGTCCTATTGCAAACTGGGGAGGGTACGTTGTATATAAGAGCTAGTGTCATTTTGCAGCTTGTATCGTACACAGCTTGCCTGCATCATCTTTCCCGTCTTGTTGCATGCAGGTCACTGGTGGTGGTGGTGGTGTGGTTGTGTGTTGGAGTGTGTGGCATGAGCACCCAGGAGTGTCTTGGGCTGTTTGACACGCATGCTCAGGGGGTCTACGTCTGCTACAGCCATCCTGACCTAGTCCCAGCCCTGCAGATTGCAGAAAAAATTGGTCGTAGTGAGTGCCAAGAGGCCTTCAAGATGGAGAGGTGGAATTGCTCAAATTTCTCCATCCTCAAAGCTCCCAACATCACCAAATCAGGTTAGATAAAATAATAATCCCACATGCATGAAAGCTACCTACAAGGTATATACAGAGTTTTGTAGTGTAGATTCATACCAAATACTCCACACCTTTAATTTAATTTGGGTAAGTCATATTTCTAATCCCACTGTTAGTATACCATCTGATTAGATTAGCTTTTGTACAACAACCAAAAGTCATAACGTGCAGCATTAGGGGACCTAATGGAATGCCAAACCAGGCATCCCAGGAATGAAGGACGATATTCTCAGGTGTATATCTGCATGCCTTAGATACTGTACCTCAGTCTGCTTAGAGAACACATATACTGTTAAAGTTACTTACTACATTTTCACTGTGTAAGAAATCCAACGCAGGTAAAATCTGTGCACCACAAGGAAAGTACTTTGATCCCGACTACTGCAAATAGTTTACATACCTTATCTGTACACTACATATATATATAATGTCATTGCATGTATTGTATTTTTGAGCACTGTAAAAAAAGCTCTGTTGCACCTCAGTCTATAATTTGCCCGTACCACTGAGAATAACTGCTTCCGGGATTCTTGAAAAGCAATTCTTGGAAAGGTTTTTTTAAATAGTGATACACACCAGGAAGGAATTACAAAACCTAAGAGAAGATGCAACTGAGCTATTTTGCTTTTTTACAATAGGTATTAGTCAATAAACAGTCTTGCAATGTTTATTGAAACTTCACTCTTTAACTTTCTACACACAATTGCAGCTACTAAAGAGGCAGCCTACGTCCACGCACTATCATTTGCAGCCATTGCCCATTCTATAGCCAAGGTGTGTGCACAGGGATGTGCCAGCTCTTGTTCATGTGACGAGGACCACCTCGACCCGCCAGAGACTAACAGTGGCACAGAGTACGAGATGGGCTGCTCGGAAAATGTCACATTCGGTGTTCAATTTGCAAGGAATTTCCTGCTCAAAGGACACCCTATTGCTGACAGTAGAGAGAAAGAGGCTAAGATCCACAACCTGATGATTGGAGCACAGGTAAGACTACAATAATAGTAACTGTTACCCCAAATAAAGAACGCCCTCCCCCCCTAACATTATTCATTTTACAATGTACACTAATAGCTGCATACATTCTTACTAACACCACCAATATTCCTCCAGGTTGTTCAAGAGAGGACAGCTCAGACAAGAAAAGCCTGCATATGCATTGGGATATCTGGCTCCTGCACGATCTTTTCTTGTCAGAACATCCTCCCAGACTTTGCAGTTTTGGCAAGAGACATACTAAATATCTACCGTAGACCCACCCACAGTGTGAATGCTGACGCAAGTGACACACCCGAAGTTTTACCAAGTGCCAGGCATACTCAGGAAAATGAGGACAAATTGTTGTTCTTTACGCATGAGTCACCAGATTACTGTACTCAGAATGACACGCTTGGTTCACCAGGTACAGCTGGTAGGGAGTGCATTCCTCACTCTGATGCACCCAATTCTTGCAATTACCTTTGCAAACAATGCAACAGAAATGTCACAAAATACGAACACGTTTATACCGAGACATGCAATTGTGAATTCATATACTGTTGTGATATCCACTGCTACACATGCTCCAAGACAAGAGAAATTCATGTTTGTGTATAAGCTTCATTCAACTTCCTTCCACATACAACAATTTGATGTTTTATCTATGAACAAAAAGTTTGTAAACACAATGATATAGCCAACAATACTATTATGACTACAAGTTTGGCATCAGATATGGGGGGATATATTTAACTTCGAAGAGTATGAATGACAAATATGCATACAGGCATACAAACACGTTAGATCACAAACTTTACATGTACAAGAGATGGATAGATGGGGACAAACTTTATTTTGTTTTTTTCATGTCTTCGAGTTCGATTTCCTGAGGAGGAAGTGAGGATTTGTAGATTTTGCGACCCAGTAGTCCTCCTGATACAGAACCAGCTGCCACACCTAGATAGAGTAGGACATAAATCACACACGCACACACACACACACACACACACACACACACACACACACACACACACACACACACACACACACACCACACACACACACACACACACGCACACACACACACACACACACATACAACACACACACACAAACACACACACACATACTGACTCGAAGGTGTCCCAATGTGGGACGTGTCAAAGTACGAATTAGGACACTAAAATCTTATTTCGGGACGTCCTGATTGGAAGTGGTCCACTCCACCCAGGGACACACAATGTAGGCATTGGGAAGGAAAAGCCCGTCTTCTTACCGGTGAGAGCAGCAGCTGCTCCGATGTTGGCTCCAGCCACAAACCCAACGGGCCCCCCAACCAGAGCTCCCACCACTCCCAGGATGACCGCTCCCCCCACTGGAAGAACGTAGGACTTGATATTGTGACGTGTTGCCTGAAGAACCAACAACCAAGTTGACCAGCAAGTAAACTAACCAGTCAATCAAGTGTTAGTAAAATGTCCATTAGCCTCGTTCCCAGGCCCTATATACGAGAGGAGAGGACCTGGTACACACTGCTCACGCATGCACTGGGTCTCCATGGTAACAAATTACATTACCCCACATTTTTCTGGGGTTACCATGGAGATCCAGCACATGTGCAAGCAGTGTGTACCAGGCCCTCTCCTCTCGTATCCTGGGAACAAGGCTAATCATCAAGAGGGCAGGAAACACAACATTGCATACAGTGTAAGTGACTGCCATGCTACCCTTGCCACGTCCCCAGCCTCTCTCTTCTCCACACATGCAATCACTATCATCCACTGTGAGTTGTCAGAGAGAGAGAGAGAGAGAGGGCTGGGAATGAGGTACAATGTGTCTCTCACTGTTGCAAGTTCTGATTTGGCAACCTTCACATCAACCAAAGCACTGTCCACCTCCTCAGTCACATGCGACACTTTGCACTGTTGGGACTAAACACAATATGACATCATCACTGATTCACACGTGAGTAACCTAGCCCTTGTCCCAAACTCTCTCTGGGTGGGTGGGTGTGGTGTGAGAGATGACCTTTGACCCCACACGTAGGTGAGGGTCAAGTCACCAATCACGTGTTCCCAGAGGAGAGAGAGAGCCTTGGGACGAGGCTAAGACTTACCTGTACCCCTGCGGTCAGTGTGGCCATTATGTCTCGTAGTTCATCTAGTTCCTGATGAAACACAAATATAACTGTATACACTAATGTGTGATGATGTATACATACTGTTTTGAGTTGTTCCCAGGATTCCTGTGTCTGGGAGTTGGTGGAGCTGTGGTCGGCAACTGTAGAGGGAACTTCCTCGTATTGAGAAGTAACTAAGAGAGATATAAAACAGAGAAAGGACCACCTTCTTCTCAACTTTTTTTTACCCTTCCCTTCACTCTCTCACTCTCCATTTGACATTTGTGACCCTCATACTCTCTCTCTCTCCCTCTCTCCCTCCCTCCTTCCCTCCCCTCTCTTCCTCCTTCCCTCCCTTCCCTCCCTCCTTCCCTCCCCTCCCTTCCTCCTTCCCTCCCCTCCCTCCCTCCCTCCCTCCCCTCCCTCCCTCCTTCCCTCCCCTCCCTTCCTCCTTCTCTCCCCTCCCTCTCTCTCCCTCCTCTTACCAACAATTCCCCATCAAACCTCTAACACCTTATCACATACGTACAAGGCTAATATTCTACACAACACATACACTTACTCATATCATCAGCAGAGGTGCTCTCATCTTCAATTCCCCAATGTCCACTCTCCTTCCTTGCAGTTCCTGACTCACCACTGACTAGTGATGAGATGCCGTAGGAGATAAGAGCTTGGTGTAGTTGACGCTCGATCTCTTCAACACGTGAGTCAAACTGGCTGATATCGGACCTCAGTACTTGGTCTCGCAGCTCCTCCAGTGTGTGGAGATGGTCTTTGAGTTGCTGAGGAAGAAAAATGACCCTTTTGTAGAACTCAATTAAGGATCCAGGAAATAGGGACACATTGAGAGCTGACTAGTGTAGATATGCAGTGGGAAATAAGCTAGGCAAGGGGTAGTCACTACCAGCATACACGTACAACTACCTGCGACCAGGGTCACAATATTGTGACTGTTAAATTTCCCTTGTGACCTTGTGACCCTCAAAAAATTCTTCTGTGACCTGTGACCACTGGCGTGATTTTCACTACAACCCCTAGCCCCACCCACTTAGTGAGACAGTGTGATTCATGACTGTTGCATGTAAAGTGGACGTGACCTGAATGAAAAATGCCTTGTGACCCTGTGACCCCAGTCACAGGTGGTGTACTCACATGTAATAGTGCCCACCCCTTGCTAGGCTTTATTTGGGGATACCTGAGCAGTTCTGGCAGCATTAATCTGTTCTGCATTGACTTTCTCCCAATCCTTCTGTGCCAGTAGCTGGGTAATGTTTTCCTGGTGTTGTTGTAGAGCTAGCAGAGAACGGGGCACAACTGTGTTCACTAGTTGTCTCACACGAGGCTCCACGAGACGAAACGGCTTCAGAGAAACCTAGGCACGCACAAGAGAACAGAGGAAGAGAGGGGAAAGGAAGGGGATAGAAGTTAGGAAAGATGGTAATGATACGTACAATAGCGTGTACATACTACACGCTTTTATCACCGTGTGTGTACACATGTGAACAGCATCGGTGTAAATACTATCATGAACGAAGCTACATGTAGACGCACCTCCTCGTTTTCTCCTTCTTCTGCCATGTCCAACGATCACTCGCGCGTTTTGTTTTGCTAGCTTTGCAAATAAGTAGGGATTTTCCAAGAATGCGTATCACATTCGCCTAATTAATGCCCACTCCTCCTTCCGCACGTGTTGAATGTGGCTTAGTCTCTCTAACGCTGTCTCTCTTCCCCTCCAATCAGTCTGGTTTAAAGATCACTCGTCATGGTACGTCATTTTCACTTTTACTTACCTTGCATATGTAACGTGTAAACATTGGCCATTGGGGGATGTGAGTTGATCCGTCTTGAAACAAGGACACACGTGTGTCTACAAACATTGACTAAGTCAAAGATTTTTCTAGAAAACAATTTCAAGGGGGAAAATTAAAATTGAGGGGGCTAGCCTTGTATCGAGGCTGTCCTGTGCTGAATTGATCATAGCCCATCTCAGGGGGGCAAAGCCACTTTCAGGGGGGCAAATTGCCCCCCATGCTCCCCCCCCCCCCCCCGCCTGTTTAAAGTGTCTCCACTCATGGTTAATGTACAAAGCACTTCAAACTGGTTCCCTTGCTCCTCTCTGTAGAAGTCTGCATCGTCGACTACAGTGGGTTCTGGTAGAGCTGGTACTGGCACAAAGTCACCTCGGGGGTCTGGTGGGGGAGGTGTCAGACAGCGGTTGGTTCCTCACTCCCACTTGTAACACATATATGTACACGTGTACACTTAGTGAGGGTAGAAGTCACTGAAGTCGGTACTAGCCTTGTACCCTGAGATGTACTGCTTGCATGCACATGCACAGATTTTCAGGTAATCCAGATTACACTCCCTTGCTATGACCTGGGTATGAGGCTACCAGAATACACTTAGTGAGGGTAGAAGTAACTGAAGTCGGTATGCAAAATGCTTTAGAAAAACAACTTGCACCCAGGCCATTTGGGGTGGAAAAAATGTACTGCTTGCACATCCATGCACGGCCTTTACCAGATAACACCCTTGCTATGGCCTGGGTATGAGGTTACCAGAATGCCTGTGGTATCTACTAAGCCCAAGCAAGTTGATTCTTTGCCTCATAAGCCACTTCCTCAATTTAAATGTGGGTGGACAGCAGCATTTGATGTGGAAGATCTATGCACATGTATATATAACTGGCAGTAATAGACTAGAGAATGAGGTGAAGTCTAAACTTCCAGGCCGAACTTTAAACAAATGTATTGTAGAGGTGTCATGTTTCTAGTGACAGTTCAAAACAGAGTGAAGAAGGGTTTGATGATGAATAGTAACTTTGCCTGAGTCATATTATGCCTGGAAACTGAAAGAAGCTACAAATGCAGTATTTACATTCCTATTTGATGAGCATATAGAGAGCTGTTCTAAACTGGGACTGTTTGGGTAATGAGGTTGTCGGATACTGACAGGAAAAGCTCTCTTGTTTCCTGGAATCCTCCTGTAACGTCACGCACACACACACACACACACACACACACACACACACACACACACACACACACACACACACACACACCGAAATGGGGTTGCAACTGCTTTACAATTTACTGAGTCCAGTCTGTGACCCTCTGTATCCATGTCTCGCCAACAGACGTAGCAATACCCAGACAGTGACCTCAAGAGCCCGACAGACAGGAGGTGGGGCTGGAAGCATGTGGAAATTCTACACAGGCGATGATTCACCAGGCTTCAAAATGTAACTGTTAATACCTACTCTCTAATAGAGTGTACATTGTGAGTAATATGTTATTGTTCGTGTTCGTGTTCATGTTTCCATTCTGCAGTGGTCCAGTTCCAGTACTAGTGATGAGTTTGCTGTTCATAGCTTGTGTTTTCCTGCTACATATTTGGGGCAAATATTCCCGCTCATAAAATCAAATTATCTGTGGGACTCAATATCACGACCCCTTCTTATTACATACCACTTGTCTATTTGTACATATGAATGTTAATAACTATTCCCACCCATCTTTTGTTAACCTCGAAACGGTGTGCGCATGCGCAGAACAAAGTTAAAAGTGGGGGTGCCGGCCCTATGCCAGTATAGTTTCTTACCTGGCACCTGGCATGGCCGACGTAAGATGGCCAAGAAGAAGAACTTTAGTTGTGTCCTGTGGGGTGATGGTGGTAGTCTCTCTCTCCTTCTCTCTCTTCCTCCTGTCCGTTCTCAGTGAAAGCGCTACCGACGACAGTCCGGAGCCGCTGGTTCGAAGAACAGTCAAACTACGGCCGGACAGGAGCATCCTGGACGTACACTACACCAACATCAACTCCGAGAAAGAAGTTAAAGAGCGTAAGCTTACGACGTGTATATGTTAGCTGCGGCTATAGCTGATCTCGCAACAAGGCATGTTTAGTTGACTCTGCAGTCCTAGCTTGTTCGACACTCTATTCATGTATACTTGACTGTAAAGAGGGTTTGTTTTTTTTGGGGGGGGGGGGGGCAAGAGGTGGCTTTTGCCCCCCCCCCCCCCAAAACGTTGCCCCCCTTAATTAACAGACCTTTGTATACAGCCACATGTTTTCATATTGCCTGCCCCCCCCCCCCAACATTTCTCTTATGTGCAATTCATCCCCCTTGTGAAATAAGCCCTGATAAAGTCCTTACCTGCTTGAACCAAATTAACCGCAACTCGTACATGATGACCCTACCCCATCAGGTTTGGTAACTACAGATTCCTCACTAGTCCAGATACTTAACCCGTTTTATTAATGTTTATTGCCATAGTTACTACACGTACATTCATGCAAGTATATGTACATACAAACAGATATACCTGTAGATGTGAATATAGCGAACGACGTCACTAACAGCCCATCATCGTCGTCATCATCATCATCATCACCACCGTCACCCCACTCCACCGAGCTACACCACACGACGGAGCAATACCACACAAAGACACCGTCAGACTGCAAGGGCCCGTGGCCAGGCTATCCTCAATGTGGAGATAAGATGGCCGTGAGAAAGTAGTACTGTAAAGTAGTAACATCTGTGTGTGACCTTTGATGGAGCCTATGGTATCTGTGTACATACGTGTACATGTACTACCTATTCTTTGTGTACACTTTCATTTATATTTCCCAACAACATTTGTCACTCACTTTATACCTTCCTCTCTCTTCACTTCCTTCCTTCTCCCCCACTTCCTTTCTCCCTTTCACCTCTCTCTCTCTTCCTCCCTCTGTGTCTCTCTGCTTCCCTGCTTCCCTCCTTCCCTCCCTTCCTCCTTCCCCACTTCCCTTTCCACCTCAGTGGATGCAAGACCATTGGAAGTCTGATGAGTGTTATACCCAGCATGGTGTGAATGGCTCACTATGTTCCATTCAGATATATCTCTCTGAGGTGAGTGTAGTGTGTACCTGCATATGCTATATGGCAGAGGAGGTTGTGCACGAATATTAATTAATCACGTGCGCAATAGAGTTACGTGTGTGATATTGTGGTAGTATTGACCAAACTGAATATGTACTGACTTGACTTGACTTAACTGAATTACAACAGTGCGTACAACTACCTGCCCACTGCTATAATTACATAGAGTACACAATGACCTAATACATGCATAGCTACATATTAACACCTACGTACATGTATAAGAGTCTATATCTAGAGTCACACCACATCTCCCTTTCTTGGGGTGGATGTCATAGTCTTTCTGGGGGAACGATTGGTGTTCCTGTGCGAGCTCGAGTCTGTATCGGGCTCCTCTTTGGAGGATGGGATGATTCCGCTGTTGGAAGGTCTGTCCTGATATATTAACACCTACGTACATGTATAAGGGTCTATATCTAGAGTCACACCACAACGTGGACACCCAAGAAACCCACTCAACCTGCTAAGTCAGCAGTTACAGCACTTAGAACGGTAGTCTGTGGCGAAGAGATCCTCCCTGAAGTGTCCTGGAAGAACCCCAACCAAATAGCTTAGGACAGAGCATGACAAGTCGATTTCTTTCGCTGCCAATATGAAAACTAGAGTACACACACACACACACACACACACACACACACACACACACACACACATGCGGTCTTAAGTATGCACAGAATGTTTTAATGTGCGCAACCTCCTCTGGCTATATACACAATGTAGCTTGAGAGTTGAGGTATTAGGTGTCTGATATCATGTAATTAAAGGCTCTGTGTATTAGAGTGTGAAATTACATTATAAGCAGTAGTAGACGATTGTTTGTATACGTGATTCAGCAGTGTAATCACATCAATTACAGCAATCTACCCACTGCTGTTTGTGTAAAGGATCTCCCTAGGTCTAATGTCTGCATGTGAATATAAATTACATGCCTAGGTAGATATACATGTAGAGTGGTGTGTAGGGGGTAGAAGGATAGCAAAATAGGGTAGGAGGGTAGGAGAGAGTGTTATAGTAGGTCAGATAAGGTAGCAGAATGAGGCAATAACTGTAAGGTAAGATGGGTAGTAGAATAGGAGGGTAGGAGGTTATTAAGCTTAGTGGAATAGGGCAGTAAGGTAAGATACGGTAGCGGAATAGGAGGACAATAGGGTAGTGTCATCATAGTACTAGGCTTGGTATGATTTTTTTTCCATGTAATGTATGTAACATGTGCTTTGTATACACAGGTGGAGTCATTCTGTCCTCGGCTACCTGAGAGAGAAAACTTCAAGGAGCCCTTGTCTGTAAGGCTGCAGTGTGATAGCACACCACACACACACACACACACGCACGCACATACACACACACACACACACACACACACACACACACACACACACACACACACACACACACACACACACACACACACACACACACACACACACACATAATCAAATTGATGCCCTCACCCCACCCTACCCCACCCCATCCACCTGCACACATTCCTGCTCGCAGAATCAACTTACCCTACAGTATAAAGTTGATGGCCTTTTGGATAAACTTCATGGAAACCAGAAGTTTGATTGGATATCACATCGCATTCAGAGACTGTGGCCTGAGTGGTCTGAAGCATTAGCAACTCTACAAGCAAAGCAGCCATTTACTCACTCTTCTGGAAATGTAAGCGTGGCTGTTTCGGTTGGTCAATGGCAATGTATGAGCCGTGTATTTACAACACTGTTGACTGCTTATTTTCACATCTCCACATGCAGGTACTAGTACACATTGGAGCACTATCTGATAAAGCAGGGTTTCATTTTGCTGAAAATGCGGGCAAGGGGGGCCCCCTGGGGGAGCTAGTTCAGTGGAGTGACCTCATTGCATCATTATATGCCCTTGGCTATAACATAGATTTCTCAACAGAGACTACCCAGTTGAATAACTTTCTGGTTGTTAATTATAAGGGAGGCTGCCCAAGTGCCTCTGAGACTAAGTATGTTGCCGTTTTCCTGGACATAGTGGGTCTTAAACAGCTGAGGAAGGCTACTAAGAATCGCTTCATGATGTACAGGTACATTTAGATCCTAGTTATCCCAAATACTGTAATTGATTGGTCATTTAGTAGTGCATGATTTCAGTGGTCATTTAGTAGTGCATGATTTCATTGGTCATTTAGTAGTGCATGATCTCAATAGTACCCCAACTGGAAACATATAGACACCCTACAATTTTAACAAGGAAACATATAGACACCTTGCTCTGATCTAAACAAGTTAGACACTGAATGCAAGGGATCTGCAGAATTCAGAAACCTTTGGGCCATCTGTAGTGCCCTCACTACGCTTGGGCAACTACATACAGATGGCTCTCGCGTTTCTGAATTCAGATCCCTTGCATCCAATACGTCTCTTAAGAACATTAGGAATGACTAGGATAATTTAGCATTCAATGACCTCAGTTAGACCCTGTGGCCTAATGGATAAGGCATCAGCCTCCGGAGCTGGGGATTGTGGGTTCGAGTCCCATCAGGGTCGAATTTTTTCCTAGTGTTTTAATCCCTTTTATCTTCTTTTACAGCTTTACAACACATTATTCTACCATTTAATCTTTTTGTAGGTGCTTGCTACGAGTGCTGGACACATTTGGTACAGAACCAGTGTTTAACTACAAGAAGTGGAAACCAGAGAGAGACGGTCGAGGACATGACTATGGCCACACCTGGGGAAATTGGGAGCTGAATCCACGACAGTTTATGACCATGTATCGTAAGTGCTTAGCGTACTGTTCCAATAGAAGAAAGTAAGAAAGAAAATCTACATGTAGTTATGGTGTGAAATATTTACCTTTTGGCAAGCACATTGATATATTGCCCCCCTCCCCCCTCTCCATACTTGAATGCTATTCACAAAACTTCCTGTTTGTTTCATACACACATGTATACAGCCCATACACCAGACAATTCATTTCTGGGTTTCGTTGTTGAGAAACACAATGTGTCTCATACTGTTCCCTCACACTATGCCAACAAAAGCCTTGTGTACGGGAAGGAGCTATACATGTGGAAGAACAAGAAAGACTACCTTCAAGTGATTGCAAAGTACTTTGATGTTTATGCAACAATTGGCACGACTCAAAACAAGGGAGAGGTTTTGGACTGGAGTGTGGTTCCGAGTTTTGTTCATAACCAAGGCATACTGGGTGGACCACAACTACAACAGCTGTTACAGGTCAGTATGATATTGCAGAGGACGAGACAGCATGTCAAAAGTGGGGGGCTCAGCGTTCATGAAGTTGTGCAGGGTTTAATCCAAGGGGGGCGCAGGGGGGCAAATGCCCCCCCAAGGATTTCAGCTGCACCCCCAAGCATATGACACCATCAACAATCCGTCTCCTGCCCTGCCAAATGTGCCCCGCCCCCCCCCAAGTTTCTACAATTATTAATTTTGCCCCCTCAAGGACGCATGTCTAGATTGAACGCTGTTGTGGGTTATTATTATTATATACATTCATTCTGAATACATCTGGCATAGGCTATTAGTATTTACAGGGGCATAGACAGCATGTCAAAAGTGGAGGGGCTCGGTGTTCTTGAAGTTCACTATATTCATTCATTAAGTATTTTACATTCTTCATTTGACCCATTGACAACCAAATTGTGGGGGGGGGGGGGCTCAGCCCCCTCTTATCAAAAAGTGGGGGGCTCAAGCCCCTCCTGCCCCCCAGGTTCTCTGCCCCTGTATTGAGAGGGAAGTGCCCCACTCTTATCAAAAAGTGGGGGGGGGCTCAAGCCCCTCCTGCCCCCCCCCCCCCCCCCCCAGGTTCTCTGCCTCTGTATTGAGAGGGAAGTGCCCCACTGTGTAATGGACACTCAGTGGTGTCTGTTATAGAGGGTCCTACTGTGTAATGGACACTCAGTGGTGTCTGTTATAGAGGGTCCTACTGTGTAATGGACACTCAGTGGTGTCTGTTATAGAGGGTCCTACTGTGTAATGGACACTCAGTGGTGTCTGTTATAGAGGGTCCTACTGTGTAATGGACACTCAGTGGTGTCTGTTATAGAGGGTCCTACTGTGTAGGACACTCAGTGGTGTCTGTTATAGAGGGTCCTACTGTGTAATGGACACTCAGTGGTGTCTGTTATAGAGGGTCCTACTGTGTAATGGACACTCAGTGGGGTCTGTTATAGAGGGTCCTACTGTGTAATGGACACTTGGCTTCATCTTCATATAGTTATTAGAAAGTGAAAGTGTAGCCAATCACTTGTTAGTATAGTTTGAGTCCTTTGTTGTTTTTCTCTCCTCTTCCTCCCTCTCTCTTCCCCTCCCTCTCTCTCAATCCTCCCTACTATCTTTCTCCCTCTCTTCAATCCTCCCTACCACCTTCCTCCTTCTCCCTCACTCTCCCCTTCTCCCAGCAATCCAGAGTCTTTGTGGGTCTAGGATTTCCGTACGAAGGACCTGCTCCACTAGAGGCTGTAGCTCAAGGCTGCATCTTCCTTAATCCCAAAGTCACTCCACCCATTGACAGGACAAATAGTAAATTCTTTGAAAGGAAACCCACCAACAGAAAGGTATACATGTATGTAGGCTCAATTCACTCTGTGCGTGGCTCTCAGATACTGCTACATGAATAGTACATGAAATGATCAAACCACGAGACTCACAAAGCAATACAATACAACACAATGCAACTCACCCAAGACAGTTATTTTCAAAGAAAAAACTGGACTCGAAACCGCAACATACTGCGTACTAGGCAGATGCTCTACCAACTGAGCTACCGAGGCAGCTCAGCTGGCTGGGGCCGAATCACACATACAAAGCAACACAACTCAAGGCAAAGCATCTCTCAACCTGAAGAACAGGCTAACTCAAACTTAGTATAGACGAAGAAGACCAGGAAATTAATCACCAAGACGCCAAACTTCAAACTAAGTGTTATACATGAAATAATGTGTAATAGCCCTACATATACATGTACATGTAGGCTCAATTCACTCTGTGCATGGCTCTCAGTTACTGCTACATGAATACACAAGTAACTGTTGTACGGGTTTAGTGCAGATTTACCAGAAGTAGGTCTAGCACATGCACACTTAGAGCTTGCTAACTTTGAATCCTACAATCGGATTGCAGAACGCTCATTTTCCATATTGCCACCAACCGTGGGAGCAATAGTAGGTGTGGTATTTACAACCCAATTTACTTGCCCTTTTTGGATGGGATTGTGTGATCGGAGCCATAATTTAGTGACCACTCCCATCTCCGGAATCACATTGACTGGTACCTACAGAGGAGTTGGTACATACCTCTGTAGTGGAGATATAGGACCGTACCCAAATGTGGAAAACTGGATTAGACAATGGGCTTTGTTTCCATTGTGTAGTTATGTTATTAACCCACAAGAATCCTGGATTTTAACTGGAGACAGATGTGCGTACATGCTAGATGAATGAGTATTGTGGGGAAAAACATGTGACATTGTGTATTAAGTATGGTACAGTATGTGCACATAATGTCATGAACTGTTCATGAAAATCTCACAACTTGGTGGGCTTGCTCCCACTCACCCAACTATACAGATTGCTTTGGTTTGTGTGTGTGTGTGATTTGGCCCAGCCAGCTGAGCTGCCTAAGGACATCTGGCAGCTCAGCTAGAATCGTGGCCTAAATCCCATCCAAGGCAGCTTATAAGATGACTGTGCTGTGCTCTCATTACACATTGAAGTGTCAGGTCAAAATGGTTTGTGCCCATTTTGTTCATACAGATTGATTCCCAGAATCCGTATATGGACATGTTCATTGGGAAGCCATATGTGTACACGTTTGATGCAAGCAATTTAACTAAAGTGGAGTCAGTCATTCAAGAGATACTCAAACAGCCAGTACGATTATATACTGCACGTTCACACACACACACACACACACACACACACACACACACACACACACACACACACGCACGCACGCACGGACGCACGCACGCACACACACACACACACACACACACACACACACACACACACACACACACACAGTGACACAACAGACACACACACACACTTGCTCCTGTTCCCTGCCCTCCATGTACCACCATTCCTCCTTCCCCAGCGCCCCCCTCCATACATTCCCTATGAGTTCACATTCGAAGGAATGTTGGAGAGGATTACTGCCTACCTTAAGAACCAGCAGTACTGCCGGCCCAACCAGTGGCCACCAGCCGACATGCTCATCACTACTATCAGCAAAGATGGACAGAGCTGCAAGGACACTTGCTTCAATCAGGGTAAGTGAATTTTATTGCTCACTGGGTACATATGTGTAAGTGTCATGTGATCATTACATTTGCTAGGTTTGGTATGCGAGCCAGAATTGTTCCCACTGCTGAATACGGAAAAGGCTTTCTCAAAGTGAGTGATCTTCCAGTATAATCATGAGATCTAGCATTGAAATGGTGTCCAATGACCTTTGGAAAGCTTCACTACACATGCTGTTACAAGATGCTTGTCCAGATTCAGTAGTAGAAGAGTGTTGGGAGTGAGGGACTGTCTAAGTAGAGAACACTTCTGCAGTTTACATAAGTATGCTGAAGTGTCTAACAACTACTTCAGATGCCAACACCCATCTACTACTGAACCTGGACAAGCATCATGCAATCCTCTGTAATTAAAGTGCATGATTGTGTGTGGTTGTAATTAATAAGGAGTAGTGTTTGACTCATATGAAACACACACACACACACACACACACACACACACACACACACACACACACACACACACACACACACACACACACACAGCAATGGAATAGAGTGCATAACTGTCAGGCGTGGTCCGTCTGTCCACGGGCCATCACTAACACTCTCAGACTCTCACTGCAGTCTTCAAGTAGATAATCTGCTCTTGAGCTGTGCAGGAAGCAAAAGTGGCGTCCAAAGACTGTGCCCTTGTCGGAAGTATCGCAAGGGCCAAGTAGCCCTCTGCCTCTCCTGCTCTAGATGATATATGCCACACTATCACATATATAGGCACTCATTTTATCCTACTACATATCCTATTGTACATGAATGTATAATCACTTATATCTGATTCTGGACACTATGTATATAACAATTCCATGTGTTATCTATCACTTGTGTTGTTTCTGTAAAGCATATTAATTTTAGCAATATACACAGTATTATACCAGTGAACCTATCACTCTAAAGTAAGTAGTTAGGGAGTATTTTAATCCACCTTCATCATTACATTAATATTGTATGGTTGTCATTGAGATAATTGGAGTGGTTTTTAATGAACAGAGCTTTGGATGACTGATGCCAGCTCCATTGAACAGTATATCCAAAACCAATAACATTCTTTGCAATTGTTGACGCTGCACCCTGTCTGCAGTCACTCCTGCCAATATATACAGCACACATTACCTTATATACAGCCTACAATGCATTCTCATAAGACCATAGTATAAAATTCCTACATGCAAGCTGAGATATAGAAGCTAGTATATAAGCCCAAGTGTTACAGTCAAAATACAGTAGGAAGAGTATAGTTTTCAGGGTCATGTACTCTACCATAACCTTTATATATACTAGTATAATAGTTTAGAGCTATACAACAGAAGCCTTGGCTCTCTGTGAGAAATTTGAATAGATTTGGGCTCTACATGGCTGGCAGGATAGATATAAAGTTGGCCTTTTGCTCTATTCTTATTATTCTGGTGACTCACGGTGCCTGCCAAGGTAAGCTATTGTGTGCAAATACCACCTTCTACCAATTACATGCATTGGTACCACTGCACATGCATAAAATGTACAAGTGCTGCATGTGTTAGCTATGTACTGTACATGATTGAGCAAGCAAGTCACTGCTTCAGAGATTACAGAGAGTGTTATAGATAGTTTAGGATGCAGAGAGTGTAGGGTAAGGTGTCTCAGCTGCTGCAAAGTGTAATAGTCTGTATTATGGATCTTAGATTATGTGTCCAGCTGATGTCTTATGTGTTTACTGCATGCTGCATGTGGTGCCTAAAACTCCAATACATGCACAATATGTGTTTGATATATCACGTAGAGCCAGCTCTGCAATGCAGTAGCCATGAACTATTTATCATAGTAAGGTAGTGGCTTGTAAATTGCAGATGTTTTTCTCTCTCTATACAGGTGACTGTTCGTTTCGCTTTCAGCTGCACCCCAAGACCAATCTAAACTGCAATCCATACCACAACAGTACACTGCTTATTACATGTCTGGCTGCAGGTCCGCTCCATTCAGCACTGCAAGTAGTCTGGTTGGTCCGTGAAGGGAGTGATCCCTTGCCTAAAACACTCAGGGAAGAGAATTCTATCCATAGTATTTCACAAACTAGAATAAACAACTCCAAGAGAAGTGAACAGTTGGTAACTACAACGCTCAGACTCAATGTTGATAGCTTGAGCAAGAGACAAGAAAACGGATTGTGTGTGTGGTGTCAGATCAAAGTACCCAGTAGAATCTTAACAGTATCCAGCAATCAACTCTGCATCAAAGGACCAAGAGCCTACTCGGGTATTGGGAACTGTAGCTCACAGCAAGTGGTGAATAACAGCTTCATTAGAGTGTGTGCAGAGGAACGGAGCATTGAGCTTAGTTCAAGCTGGGTGGAAGACCACCCATCACAAATAGAGAATACACTAGTGGTCATGTCCACACCGCAACTATATATTCTCAGCTCACAGTCGTTACCGTCATTCCCCAGTACTCCATTTGGTAGTCATACATATACACCCTACAACACACCCAGTGCATATATAGAACCAGGGCTCTCAATCATGCAATACTCATTGGCTACTACTTCACTGCTACCAAGTCCAACAAAGGACCTGGGAGACAATTATTCGGGCTCGATGCTCAGCAACAATAGCTTAACCTTCCTCTACGCAGCTGTTGTGGTCTGTGTTGTGTTGGCTGCAGTCATAATGGTTTTGGTGGTCGTGATGGTGGTATTGTGCAGGAGACGCAGGAGGCAAAGAAAGACAAAATCTCGCCTATATTCGCACAAGCTCAGTCCAAACATTCTGAAATCCTTCCATAACAGACCTCAGCTTTCCTTTTCAGGTACAACACACTGTACAGTATATAGACAGGTGCTATCTCATTAATCTAAACTAAAACAAGAGCTATATAATCCCCACTCCTTCTTATATCATACAGGTTCTGAGTGTGTGCCAGGAGAAGTACCCTTCACTAAGACTAGAGAGACCCGGTACACATACTCCACTGTTTGTTTTTACAATGTCATGTGTTTTCAATCCTTAAATTGCATGAACTCTAATATAATTGGCATGCTGTTTTGTTGTTTCTACATGTAGTACAATCACCAGCCCCTTTCAAATTAATTATACCGCTTTCCATACATGTGCATACATTGGCTAATCAAGTTAGTGTGAGCATTGCAGCTAGTTATAGTATAATCTCGGTTTTTGGTGGTCAGACCATTGGCAAGCTCTACCTAGTCACACACTTATTCACTCATGTAACCACTGCATTGCTAATCCAGTTAGCCTCTATGCAGAGGTGTAGACAAAACTATGAGAATAATTTTCTAATTAATTGTCATGTATAATACACAAATCTTGAGCAATTCCTTAAATCAGTAGTTTCTCCTCTGCAGGTGTGGTTCGGAAACAGAGGCTCTAAAGGGTAGCATTGATACAAGGAGCTCTGGAAGTCAAGATGCATCAGTTTCTGGCACGGAGAAAAACAGTCCTCTTTCTAGGAGGAATTCAGACCACAAATACACTGAGATAGACACCATATCACGCAGTGGAAGCACACACAGTAAGATGTCTCTGAGCCTTTACATAAGTAACAGCTATCAGAGTAGTAGTGGAAATGTAAGTGTTCCCACTGGCAGTTCGCATCATATCCCCCCTCCTCCAAACACACGTGGGAGAAATAATTCAACGCCTCACTTTTATCACGTACTGGAGAGACCCAAACCCGAGGCTGAGCGGAAGAGTGGAGATACCCAGTTGAAAAGTCCATGGGAATTGGGCCTGACAGAAGGCAACTTTAAAAACCCGAGATCGCAGGAGGGAAATACAAAGGATAGGTCAGGAAGTCTGAAGCGTGGAGATAGCTCAACAGATGCAAGCCTCAAGGGTAGTAGCATCCGACGCTCTAGATCTGGAAGCTATCCCAGCAGAGAACAAAAGGGAGGAAGTTTGAAGAGAGCAGTCCGCTCAAGAGAAGGGAGTTTAAAAAGCTCCAGATCTCACGAGGAAAGTGTCAAGCAAACACAATCGACCGATGGAAACAGAACAGTGGGCAGGGATGGGAGCATTAAGAGTCGAGGATCGAGAGAGGGTAGCTTCAAAAAAGAAGTTTGGGTACCAGTTCGGGAGCAAAGCAATGAGAAAGAGAGGAAAGCCATGAGAAGAAAGGTTCCGCCTCTCTCTAAAGGCTATGACAGATTAGAGCCAAAGAACATAGCAAGCACACCGTACAGTATCATCAATGAGAGTTATTTCAGGAAGAAAGATGTAGATAGTGAAGAGGGTCTGATTTTTGATGACCCCAAATATGCTGCAGTGAGCGTTGGCGACTTACCACGACACATGAATTGGCATCAATCAATGGACCCTATAATCCCAAGGCGAATGCAACCCAAACGTGGACCCATGGACACAACAGATAAAAGTTTAAGCTCAAAGAGTTTGCAAGATTCAGGTCTCGGTGCTTGTGGTGTAAGAAGTTCAATTTATCAAACCCGTGGCACCACTCCCACATATGCCAATGAACTGGGCATGACCAGGGGTGGACATACTCCATCACGACTGAGTATGCCATTTGAGGCATATTACTCCTAACTTTTGGTCTCCTTACATAAAATACTATATTGGCAGTTTTATATATAAAAAATATGGATGACTGAGCTGCAATATTCTTCTATCCATATGCATGCAATTGCAGTAGGTGGAGCCTAAGTTTGTTTTATTATCTACTGCGTTTTTCCAAGATCTTGCAACACGCTTCAAAAACCCGGATATAAGTCCCTGACCAATCAGATAACAGCAATCTGTCATGTGCTCGGTTAGACGCACGTGACTAATGAAAACGCAGTATCTGATTGGTCAGGAATATATATCCGGTTTTGAACCGTGTTGCAAGATCTTAGCGCTGTATACATAGGCCGCAGTCCCTTGTTGTACGCATGCGCGCTGAGTGAAACCGCAAACGTAATGAGGTGGGCTGGGTCAATAACAAGGCGTGGTTAAGTAGTTCAATTAATATGCCGTTCGTGCGCATGCAGCGATAAGCTCTGCTTGTATGTGTACCTGCTAAGTGGGTTAGAGAATGGCTACCTTCCTGGTACCTCTCCTCGTTATTTTCATTTTTTCCGTGAGCCGCGGTGAAGTCGGTGAGTCACTTACCATGCATAATTCTATTGAGCTTGCCATCTCCCAACTGTGGAGGTATGTATATATTAGCACACAGAGACCCTAGATATACAAGTGTCGTAGGTTTTAAGCTCCACATCCCATATTCACGTTTCTCTGTGTGTGCACTGATGGTGGTGATAGTGAGCAGCTAACAGTGGCGGTGTCTAAACAGCTGACTCCGGCGTGTTTATATGGTTCCCGATGTTTTTTCTGGCACTAAATGTGCCATTATTCCTTCTATGGTGCCCGTTCAATAACAGCCACTTCATATAAAGAGCACTAGCTGGCCCAGTCTTCATAGCACGCAACGTTTCAACGTTTGCACTTTTAGCATGTTAGGCTCTACTGTGTAGTCTCAGTGGGTGTGCATTATCTCCTAAAGCTGCTATAAAAAATTCTATTTTGCTGGGTCTATAATTTCCCAGGGGTAATGTACATAGCTAGCTAAATGTGTAGTGGTGTAAGAAGCCTCATTAACACCTTCCTGCCATGCATCCAATAGTATTGTGAATGTGAGGAAGGAATGGAGGGGAGGGAGGAATGGAGGGAGAACGGAATATGTTTTGCACAAGAGGGTCTGATACGGAGCTATAGGGTGTACGAGATTTCTTGATTTCACTTGATTTCAGTGGACGGTATCTCTGATTTCCAGTCAAAAATGCCTAGTATATGGAAATATGCGGAAGTTACCAAACCGTTATGTTAGTATACGGATTTCTGCCTGAGTCAGACCCCTCGGTTTTGCATATGCATTGCATAATGTGCATTGTAAGCAGGAGGTAATATCACTTGAGTTAATAAGGAAGAAAGCCTGGGACCAGTGAGTATGCTCTCACCGTATGTGCATGTATGATGAGTAATAGTATATCTGGTGTGGTGAGACTGCTTGTGCTGAGGAATACCATTTATTGAGCTTCTCATGGTTTGAGTTGTAGTCTAGTTGCGTGGGACTAGCTAGCATGCAGTCTGGTTGAACCAGTCAATCTCTTAATCTTTTTTTCACAGATGCAACCTCCTCGGGTGATGGTGAAGATGAGGGTGAGAAAGACTCGATGATGTCCACTGCTCTGATTGCTGTTATAGCTCTCATTGGTCTCTTCATCATCATCATCATTGTGCTGTCAATCACAATTGCGGTCATGTGTCGTCGCAGGTCTGTCCAGAGAGTGGACTTTGGATCAAAAGGTTGGAGGAAAAAAATTGCTTCTAACTCAGTATGGCCTGAAGTGGAATATACAGGGCATCCCTCAATGCAGTGTTTGTGTACATTATGTAACAGCTGGAGGAAAAAGACACTTCAATAAACAGGAAACTCTGTTTCTGTTTCTTTGTATACACAACTGAGGGAGAGACTACATATGTACTGAGAGGGGGGAGAAGTGGTTGTACACACACACACGCGCACACACACGCACACACGCGCGCACACACACACACACACACACACACACACACACACACACACACACACACACACCTCTAATTAGGACATCCTTGATATGGATGACTGTCTCCAATAAGTACTCAAACATGGTATTTGGGATGGCCATATTTTGGAGAGTCCTGATTAGAGGGGAACTTATAAAGTAGCCCTTAATGCTGTGTTTGTGTACAGTGTATAATAGCTGGCAGAATAAACAGGAAACTTGGTTTCTGTTTTCTTGTATAGACGAATATCCTATACAGCTTGAAACACACAATTTACATTCATCCAATAGTCTTATATACACAATTAACTGAGAGAGATATATTTTGGGTGGAGGAGAACGTACAAAGTCTGGTGTTGCCTCATTTCAGGGGGTTCCAATTGGAGGGGGTGGATAGAAAGTCTTATTTCAGGGAGTTCCAGGTGCATAGAAAGCAGGGGGTTCCTATTGGAGGAAAGTCTTATTTCAGGGGGTTCCAATTGGAGGAAAGTCTTATTTCGGGGGGTTCCAATTGAAGGAAGTCTTATTTCAGGGGGTTCCAATTGAAGGAAGTCTTATTTCAGGGGGTTCCAATTGAAGGAAGTCTTATTTCAGGGGGTTCCAATTGGAGGGGATGCATAGAAAGTCTGGTGTTGCATAAACCAGACCTAATTTGGTTGGAATTTCCATGGAGCCTAATAGCCTAGTGGGTGGAAGAGTTCAAAGACCATCAGTTTGACTGACAGTCCCAGAGGGAAAACTGTAGCCTTTGATGTAGATCTGATTGGTGTAATTTCTGTCACTTGAAGAGATGAAGTATCTTAAAATGCATTCCCTAATCAGTGTGTAGTAGCATAATTATATTAGAGGGCAGGTTTAATTAATGTAGTGCCATAAAACTACACATGTAAATTGCATTGGAATACACACAGTTATTTGGTTTGGACAAGGATTATTCTCCAATGCTTCTGTAATGTATATAGCTTCTCGTGTGTTTGTATATTGTTTAAAATGTTTGTTATGTGTACGGGTACGTGTTTTGAAGGTAATCGCTTCTTTCAAGTACTTGTTGCTCCACATGATTAAAAGATATGATAAAGAGCGCTAGTGAATGTGGAACATTTGGGTAGGTAAAATACACATTCATATGGAGCAACAGTACATTATTTAGGAGTTTGTGCACTGTATGGGTACGTGGTAGTGGAGGGAGGGAGGGAGGGAGGGAGGGAGAGGGGGAGAGCATTACTTTCTTTGTCTTTCTTAACTGTGTTCATTATCTGTGGCTCTTCCAATAGCACCTGTTATTGCTGCACAGAAGGAATCCAGTTGTCAGTCTGTAGTGCTAACCAACCAATCAGTCTCTATGGACTTAAAAGCATTCCTTCAAGCCTGCTCCTGATTACTCTGTTGCTCAATAAATTAGGCTCCACTTGCCACAATAGCATTCTGCCTTCAGTGTTTAACTCTGTCTGATGAGGTAATTGTAGCACTTGTGTACGTGTTGCCTCCCATGTCTAGTGAGGCCAGCTTGCTTTATTGGATTAATCCAATACATGACTTCATTTGCAAAGGAGTGGGAAAGTCTGTTAGACACTGGAGGGGGGGGGGGGGGGACACAGTTCATTAGCCTTGCACACCCACTGGCTAGATATGCTCTGGAAAGTTTGCCTTCTGAGAATGTACATATAAAAGATCTTTAACCCACCGTCCCCAGTTGGATATCTGGTGTCCTGCTCATGTGTGTTTGTGTGTTGTGTGTGTGTGTGTGGGGGGGGGGGGGGGGGTTGTTAGTGAAGTGGGTTTCCTCTCTTTTCTCTTCTAGCTATACACATTTTTCCATGTACATAATTGGCGAGCGTAGCAAGCCGACCTAGTCATGTCAACAGTCATATATATATTATATATATATATATGTGATGGGCGATGTACATACTGTAATATTATACGTGCTTCTAATTTTGCATGCACACTCTCCCCCTCGCCAACGATGCATTCAACTAGTATTTGAATGGATCTGTTTACTGGTGCGATATAAATTCAAAGGAGGTAGGGAGGAGGGTAAGATGCTCCTACTGTCCTGTCCCTCCGCCCCCAAATGAAGCCCCCTCTCCATAGATATTAGCAGGTTACAGAGGTATGTATAGTGGAAGCCCAACAGGAGTTTGTCTCTCTCTAAAACCAATGGGTGATAAAAGTCCTGGGGAGCAAATCTGCATCACTATAATGTATCACTGCAATGGGGTTTCTTGTGTATGTATGTATATATACTACTGAGAAGCTGTGGGTAGCCATCTGCTTCCCCTTCTCAGTTTCCTGTGGGTGGGTGTTCATAGTGTTGGTAAGCACTTCTAAATTGTCAGATAGGGCACTGTGAGAAGGCAGGGAGGGAGGGATAAAAGAGGGATGGAGGAGGGAGGGAGGAAGGAAAGAGGGAGGCAGGAGGGAGGGAGGAAGGAAAGAGGGAGGGAGGGAGGAAGGAGGGAAAGTGGCAGAAATGTCCATGAATGCCCTGCCAAGCCAGCCCTAGACAAAAGGCTCCACACACCTACATGTTTACAAGACTCTGCATCACACAATACTGAGCTTCTCTTCAGAAGCATTGTTGGTGTGGCTATCTACTTGGTAGAGTGCCATTCGTGTAATTGTCATGTGCATTTATACATTTCAACTGTGATGACATTCTCTTTCTCTCTCTTACCCAGCCAACAACACCTACAGAGGTTTCAGTCAGGAGAGAACACAGTAAGCTGGTTCATATGCATATTTATATTTATACTAAGTTGGACTTCACCTGTTTATCAGGTTTGTGGTGCTTTGGTTGAGGTGGTTTGGTTGCTTTGTATTGTATATGTGATTTGAGCCCCGCCAGCTGAGCTGCCTCGGTAGCCCAGTTGGTAAGAGCGTCGCCTAGCAAGCGGACGGTCGTGGGTTCGAGTCCCACCCGAGGCAGCTTTTTTCTTTGAAAAATAACTGCCTTGGGCGAGTTGTGTTGTGTTGCTTTGTCTTTCTGTTGTGTTGTGTTGCTTTGCCTTTCTTTCTAAGCATCTCATGGATGATTAAGTCATGTACATTTAAGGTCCAGTGGTAGTACACCACATCAACCTATGTGATACTTGTAACTGTACTAACAATTTGCAGTAATGCATGTAGTATATAGTATAGCTACATGACCTTAATTGGGGTGCGTGAGATGCATGATCGAATGCACCCCACATGCACCCCACATGCACCCCACATGCATCTCATGCACCCCACATGCATCTCACGCACCCCACATGCATCTCACGCACCCCAATTAAGGTCATGTACAGAGGTTTTCAGGTTGGTTGTCCAATTCCGAAGTTCAACATATCACGCATGCACACACCGACCGGCCTACAAATGAGCCATGTAGCAACCAGTAGTAAGTGTGCCACTCCTTACGTTCAGATTTGAAAGAGTCTCGGTCAAATGAACGTAGAGAGTGGTGACTATTTGTGGCCAAATGGCTCGTTCGTAGGCCAGTCAGTGTGCGCATGCGTGATATGTTGAACTCGGAATCGGACAACCAGTCTGAAAACCTCTGTAACTATTTTGTTGGATGTTATAGTCTAGCAACTTGACTGTCCAAGTCTCTCTCAGCCACACCCATCCCTCAGCCCACAATAAGCATCCAAAATGTGATAAAATCTAGTTGCTAGGCAACCTCCAGGGCCATAGAGGGTCCAGTGTTAGAAAACCTGTAAAGTGAACTGATTGAATCCAGTAAGCTAGTTAACCCTCAGCACGCATGCGTAGCGAGCACATTAGTGTAGTTGGTCCTGCGTGTGTGTGTGTGTGTGTGTGTGTGTGTGTGTGTGTGTGTGTGTGTGTGTGTGTGTGTGTGTGTGTGTGTGTGTGTGTGTGTGTGTGTGTGTGTGTGTGCGCGCCTCTGGAGCGTCTCTTCGTCCTGAAAATGATACCACATACTCAACAGGCTACGAAGGTCAAAAAATTTGTGGGGATTTCTCTGAAACCGCTCCGTTGCAGAGATACACCACTTCCTGCATTGTAGGCTATCCGTGCAGTCGGGAAACCACACATGCACATTATTAGCATTTCAATAGTGCATGCGTGTTCAAGGATTCGCACATGCGGTGGCACCGAGGGTTCTGCACTTTAGTGCATTCATTCAATGCATGTATCTTCAGGGCCATAGAGGATTGATCCAGTGGTAGTAAACCACGCCAACCTGTATGACACATGTTACTGTACTAACATTGAACCCAGTGAGCTAGTCTTCGGGGCTATAGAATGCCTAGTGGTAGTAGTAACCACATCAAACTATATGACATGTTACTGTACTAACAACTTGATTGCACTGTGTGTAAATAGACTAGTGCTGCGTTTGCGACCACAGGCATGCAAGGTTGCATGCAGGCAGAGAACGAACACAGTTGCAGATACTAGCCTCAGTTCCCAGTTTGTGTGCACATTACATCAAATGCTCCATGTGGCCATGAACCAGAATGTGTAAAGTTTACTACAAAGAAAAAGAAAGAGGGAAGAAAGGAACATAAAGAGTACACCAAACTAACTATAAATACATACAACACATAATCCATGACAGCCTCGATGACTCATACCAGCCTACACAGCTTAGAAAATAGATTATTTGGCTTAGAAGAATAGTATTATGAGCCTCAATGGCATGCACACAAACACACAGGGAGGAAGGCCTGGACCTTAGCTTCCTTCCTCTGATTGATATAACTCGTCATTTGGCAGACACTCAGTGTTACAGTACAAGAAGGTTCACGGTCCTGGTTAGTACATTGGATGGAGCTCAAGAATGTGTGTACTGCTATTTACCCAGTATATGTCTAGAATTGCCACGGACTGTCCTGGGATATGCTATTTTTCCTATCTGACAGACCAGCCCCTCCCCATCAGTAAAGGGGGTGGGGCTGAATGTATGGTGAAGCTCCACTCCTTGTGATGGGGAGGAGGCTGGGCTCGTGATGAAGACTACATACATACAGATGCCTATGATATCCTGTGACATCCCAGGACTTTGATGGATCCCATTTACCCTCAATAATAAGATTGAGATGACTCCTAATTCCATTCATTCTCACTGTAGTTCCTTACAGGGGCGTAACTAGCATGAGGCAGAGGAGGCATTTGCCTCCCCTGTTTTCGACTGTATGAATAATTTATTAGGCTCACCGCGAGCGGGCGCAAGCGGCACCTAGCTATAAGTAACAACCCGCGAGCGACAGCGCGCAAGCAGCAGCTAACCACAAGCGAGAGCACAACTGGCAGCAAGAAGTTATAAGGCAAGCTAAAGGGTCAAGACTATTGAACAGTGCGCACTGTACCCCCTCACGCCCGGTCGTACGCTCATGCGCGGGCATGTAGGCTAATGAATAATTAATGAGCCTCCCCTAGGATTCAATCCTAGTTACGCCCCTGTCTTAGCTGCCTACTCTCCACAGAGAAATGGGATAGAGCCTCAATGGGACATACCATTCCAGGGCAGCTGTAATGGTGAATGTGAACTTAGTAATTGGGACAGTCATTTTACTAGATGAATGCAGTGCATATTTGGTGAGCAGAGCAAGCCCATCTGCTGTGTGCACGTAAAATTAGATTAAAATTAGACCACACTTAATATTATGGTATGTGTAACAACGTCAGATTATGTAGAAAAATCGACCTGTTGGTACAGCTACAGTAGATGGGCTTGCTCTGCTTGCCAATTACTTATGTACATGAGATAGTGTAAGGGAGTCATTCAATGTTTTTACTTTCTCCTGCAGATCGCCCCCTGAGAGTACTGTGATCCATGATCCCCTGTCTCGGCCCTCCTTCTCACGTTCTTCACACTCTCACCCTCCTACCTCCCCCTCCTCACTTCACTCCTCCACCGTAACACACACTCCTCTAACACCCGTCACAACCACCGATGATAGGCACACCTACCACCACTTGAGACAACATGAAGGAATGGAGCTATTGCCAGCAGACTATCCAGAGAACGAGTACTCCTGCCTCGGCCCCCGGTCTGAAACGCCCCCCTTGCGCCCCCCTAAACCACCTCAACTACAAAACACACGCTTAAGGTCTCATTCAGATTCAAAAGACCCTCCCATTTCAGCAACAGCCCCCTCATGGGGTTCAGTGGAAACCCCCTCGCACATACAGCCTCCACAGAGAGGAACCCCCACTGCTACAAGCATCGAACACTCTACATCATTCTCACCCAAGGAGAGTGCAAGTAGTGGGTTAGAACTAGATGAAGTCCCAAGAAGATCAATATATGATACAATGGAGGATGTTTCTGCTCCCGATCAATCAGAAATTACCACTAACTCAGGAAGAAAAGTTGAATACTATATTTTGGAACCATCTTCCAATCCAACGGGCACTGGGGACTACGACAAGTTGGCTATGTCTGCACCAAGAAAGCACCCGAAGACGAATGTGAAAATATTTGATGACCCGGAGTACTTGCAGCAGGATGTAAGCGAGAAACGTACACGATCCAACTCAGTGAAAGTTGTAGATCCGAGATATGTAGGAGATTATGAACGGCACCCTGACTACGCCCTGCCACAAATTGACATACCGAGGGCCCAATTGGAGCAGAAGTATCACGGGGATTATGAACGTGACCCCACCTATTTTATGAAACGCTCGTTCTCTACTTCAGCTTCAGCATCACATGCAGTGTCTCAAGATCATGATCATCGGAAAACGAGCCTGAATTATGACCCTCGATTCAACAAATACAGAGGGAACTACGAACGCAGTGAAGATTACATACCTCCACCACTTCAAAACGGTGAAATTAAAACAAAGGACTACACACTAGAACCTGACCCAAACTACATGGGAGCTTACGAACGCCATCCAAATTACATCCCACCTCTTGTGAGACGCCCCTCCAAATCAAAAGTGCAGATTCTCTCAAAGGAAGCTGCTGGACCGTCTCTCACCATCGACGTCACTCCCAGCTTCCTACCCCACGAGTACACATCCCTGGCAGACGTGACAAAGGACCCTCCTCGACAGTACGCCTCCCTAAATTCTGACGTGTCAGCTACCCACTCCCTACCCAGCGATTCAACAGTATGAAATTCAGACTCTTCATGTAGCCAACAATATGTATACGTAACATATACCTTTATGCACGATCAATTTGATAATGTATAGTGATACAACACTGCACATTATAAATTGCTTACACATGGTTTTCAATGAGAGTAGACCCTATATGCAGTACTAGCTACATGTGTAGTATGAACTCCTTTATCTGCAATGAAAGTATCTACTATCAGCTACATACATGTACATATGTGCATAAGCTAATCAAGTTTCCTTGCTAGTGATTTTCAGCCACCTTCAAACAGTTTCATTGACACATAGCTGTGGCCAACAGGGACTTGTATGTCACCAGCCAAGTGACCATAGAACATCGGAAGTGCAGCACTGAGAGCATACTTTGATGTATGTAGGGAAGAGTTGTGAAATGGATCGAATATTTCAGCAAAGTCCATTGAAGTGGCTAGTCCATCTAGGAGTAATTTTCCAAAAGTTTTTATAAGAGAGAAGGAGTATGTGATCCATTCAGTAGCTAATAGTGATAACTGTTCCATTCCATCGTAAGAATTTGACCTGTAATGACCTCCATTGTGATCACTAATTGACCGTGTCCCTCTACTTAGCACAGGCCACCAGTGAAGATCAATCGATCCAAGCCAAAGAAACCGCTCGGAAAACCTCACATTGTTATCAATTTCCATTCGACGACATTCCGGATCTATCACACCACAATATTCCAGTGAATGCAGTCTTCTGTGTCTTGTACTAGTAGAGTGCTTCAGCTGTTGAGATGTGATGTGGCTGGTCTTGTGTCTGTTAGGATCTGGCCGAATGTCTGGTTGATGTGCATCCAGAGTTGGGAGGATAGTGACTGCACGACCGGGCCTGTTGACGTGATGCTTCAAGTTTGGCGGTTTGTGTTTTAAGAAACGTTCATAGTGGTGAGGATATTCCCAATGAGCAGGTCTATAGCTTTCCAGGACAAGGTCTGGTTCGTTCATCAGTGCAGTAGCAGCAGACTCTAGCTGTGATCCTGTGTGTGTGTGTGTGTGTGTGTGTGTGTGTGTGTGTGTGTGTGAGAGAGAGAGAGAGAGAGAGAAGGAGGGAGGGAGGGAGGGAGGGAGCGAGGGAGGGAGGGAGGGAGAGAGAGTATTAAAATTCATGTGCACATTAACATCCTAAACTAACCTGTGGAAGAGGTGTTTGTGTTGGTGGAGGAGGAAGGAGTGAGGGATGAGGGGGAGCCCAGGTGGAGTGGAGGGCATGGGAGGCAGTGAGCAGCGTAGACAGCAGCACTAAATACACAGCCGCACTGCCACACGTCACCTGTATGCCGACACAAACAACACACAGTCCACATACATACACACACCCTTGGCTGTTCCAATAGGAGTGTTCTAGCCACAGTATATTTTCGTGGTAGAAAATTATTTCGTGCTTCATTCATCTAAAAGGGCTTATATCTGAGAGTTCTACACCAATTTACATGTATATGTTAAGGCTAATGGATGTGTTGATGCCACCCCAACATAGAGAGTGTAGTGACTCTGATACTGTGAGCTCTGTAATACCTTAGCCACATGTTTGGTAGCGGTGAGAAGAGCTCTCTGAGTGTCCATGGTGTCCCATACAGTTACCAGGTCCGTGTACGTTAGCCAGCCTCGGGCAGCAAATTGCTTCAGTGCAATCCTATGATGGAGAGAGAGAGAGAGAGAGAGAGAGAGAGAGAGAGAGAGAGAGAGAGAGAGAGAGAGAGAGAGAGAGAGAGAGAGAGAGGAGAGAGAGAGAGAGAGAGAGAGAGAGAGAGAGAGAGAGAGAGAGAGAGAGAGAGAGAGAGAGAGAGGAGAGAGAGAGAGAGAGAGAGAGAGAGAGAGAGAGAGAGAGAGAGAGAGAGAGAGAGAGAGAGAGGAGAGAGAGAGAGAGAGGGAGAGAGAGAGAGAGAGAGAGAGAGAGAGAGAGAGAGAGAGAGAGAGAGAGAGAGAGAGAGAGAGAGAGAGAGAGAAAGAGAGAGAGAGAGAGAGAGAGAAGAAAGAGATAGGATGGAGAAGAATATGGTACAGCATGTTTAATTGTGCATAGAATCATGTGTGACAACACATAGCCCTTGCCATAGACCCACCTCCCATGGTTACACTCCAAAGTAGTCTTGTACCCAGACACCCACCCACCCACCCATGAGGGGAGGGATGTCCCTTCCTTCTCAGGTGGGCATGAGACTACAGTGGAACCTCTCTAATCCGGACACCCTTGGGACAGAAGAAAGTGTCCTGATTAGTGAGGTGTCCTGATTTCAGGGGTTGAATTGTACACAAACATGGCATTTCGGAAAGCTAAAAGTGTCCTGTTTATTGAGCTGTCTTCATTTTAGGGTGTCCTGATTAGAGGGGTTCCACTGTAACTCCAGGAATGGGGGGATCTTTTGATTGCGGGTCAGGCAGTGTATTACAAACATACTTAGTTGACTAGGAGATGAAGTTTGACAAAACGTTTCAACCCAGACCATTATAGTAGTACCAGACGTTTCAATTGCTAACTGCAGTCCCCATTAGTGGCATGTATACCTCGATACCTCGATACTCTTACACATCAGCCTACGAAGTACATGTATGTACATTCCATATCGTACTACAGTATGACCTACCGTCCTTCAATACCAGTAACAAAATAGTAATAGTCATCCAGTGATACGTACAACTTCCAGTCCTGGGGGCAGGAGAGGAAATATGAACACAGTTACACCCAATACAAATGACGTAAACATACATACAAATAATCACCCAGCAATGGAATTGATACCTGCACAAGTATATATACCGACAACCACTTCACAATATGTATGCATTCTCAGACAGCAATGGATAGCCTGACTGAGCCGTCTGTCATTTGTGAACTGTGTGTATTACATTACATTAGAGTGGACTATGATATGGTAGCAGCTTCTAAGAGTCATTATAGCCATTATAGCCTACTACTGACATACTGCAATATAACAATATAGGCTCTAGCTGTGATCCTGTGTGTGTGTATGTGTGTGTGTGTGTGTGTGTGTGTGTGTGTGTGTGTGTGTGTGTGTGTGTGTGTGTGTGTGTGTGTGTGTGTGTGTGTGTGTGTGTGTGTGTGTGTGTGTTTGACATATAATTCGTAGGAGACCAGTAACAGATGTACAATAAACAGGTCAAAAGTTAAGAAGGTAATCTTCTATCAGGAGTCACTGTTTAGCTACTCATATGCTTGGAGTCGTACAGAGACTAAAGTGAAGCTCTTTCACAGTAAAGCATTATACATGTACTAACACACACATGTATGTATATATATAGCTGAACTTTGTGGTAAAGTAGCAATGCTCTGTACCGCACAAACAAATGTGCCGAGTCATGGTATGTAGCACACACTGCATTGTACATGTACATCATTCAGCAACAAAGCATTCTGTATAGGATTACAGTACACGTACACAACACACATACGAACACATATACAACCACATGCAAGCTTTGTGGTACCGCAGTCATCCCAAACTACATTAAGTACACACACACAAACACTTCAGTATGTGGAAGGGATGTACATCAAGGAATGCAAAGTGGGGTGCTGTGTTGTTGCTAAAGGATGCTTGGGTATTTTGGTTTTGAAGAAAAAGGAAGAGAGAATGTCAAGAATGAAGAGAGAAGAGATAGGAAAGTTTTCCATATCAAGTTCCATTTGTTGGTCTTTAATTGGAAATTACATATTTTTATGTAATTGTTACAAGTTGCCAAATCACGTAAATGTAGAAAGAACGTCGGTTAGTTAGAAATACATTATGTACTACTACAACTGTTTTAGGAGTTGCCAATCACACAAAAAGGTACCCTTTTCTCATTAAAGCAACTTCATTTGAATTATATTCTTTGGCAAAAGGACTTCACTAATGTGAATAATAAAGTGAACTATGCAGGCAATTCATCATATTCTCACCTTTAGTGAAATGGGATATCAATCATTAACGTGTACCTGACTGTGTGATACTAAATATTGGGGACTGAGTGAGACCCCCTCGTATAGACCCCTGAAATTAGGACATCTCGGACCCCTCTTATTTAGACCCCTGAAATTAGGACATCTCGGACCCCTCTTATTTAGACCCCTGAAATTAGGACATCTTGGACCCCTCTTATTTAGACCCCTGAAATTAGGACATCTCCGGACCCCTCTTATTTAGACCCCTGAAATTAGGACATCTTGGACCCCTCTTATTTAGACCCCTGAAATTAGGACATCTTGGACCCCTCTTATTTAGACCCCTGAAATTAGGACATCTCAATCGATAGCCTGTCCTATTTGGGTAGTTTAACCCCTGAACTTAGGACACCCTTCCATCCCAAATTAGAGAGGTTCCACAGTACGTTACACATGCCATGCGGTTACACAATTCTTCATTCTTGTACCAAAATGTGTGGACTGTCTTGGCACAGTTGAAAAGTGACGCTATTGTGAATACACCAACTCTCACAATATACCGTGCCAAAATCCCCCCTGGGTAGGAAACTAGCCGTCCACCTGCGTCTGTGGGGAGGGGGTCAACATACTTTACTGCAGGAGACTTGCCAGATCCCTCAACAGGCCGGGAGTAGTGTATACAAACAGATCAATCACTAAACACTTGAGTCGTGTATCAGGGAGAGGAAACACCCTGAGTTAGCAACACCAGCTGCTGAGTTCTGGCATAATTGAATCACACCATATCGGAAACACTTCCCAAGGCCTCGAAAACAGAAATTAAACATAGTCAGCCAAATTTCCAGTTGGAGAAATCTGCATGTCCAATGAGAGGCCCTGGAATGCCTCTGTAGTAGAATTAACTGTGTGCATGTACATGTGAACGTGTAGGAAAATGACAAACAGACAGACTTTCCCACCAAGTTGGAATCTGTGGGAACCCTTGCTGTGTAGGTTTCTTAGATACGAAGGGGGCAGGCAAACTGAAGAAGATACCAAGTCAATTGAGCTAAATAGATTGGAATCCTTCATATCCTCTTGTACCCACCACATCATGTTACTCGACACGACAGGCTAGGTCGTGTATACTACGTGAAGTCAGGCAGCAGAAATGGAGGCTGGAGATGAATCAGTAACCATACTATATAGGTTTGTGGTTACAAGGAGAATGCAGGTGCTGTGAGCAGCTAATTAAAATTCCAGACACTCTCTCATCATGTCGTGCCCCCACCTGTGAGCCACTTGCTCAACACAAACATTTTTCACAGTACAGAACTCTACTCTGGTCACCAAGAGCAGTGTGTTAACACAAAGACCCGAGGACACATTAATGTGCCATTGACCTCCACAAGTCCATAAGAATGTTTTCTTAATACGAGGTGAGTGCAGTGGACTTTTGGCGAGTGGGAAATTGTCAGTGCACACGTAAAATTAGAACTCATGGTGGTATATGTACAGTACCATCACACACACATACAATGTATGTACATTAAAAAATCAGTCCATTGTCATAACTAGGTGAGCTCACTCCACTCGCCCTCTAGGCATTAAAACACAGAATACACATTTCCTGCTTATATAAGGAAATACCTGTAGCATTAAGCTGCCAGAGTCACAGACAATACATGTCTGGATGGACATGGGAATAACAGACACAGGCACCCACATTTAGTTCAGAGATGGACTTTCATGAATAGTCATATTCATTGGGCAACTGAATATGGACATACATTTACATGTACATACACATTCTTTGCTTTAGAAAAGGGCAAATTCACAACCATAAATGGCGAATTGCTATCCTCAGGTACTACATATATACATGTGCATGTAAAGTCTGTTCACATACAGAATAAAATTTCTTGCTAACAGCTGTGGGAGTATATTGAATATGCAATAGCCCTCACAGGTGATACAAGAGGATGGAATTACTGGTGTCATATGACATATGCACGGTGCATGCACACTCCTTTGCAGGTAGGATGAGGCTAATGTAACATTCGTTTATTGATATCGGTAACACAGCGACACGCACTACCGTATAATGTGTCTGGAGAGGCTTAGAACTGCAGCCATTGGCGGTTCCGAGTTGTTAAAACTTATGGGTGTGTCAGTCACATCCCTAACTAACTCTCTGCTGTACTAACCTGCAACCTCAATACTAGATTCCATGGGTGTGTCAGTCACATCATTAACTCACTGATGTACTAACCTGTAACCTCGATACTAGCTTCCATGTCATTAGTTTACAAAGTCTGTAGAGACTAGACAACCTTTTTACAATGGTGGATGAAATTACAATCCACCACACCTCTGTAAGTATTTTTTAACACACCCACTATCGTACATCTATATACAATGTATCTGTATGGCATGAGGGTTTACTCTCTGGACTCTTGTTTGAAATCATTAGACGTTACTGTTGGCATCAAAAGGGATCACATAATAATTTACATGTACTGATATTCCGATTCTGATTATGATATCCCAACAAAAGCCTATCACCTGAACTTTATGAAAATAAACAAACGAGGGAACACAGTAGAGATTTTGTATCCAGAAATCGAGGCTGTGTCAATGATGGCAGTTGTCATCCCATCCCACAAGGCACACCCACCACTAGTATTACTGACTGCATGGGAATGAATTAACAAATGCATTGCCTTCTTTCCAACTCTGGATTGCACAGGAACCACATTACAACTAGGGATTGGCACACACTATTTTAAATGCCCTGGAGCACTCTACCTCTCTCTCTTATCCACTTGAGACACTGCCATACATGTGAAATGGCTATACTATTACATGAAATCTTGAAGTGTCTGCCCACTGTAGGAGACTTTGGAATGGCAGATAATAGCCAAATATTGAGCAGCTTAATCACTCGTACAAGCACATGTATATATGTAGCATTTGTTCATATATATATATATGTGTGTGTACGTGTAGGCTGGGATGTAAGATATATATAAGGATGTAGAGACTGTAGTCACACGTGTGTGTGTGTGTGTGTGTGTGTGTGTGTGTGTGTGTGTGCATGTGTGTGCACATGTGTGACAGCTTACAATGGCAGCTAAGAACTTTCTCTCCATCGAGTCCAGTGTAGCCTTCGACTTGCAGCCAACATCAGCCCATTCCGAGTTTGTAAGTGCCTCGCTCTCTCCCTCGTCATTTAGGTACTTGGACGCTATCATCTGGAACAACACACAGAGGGAGATGAATAACCCACATATGTAAGCACACAGCACAAGAATATGTCGATAACTGGAAACACAATTGCTACATTATGGAGAACCTAATAACACGAAAAAAACCACTACATATTGTGCTAATGTTCCGAGAAATAGCCTACATTGTCCACATATCTCATCTCGGACCATCAAAAGAGAACCTGGGTGGTCACTCTTCCTGTTCGCCACCCAGGTGAGGTGCATATATAGCATTGCTGGGAGCTATTTAGCGTGTCAACAATGCTTTAAATATGCACAGCTGCTTATGGATGCCACGCAATGCTGCACATACACAATGCACCTATGTTTATTCTCTTGTGAGGCGAGACGTAATAAACCTCATGACAAACACGTACATTTTGGGAATACCGACTTACACATGTCATAGAACTGTTGCTGTTGGAGTACGTGTAGGAAATATATATTTGTCAGTAAACAATTCTCTATAAGGGCACTACCAGGAGGCGTGCCGCTGGGAAATTAGACACATTATGGAAATTATCCACAATCAAAGAACATACCATCATCCCCAGCAAAGCTTATTGTTGACTAACACATGTTATATATGTGAATCCACACTCGCTTTCAGAAGATACTCCACACATAGTTTTCTTTGACAAACAATGCTTGGAATCCGATTCAACGGCACACAAACAATTACACACGAAAAACAATTCACATCCATGTACACGTACATTGACGAGTACATGTGTACATGCTGATCACTTCAGCAGTGGAATTCCTCTAATCCAGACACCCATAGAACAGGCTGAAGTGTCCTTGGAAGAGGGCTAAGTGCCCAATTAGTGTGGTGCCCTCACAGGGACAGGTGTATGGTATGTGCATTGCATTGCATCCATGGAATGTACAGGCTTAAAGTATCGTTAGTGTAGTGATTTCAAGATGGATGAAAGTATTTAGAGACAACTTGTTCTCTTTGTGATAATTGTATGTGTGTTATACCATGGCTGTGAGGAAGAGGTCCTTGCCACTCATGGATCTGAGATAACGTGGGTTAGCCTCACTGAGACGATGGATGTAGAGAAGACCGAGAATCACAGAGCATGGAGATATGCCACCTTCCCTGGTGTGTGTGTGTGTGTGTGCGTGTGTGTGTGCGTGTGTGTGTGTGTGTGTGTGTGTGTGTGTGTGCCATACAGAGATTGCAATGCTGTAATGCTTAATACTGGGGTACAGTTGTCATACACATGTACATACATGCACACACACACACTCTTCTCACACTTGCAGGAAGAAATACACGTACATCTAAAACTGCATATTTATGTGTACACGAATGTCAATTTGACCCTAATATCAAGTGTCTGTGTTTGAACACAAACAACATGTAGTATTAGGAAAGCTCCCAGAGCATTACCACACACAGGTACACATGTTCTATGTGAAATGATCTCATGCCAGGACTATACACTGACCTCCCATTATGTGCACCTGTCATGTGACAGTTACCTTGTGAGGTCTGCCACATATCCCTGTTTGAGTGGCTTAGCCCTGGGGTTAGACACACCGTCCAATGACTCCAGCACCACCTCTGGACAACAGTAAACATTAAATATGAAACTTACAATCAAGGGCACCCATAAATGAAATGTGTACCCTACACTTTGGATGTGTGAGGCATGTTTTCTGTACTTTGTGGTACAAAGTGTAGGAAATATTCCACAAATGTGGTCTTCAAGTACAGAGGGCAGATTCTGTTCAAATATTTGACGACCTTTTGTTTAGTGCATAACCTTCAGTCTGGGATAGAAAGTCTCCTGATTTCAGGGGTATAGTAACTAAAGTCTATTCGTGTTCACTTGCCCATGGAAAGAGTTGCGGTAGAGTAAGCTTACGCAGTTAGCGTGTCATATGTTTATTTAGTGGAATAGTTGTGGATTGTGATATGTGCGGGTAAATGGAGCACCTCTATTTTGCACTGAGCTTTTTCTGTTTGTGCTGTCTTCCTAGCTTCTCTCCTAGTAAGTTAATCTTGTTTTTCAACCAATAAACTTGGTTTTCTGTAGAACTGGTAGAGCCTCGATTTCTAAATAACGCACGCCTACATTTGTGTGATTAATGGCATGCTCTATACTTTCCCTATGGGACATACAGTGGTAAGGTGTAGAGCTTTGTAAAAGATACCAGAAAAATTGTGGGAGAATAAGCTACATGTAGCTGTTGGTGTTTGAAATTCTGGGATTTAAGAAAGTTTTTGCAAATATTCAAGGTGCCAGGTGAACGCAAATGGACTTTAGCCTCAAGTCTCTCATTTACATGACTTTTTAATCATCCATGAGATGCTTAGAAAGAAAGGCAAGGCAACACAACACAACAGAAAGACAAAGCAACACAACACAACTCGCCCAAGACGGTATTTTTCAAAGAAAAAAAAAGCTGCCTCGGGTGGGACTCGAACCCACGACTGTAGGCGACGCTCTTACCAACTGAGCTACCGAGGCAACTCAGCTGGCTGGGCTCGAATCACATATACAATACAAAGCAACCAAAGCACCTCAACCCAAGCATCACAAACCAGATGAACTGGTGAACTCGAACTTAGCATGAAGGACACCTTCATACATGTACATGTATGAAGGTGTCCATTTTCAGGATGGGCAAGTTCAACTGTATATCTGGGGCTTATATCCACACATTGGGCACATAGATCAGTGATTGACCTACTACATGAATACAGCCAATATTACACTGCTGTCTCTCTTTAGCTCAAGTCATCGATTAAAAAATTCACAGTAACCAAATTCACTGTATTCATACTAGGATAACTGAGTAGATCTATAAGCCAATATTACATGTGTAATAGAGCAGGAATGGGTGTGGCTGGGCTAATTAGCCGGAATGGGTGTGGCTGGGCTAATTAGCCATTAGGGGAAAGAGGTAACTAATTACCAGGTCTAAACATATACATATATAGTACATGTATGCACGTCACGCCATCATTAGCACATGTACAATGTACATGTAGATCTTCATGTACATACACACGTATACATCATGATATATGTATTCACTTATGTTCGACTTCTAGACAACTCGAAACCCTCGAACTCACCACTCAGCGGTCCACTGGACGACTTAAACTCGTCTACGTCGGGAAGGTAGACTCGTTTCCTCACTCTCTCCGAGAGAACGCTGTCAACTTGAGAATGAACCATAATGACAGGACAGACCACTCTGCAAGGGTTAGCCGATGGTGCCAGTAAGATCGAAACCCGTCTTTATCAGCGGCGAAGATTATAGGAAGGTTATGACACGGGATTCAAAGCTTCAAAGAAACGGTCGCACCCTCCTGCCTTCCGCCATATTTTGCTGAGCACGCGCTCTAGATTATGACGTAATGTACGTAACCAGCAGCAACCGAGGTTTCTTGCGCATGCGTACATATTTGGCTTCGACTGCATTTTATAGATGAAATAAAGCAGATGATCTGATGATTGGAGAATAAATACTACAAGGTTGACCGATTGTAAACAAAGCTATATACATACACACACAGAAAATCGTAACATGAGCAAATCAACCATTTATATGTCTGATATAAATATTCAGTCAGTGATGATCATAGTATATGTGGATTAAAAATATATATATAATACCAGTCAAGTCTGTTGATAATTGTGAATGTCATGAGGTTAAAATTGTATAAAAAATAGTTAAAAAAGTACTGCTTCAAGCTATGCTGTACTCTCATTAAGTGACTCTATTTCAATGTTTCACACTGAGACCTGATTTTGGGTAACGGTTATGTGTGTACGTCCTGTGTCATGTACAGATGTGGTATTGTCGGTTGACTGGGCATCTACGGCAGCGAATCTCACAGCAAAACACAAATTCACACCAGCAATCGTCTTCAGTTTCTTCGTTAATGTGTCTGTGGTTTCTTCCGCACTGTGTACAGAGGTAGTTGCAAGAGTTAGGTCCATCTGAGTGGGGATCACACTCTCTGCCAGCTGTACCTGGCGAACCAAGTGCATCGTTCTGAGCGCAATAATCTGGAGAGTTTTGGGTAAATCTCAGATAATTATCACAGTCATCCTGAGGGTTAACTGGTACATATGCACTGTGCTCTCCAATGATGTGGTTCCACTCCACTTGGCACGTATGGTTCTTGAAGTAAAAGTCTCGTATTCTATTTGCTAAGACACCAAATTCAGGTAGCTCATATTGACACGTTTGCAGAGTACACGCTCCTGAAAAACCAATACACCTGCATATGTACGGAACTTGATCCATATCCTCTACCACCTGCAAGTGTATCAGATAACAATAATGAGGCACACTCTGGGATGCTGTGCTCCCACAATAACACCTTATGCAGTCACGCAAGCTAACAGCCTTCACACTGTTTATGTGTAAACTTCCTGCTATAAGATGTCCTGCACACATTAGCTCTATTAAATTTGCAGAAAAGTGATGCACTTTTCCCAGGTTTGCAACTATACATGGAAGACAGGTGGCAAACTTCTTTACTATTATTAATTAATAAGGCAACCTTACAATATATATCTGGACATATTTATGTGTGGAGTTAAGTATTACACAAAAATGGGTCAGCCCTGGGCAACTTTAGAAACCACTCCAATGCATGACCACTTGACATTCCAGCAGCTTAGCTACCGAGACTCAAGGAATGCTTAATTGATGGGAAAGCATGAGAATGAATCACTTAAACTTGCATACCTACACTTAGACGCAAATAAATTTAATAAGAGGATTATTCCAGCTGGCTTACTTTAGCACCGATATCCATATTGTGTATTGCGATGTCCTCTTTCAGCCCTCTTCCAGAGGATGAGTAACGTTTCGTTTGTAGGAGTTTCTTTGCAAATTGAATGCCAAACCCAACATTGTCTGAGCAGCCCATCTCGTACTCTGTGTCACTGTTAGTCTCTGGCAGGTCGAGGTCGTCCTCGTCACATGAACAAGAGCTGGCATCTCCCTGTGCACACACCTTGGCTATAGAATGGGCAATGGCTGCAAATGATAGTGCGTGGACGTAGGCTGCCTCTTTTGTAGCTGCAAAAAAAGAAAAGAAAAAACAAACCAGTTACTTACACACGTCCCATATGAAAATTTATATACAAAATTGAGGTAAACACTGCACGTATTGCTACATTCAGATGCAGTAACACACACACACACACACACACACACACACACACACACACACACACACACACACACACACACACACACACACACACACACATCATAGTTCTGATAGTCCTACTAAACGTGTGGCCAGGTGTAACACTCCAGAAGCAAGACTTCCCCCCCCCTCACCCTAAGCTCTACAAGTAGCAACAATAGCACATTCCTAAAGGCTTCAGTACCATGACCGAAATAGCTGCCTTATTAGATTACTACTCCTAGACTGCCAGTATGGCCTCTTGGGGCGTTTTCATGTGGTACTATACAAAACACGTGCTGAGAACTGTTTGCCCAATACTATACATGTATTCCATATGCACATGTACATCTATACATCCTAGGATAATCGTCTCCCTCTAATAAGAGTTAGAGTAAACCTAACATGATATATATTTACGTAGTACATACATATATAAAAACCTTACAGATGCCTATGTAGAGAGAGTATTTAGAGCCCTTAATGAGTGGATTACCCTAATTATAATGGAGAATATGCATTTGTACATGCCACTCTAATCACATCATAACAATCTTAATTGCACCCAATCAATTCTGATATGCAAGTATATTTGATGAAAATACTTTTTCAAGTACATGTGCCATATGCAATAATCTCAAGAATGAAATTGGAAAGGTAGAAAGTAATTTAAATCACATTAATAAACTATGCAATATTTGAATGCTATCACTTGTGAGCCCGAATGGGACACCTGCACAGCAGATGATACAGGTTATAACTAATAGCTTAACTCTACATCCCAGGCATTGAGCCAATGCCCCCTATTCAAAATATACACACCTTAGTAACTATATATGAGTGCTACAGCTGAAGAACGGCCTAAGTCCTTCATGAATAATTCATGAGAACATGTTTCCAGCTGTATAGCACATTGAGAGTGACCACTGTTACAATGAATGCATTGTATCAAAAGATTCAAAACGTTTGGTGGAGTTTATCAGTTCCATTTACTGGCTCTTCCTTCACTGCATTCATGCTAATGAATTATTCATGATGGACAAAGGCTGTTCTTCCACTGTAGCACTCATATGCAAGGTAAAATTGGTGGAAAATAACTCCAGGCATCCATCGATCAGTATGTATCATAAAAATATACAGTGAGGCGTTAATTACATACTTACACCATAAAGGCAACTTCGACAATTAAGTAGTGTGTTTATGGATGCAGTTCCACTTAACCACATTATACCCCCCACACAGTGTTTTATTCTCTCCCACACACATAGGACATATTAGAAAATAATTGGATTTGTTGAGCCCATCTGTCCCAGCTGCAGACAATGCCGATGGTATTGACGTGCTTTGCGTATGTTAACAGTGGCATGGATGTACCATCTGTTTAGCAACACAGTGCCTCTTAGCTATGCATATAGATAGACCACCATTCTGAGCTTGAATACATGTCATGGAATGTTAGGAATGCATAGTTGCTTACGCACTGGTACATCCTGATAAATCTATGCAGAACATGCGGAGTATTTTAACAGGCACTTGAATTTCAGATAATCTCTCTGCATTTTTGACTGCGTGTGTGTGCATAGATTTGTACGCTAGAGTGGCCACAAACAAACCAGTGTGCAATGTTCGGTGGATGTTTGCTGGTCCCTTGAGATGTGAGTGCTGGCTATCCATATAAACATTATCACATGTGCCTTTAACACAGCTGACATGGAAAACACAGCACATAAACTACAAGAGTGTAAATTACAGTTTACCTTATGATCTAGCACAACATACAAGATGCCATGTAACATATACAACATCATCTGAAGTAAACTTGGGTAAACATTTCTGACAAGACCAAGTAACTAGTGAAATTCAACAGAGCTTTTTTTTGTACACCACAGTCTATCCTTTACCTCCCTATAGTTGTGAAATGCTCACATATTTGCAATATTTGTTATAATCTAACCTGATTTGGTGATGTTGGGAGCTTTGAGGATGGAGAAATTTGAGCAATTCCACCTCTCCATCTTGAAGGCTTCCTGGCACTCTCTACGGCCAATTTGTTCTGCAATCTGCAGGGCTGGGACTAGGTCAGGATGGCTGTAGCAGACGTAGACCCCCTGAGCATGCGTGTCAAACAGCCCAAGACACTCCTGGGTGCTCATGCCACACACTCCAACACACAACCACAACACCACCACCAGTGACCTAAAGCCAGCAGGCAAGGACATATCAAAGTCAAGTCTACATCATTGCTATTATTGCTACACAATGTACTCATTATAAATGTACATGCACTTGTTGCTTTACTTAACTGTTGCTATTAAATTTTGTATATACTACTCACAATAACAATGGACTCCCGATGGTCCTGCTGGTCCGTCTTTCCGCTGTTGTACTGCAATTGTATTCGCTAGTCGATGGCGCTAGGCCATTATCTAAACTCTGTCTATCGAGTTGAGGCCACATCTTCGCCGTCAATAGCTCTCCTGTCTCACCCAATGCAATGCACTATAAATACCTATTTGAAGTTCGGTGCAAATGGCGCGTCACTCCAAAAATCATTGTTGACACCTCGCGCGATAGCTCTGCCTTAAATACATGGATGCGCTATTGCGTACGGAAGTGAAATTGATCCACAGCTGCATTACAATACTATTATTATAGCACTTGATTCCCTTACGCAACGCCTCGAGCGCAATACGGTATACACTGCATGCGTAGAGAGCACTTAACAGGGGTATTGCCATTTGTATAGCGAAAAAAAGAGTGGGCATGTATCAGCGCGGAGCCACGCCTTCTCTGCAATAGAGTGGCGGCTACTCGACAGGACGATAATTTATAGCACTCTTTTTGCAATAAAATTATTAATAAATATTTTTATTCAAGTAAAATACATAATGATAAGCACCATTATAGTAACAGTGACAACAAGTCCAGTCCAAAAGATCCACTTATCCTGCATAAGTACAAGAATACAATAAAGAAACAGTTTTTCTTGTGAATCACAATTTTTCACAGCAATTACAAGACAACAACAGGCCTGTACCACCGATTTGGTATGAATATATTTGATAGGTAGATCCAGCACACACGAAAAATATTATTCCTCAGTCAAAATGTTAATAAAAGTGCAGCCAAATAGAGTCAGGACTTTGACACTAGTGGTAAAAAATACCCTTGATATTACGTAATAAAGTAACTAGACAATGGGATACAGTGATACAATGGGATAGCGACACAACTTACTCAAGGCAGCCATTTTTGAAGAAATATTAGCTGCTTTCGGTGGGATGCTAGACAGATGCTCTACCAACTGAGCTACTGAGGCACCTCAGGCTACTAGCTGGCTGGTAAATCGCACGCACGCACACACACACACACACACACACACACACACACACACACACACACACACACACACACACACACACACACAACACACTCAAAGCAAGACAAAGTATATCAATCTAGTATGCTGAAGCAGACTTGGGTACTTTTAGTCTATTCAGTGACTTCAGTCTGAAGGTATGAATAAGATGGAGCAAGAAAAACAGAATCCCATTTTACAGTTTGGTTATTGTTCAATTGCTCACATGAAAAACAATATGCACGGGATATTTCAACATACACAGGTAGGAAGAGCAGGCAAGTGGAGCTCAGCAAACAATGATACAACACACAACAAACTGTGAACAAATGACTGAAAGCAGCTACAGAACTAGCTAGTTGCTTAGCAGTGAGATTGTGTTCAACAGCTGTGTCCAAACAGTGTGGAGACATGTGGACAATTGAGGGACCATATACACTGCTTGTTTCGACAGTGCTGGGTTTGGTTGCTAAAGTTTGAAGTGCACCATTTTGTTGCCATAATAAGCTACGATCAGCTAAACTGCAAAGTACAGCATGCACACTGTCACTGTTTTACAAGCAGAGGGAGAGAAGAGAGAGAGAGAGAGAGAGAGAGAGAGAGAGAGAGAGAGAGAGAGAAGAGAGAGAGAGAGAGGAGAGAGAGAGAGAGAGAGAGAGAGAGAGAGAGAGAGAGAGAGAGAGAGAGAGAGAGAGAGAGGAGAGAGAGAGAGAGAGAGAGAGAGAGAGAGAGAGAGAGAGAGAGAGAGAGAGAGAGAGAGAGAGAGAGAGAGAGAGAGAGAGAGAGAGAGAGAGAGAGAGAGAGAGATGAGAGACTTAATCACCTGCTGGGTCCTACGTTCAATAAGTCTCATGACAGTGTTTGACAGACCCAATGTGTTCATCATATCAAGCATCTTCCTCTGTACTCCCTGTAACACGCAGCACATGTGACATACTAATACACCTCAGAGAATCAGTCAACTCTCTATGTAGGGATGGCACCAACACTCTCATTACTGCAAAAAAAAGCAAGTCCGTATCACAAATAATTCAGGATTCCAAATCTTGACAAGAAAGTTCTTGGAAAGATTGTACAAGACAGACTCATAGCTGAGAACATGCAACTGATATAATCACACAAGGGTTAAATTAACCTTAACATTTTTACAGTTAAATATACATAAATATATATATATATATATATATATATATAAAATGCTCAATAAGCTGCAATAGCGACACTGCATACAATTGACCACACACCCACAATCATGGGCAGAGCCACACATATCGTTCAGAACTCCCTAAGCCATTTCAGCCTCGCTTACAATGATCAGTAGGTAATGGTATGTACATTGAAATTAAGTGTATTGAAGAACAGGTAAACACTGCAGTGAGGTATCCCTCTCACACACATGTGTACGACATATCAACTTACGCAGGCAATACTGTAATAGGTAATTTTCCTTACACCTGTTTACTACTATTAATAGTACATTTCACAATAACTATAGGAAGTACATATGTGCTTGACAGAAATTGCACTTAAGTGACAGGGTCCCTACTGACAGAAATTGTACTTAAATGACAAATTTCTATGCCAAGAAGTAGAAACACTATGGCCAGGCTTCCAGCTCATTTCCTTATACCATGTATGCACGTGGATGTGTTTATGCCATCAGCGATGTAATGGGGTGGAAAGTTTCAAGAATTCACCAAGAGATGAAGTCACAACGTACAGGAAATATGATTAACGTATGTATGTATGAAATGTGACCTGTGCCTTAATTATATATGCATCAATTTGCTCAGTGCCTTGCAGATAGTTATGGTCTATTAACAAGCTATGTGTGTATGGGCACACCTTTTGCTACTTCGTACAGACTGCTATAGTTAGATCTAAAGCGTGCACACACACACACACACACACACACACACACACACACACTGAGGAAGTCATTTCATAAATATCTGAGGTCAACTTTAATTACAGATACCAGATGACAGGCAATATCCACCTGGAGGATTTGACCTAAAATGGATTGTAAGCCTCAGTGTAGAAGGTTTGTTCTTTGCTTTCCTTAAATGGCTTTACTCTCTAGCAATAAGAGAGAGGGGGGAGAAGAACACCGGCTACAGCACAGCACATGGAAAAACATGTGTATAGCACACTAGCCAAGAACCAATAGAAAGAAAAGATAGAAACCCAGAAACCTAACCTCAACAAACCAAACAATACACACAAGACATACAACATACAACATACTGGAGCAGGACACCAGGATGCCCAGCCTTGAGAACTGGGGCAGTGGATTGAAACGTGTGCACTCTCTCTCTCTCCATCTCCCTCCCTTCCTCCCTCCCAAGTTACATACATACGTATATATGAGGTGAACATGGTAGAACACATGTACATGTTGCATCACACAAGTAGTATGTTATAGATAATTGCACATAACATCAAACCTTACAAATTACAGCATTTTCCTTTTGGGGAAACAAGAAAAAGGCTTCATCAATGAACTCAGAATTCACCACACAAACTGGACAGAGGCTGTGTACCCATCCCTTTTGGACCACTGTTATAGAACTCTGCCTCTGTGTAAACACTTGCTATGAGGTATACCCGCATCGTGTCCTGTGTGGGTGGATCAGAGCCACACAGGACACCAACACTTCCAGTTATATTCTGTACTCCGACCTACTCCTGTGTTTGTGTGTTACGTGTCAACAGACCATGGTCCTTGCCTTGCACAAGGCATGGGCAACTGATGAATTCGCATGACAAAAATGTGTGTGATGAACTGAGTGTGTAAGAAAGCAAGTTCCGAGAATAAACAATAGCTTAGTTACCTGATAAATATGTGCAATAAACTTAGAATGTACCAAAGCAAGCTAGGAGACTGAATAGTTATTTGGCTGGGGAAATCAAAACAAGATATAATAATTTTGGTATGCTAAGCTTGCACAGTTTATGCATTCCACCAAGCCTGGATAACAAGTGAAACCGATATTTACTATGCCACACACCACAGAAATCATTACCTAACCACAGTGGAGTACAAGCGGATTACTGGGCGACTGCACTGTACATGCTACCAGTTGCAGGTGGTTTACATTCACCACATACACATCACACTCAGAGGTCGTGGTGTGAGAGTTTTCCTGCAGTGCACTTTCTGGTTTCGTGGCTATTACTGTAAACACCATATTAGTCCATCAAGATGAGGCTACTTTTTGTAATACCCGTTGCTAAGCATGTGTTGTGCACAGAACAATTACATAATATGTATGCACATCGTATATTACATTGAAGACTCAATGTACGTAAGTATGGGAAGTCTAGTCTACACACACTGCTAGTCACCTCTGACCTCTTTCGTTGCAGATTTTGATTATGTTAAAAATTGTACCTTCAATATGTACATACATTATGTGTGGGCATACATCATATATATATGGTCAGTGTGTATATACATGGACATCAGTTAGTCAAAAGATCTATGCATTGGTAGATGCAAACAGGCAGTACTGCAGGAGACCCTCCCACTCAATTATACAATAGGTATGCTACACAACTGTGGAGAGGAATGTCTTCATTGCTGTAAATATTGGTGTGTGTGTACTGTAAATATTAAGAGGTTACACACAGACACAGGTGTACTGAAGGGAAGTGGTAGTGTTGGAGGGCAGAGAGGGGGAGAGAAGGTGAGAGGGAAGGAGGTGGAAGGGAAGGAGGGAGGGAGGAATAGATAGGGGGGAGGGAAGTAGAAGGGAGGGAAGGAGATGGAGCAATGGAGGTAGGAGGGAGGGACTCCAAGAGGGAGGAACGGATAGGGGGGAGGGAAGGTGGGAAGGAAGGAGGTGGGAGGGAGGGAGGTGGGAGAGAGGGAGGGAGGTAGAGAGTGAAGGAGGGAGCAAGGGAGAGAGAGATTACTAACTATAGTGTACAGAGCCATGCCATTCTGACCTTGAGTGTGTAGTGTTGTTCCTTGAGACCAGTGAAGGTAGTCTGACCTCCAGAGATAATCTCATCCAGCTGAGCATTCGCATTCTTTAGCTTAGTGTGGTGTTCAAGACTGTCATCAATCTGGATACTGGATGCCTCACTCTGCACACACACACACACACACACGCACGCACGCACGCACACACACACACACACACACACACACACACACACACACACACACACACACACACACACACACACACACACACACACACACACACACACACACACACACACACACACACACACACACACACACACACACACACACACACACACACACACACACACACACACACACACACACACACACACACACACACACACACACACACACACACACACACACACACACACACACACACACACACACACACACACACACACACACACACACAACATTTACACACACACACAACATTTACAATAGGAGAGTTAAAAACTATACTTAAAAACTGTATTGCCTTGAACAGAAGCCTACCCCAGAATTCCAGTGTGTCTAAGTTATAATGGCATTGTATTGTAACCCATGGACTACTCGCTAGTCTTTGAACACAATGACAGGATGTAACCCTCCATAACTTCATCCACCACACTTTGTGACCATTTGCTCCCTGGCAACAATACAGGAAGCTTATCATCGCAGGAAGGACCAAACCAGGGCTCTAGTCATCGGTGTTAAGAAATATGACATTTCAAAACACGACATAGATCACTGTTTCTGTCTGACAACTGTAATACTTAACTTTCACAAACAGTCTCTTAAGTCCAGATGTTGCAGTGAATGTAGGTAACGCCAAACAGTGAATCTGAACAGTGAAAATTCCGTCGACCCGGGATTGCACAATCGTCCCCCCCTGCTACTAACTCCTGTCCAACTCACTGTTCAAGAATGTGACATATTCCCCTACCCCCGTGCATGCAATGGGACACACTTTATGTAAGAGACGGGGACACATTGTATGAAGTGTAATGTGAACTACATATGCCTTTGTGTATGCAATACACCGACACATCTGGATTCAATATTCAATGTACATATCACAATACCTTCATTTCCCATTCTGAACATATTATATACTCAAACAGAACTTATCTAACGGCCAATACAGAGATATTGACAGGGAAATCTCTGCAGTATCCACCGAGGAAGTGCTATGATGTGGAGATAAGGATATTACACTAAATAATAGGACGCCTTTTAGCAAGGCATCCAGCTTCTTAAATCACAGATTCAGGAACACTTCTGGTGGAAGTAACGAATCAAGCCCCATAAGTAGCGTAGAGCCATCTCATGTACCCACACTGTGAATATGAATCCCAAGGTAAAGGTGACAGTGTAATACAAGCCCCAGTGGTCGTGCCTTATATGAACATATCCACTTGTTAAGGAGAGTAATTGATGGAAAGAAATCTTTGAAGAGGCATGAGTCCAAGTACTGCAGCCTTGCAGTGTGCTGGACTTGTCACAACAGAAGTCAGAACAGTGATAGGAAGGGTTAAAACATTGGAGTACCATGACTAAATATGGTAGATTACCTATAATTATCTCAGAGTCAAAATATCATTGTTAAAAATAGCCAATAAATGAATGGTACTGGGTAATTCCACTGTTATTACCCTCTTTACCACCACAGATTCAGTGGTGCAATCTCTGACTAGTAGTCGGAGGTTTGCTTTGAATTCCAACTGGATCATGAAATGGAGAGAGATTGAACCATGCACTTCATGAATAGAAACTGTTTCTACAAGAGGTCTACTCTCTATAGCTGAATGGCCTTAACGCATGTACTGGACACACATGCATGGATGGTTAGGGGAGAGAGATTGGGGGAGGGGGGGGGGGGAGATCTGGGGTGAGGTAGAGGTCTGGGGGGTGCTAAATGGGGATATATCTAGGGGGGGGGGGTGCTAGGTTGAGAGAGATCTAGGGGGGAGAGCTAGATCTGGGGGGAGAGGAGAGATCTGGGGGGTGCTAGATGGAGAGAGATCTAGGGGGGGGGGGGAGATCTGGGGGTGCTAGATGGAGAGAGATCTAGGGGGGAGAGATCTGGGGGGTGCTAGATGGAGAGAGATCTAGGGGGGAGAGATCTGGGGGTGCTAGATGGAGAGAGATCTAGGGGGGAGAGATCTGGGGGGTGCTAGATGGAGAGAGATCTAGGGGGGAGAGATCTGGGGGTGCTAGATGGAGAGAGATCTAGGGGGGAGAGATCTGGGGGTGCTAGATGGAGAGAGATCTAGGGGGGAGAGATCTGGGGGGTGCTAGATGGAGAGAGATCTAGGGGGGAGAGATCTGGGGGGTGCTAGATGGAGAGAGATCTAGGGGGGAGAGATCTGGGGGGTGCTAGATGGAGAGAGATCTAGGGGGGAGAGATCTGGGGTGCTAGATGGAGAGAGATCTAGGGGGGGGAGAGATCTGAGGGGGGTGCTAGATGGAGAGAGATCTAGGGGGGGAGAGATCTGGGAGGCGAGCTAAGGGGGAGATTTTAAGTCGAGATGTCTTCCCATGATGCAAGACATCCAAAGCATTGAAAGTAACGAGCTGATGTGCAATATTACGTGATGCACATTTTGTTGAAACCTAAACACACACACACAAGTATGGAGCTTGGAAGGCAATGTTAAACCCACACATAACATATGTCATTGCTTACACTGAGAACATAATGTTGGTATTGGCAATAGGTAGGTACAGTACGGCGAGACTGACGGAACTATACATGTACGTATGTACTCCATCCCCGTAAGCATGTCGCAATCTCTTGGATTCCGTTTTATACACAAAATATATGTTGTCACATAAACAAAACAATTCTGTCATACTCTGCTAAAATTGTGTCATGAATAATGCATAAGCTAACACATGCATTTTCTTGCAGCCATAAACTGAATATGCATAAACTACACACGCAGTGTTTCATATATCCCCCTAGCCTGAGTTTCCCTCCTATATTTTTGGATTGTTGACATGTATTTTCTTGCAGCCATAAACTACACATTTAAGGAATATACAGTGGATTATGGGGTGAGTGGATCATCAGGCCAGCTTTATGCTTGCACATATGCCTTAATGGGGCCAAAACATAAGCACTATTAGCCTAAAAAGCTAGCATAATGTTCTGAAGGTTTCCTTCAGGAGGCATGTATGGTCATACATTCTCAATTGAATATTCTGAAGTACGTACGTATACACCAGAGGCAACCATTTTTTTCTTGACTGCTTTGGGGAAGTTGTGTTGTGTTGCCTTGCCTTGTCTTTCTAAGCATCTCATGGATGATTAAAGTCATGTGCAGCCAACTTCTTTAAGTTTATTGGTGAGTGGAGCAAGTATTAGTTATTACACCCCTAAGAGGTATGTTGCTGGTTTATAGGCCCGAGACCCGAGGCACGTAGCAACATACCGATTAGGGGTGTGATAATTGATTTATAGCCAGCTGCTAGGTGGTTCAACAATTGGTAATTACCAATCAGATATAATCACCCTGATATAGGCACTCTTGACACTAGATATAGTCACTCTTCACACCTTGTAGTGCTGTGGCAGATTTATAGTGCCACTATAAACATAGCAACCACCTAGCAACGGGCTATAAGCCATTTTAATGACTGATTTTTCAAATTTCTATCCAACGTTGCCACACATACTTTTACGCTAGTTCTAATTTTATGCGTGCACTGACGGGAGGATTCACCCTGCTCAGCATTGCATTCACTAATAAGTAGGGGCTCAGTTCAATTTCCCCAATTAAGGAACTAATATAGAGTTGTACATAACCCTAAAAACATAATAATAAGCTAAAGTTTAAAAATGCTTTAACAATTACAAGACTTCGTGATTCTTTGATCAATCCATCTCAAAGTGAGAGATTACATGCCACTGGTTCCTATGTGGCCCCACTGCCACAAACAGAGGCTCTGTATTTGCTGTGCAATCGCAATCCTGCCTAACCTTTGTTGACACAGGCCAGCCTGAGTGTCACGGAAAAAAACCCTCTCAGATGTAGTATTATATCACAAGAGGGTATAATCACACACTTGATATACATTTATAGCCGGATAAGTGCTCGGAGGTGAAAGGTGAGTACTACTGTCTGCGCAATGGGTGCATACACAGGGAATAGAAATGAAGGGGTACTGTTTGCACACTACCTATGTATATAAGACACATACACCTTTAATTCGATGAGAATCAACTCTAATAAGGAGACTTGACCACCAGGAAACCTCTGCTGATGTCACAAACTGTCTGTGTACTTCCCGCCCCTAAAATTATGGTAGACCCACTTCCTTCTGTTCAAAGTGTACCCAAATTAGAGTTGGCCCACAGAGACTTCCATACAATGTGCAGCTTCACATTTGCCAGCCACACTGGATCTTCAATAATATGCGAGTTCATGTTTTGCTTCACGCAGGCCATGGTTCATGCATGCACAGATGCATGTGGAGTAAATAAAAGTTTAATGTATACACAATATGTATAGATACGTGTTGTAGGTGGTCTGATGTCATAGTGACTCTGGTTATGCAAAAATCCTATGTACGACAAATTGACATTTCTGAGCATGACAGTACTTACGTACGTACATATATCATTGCAAGAGTAGAATCTGATTGTTTGCCTCGTGCTAAAGCATTTGGCAACAAGAGCTTCACTATTTTAAATTTCACATACTTAATTTTGTATTTAATTTTAATGAACATAATTACTTATGGGTGCGAGTACTTATTTTAGCAAAATGGTTGTCCTCACTAAATTCACTAAATTGAGTATGCGAACGGTAATGTACTTCTATAACTCCACACAACATTGCAACAACTGTGTGGGCCCTGTGTCCAGGTTGGCATAAGCATCCATCTTTACACACAGACCATACCACTACTTCCATGGAGCATGCAGATTCACCACAAGGGTCACCTAAGTTCCTCGTGCCTGCACAAACATGCCATTCTATGTACTCTACTAGTCCACACAACAATGTAACGTAGTGTGGGAACACTTCCTTGCTCACCAGAGCTTATTTTTTTAACCCACAAGATGGCAAAGAGACACCTCAGCCAGACATGTTGCATTCTTTGTAAATTAATTAATTCCCAGAATTCAGGTATCAGTTTACCACATTCAAACCACTGCCACTCCTGCACCCACCAACTTATCTCCACTTCCTGTCATGCAGTATTTCCACTCACCCGCTCCACTGAGATTACATGTACACCAGTTAACTCCACTAGCAGGAGCACCTTCCACTGTCTTATCCCTCCCCTTTAGCCCCTCCCACCCAACTCCCCCTCCCCTAAAGCCATCCACCCTCCAATTATCACCTCTGAGGCCACACAGCCACCTCCCACACGTCACACTAGCACCTCCCACTCATCCCCCTCTCTCCTGAAGCACCTCCCACTCATCCTCTCTCTCCTGAAGCACCTCCCACTCATCCCCTCTCCCCTAAAGCACCTCCCACTCATCCCCTCTCCCCTGAAGCACCTCCCACTCATCCTCTCTCTCCTGAAGCACCTCCCACTCATCCTCTCTCTCCTGAAGCACCTCCCACTCATCCCCTCTCCCCTGAAGCCCTTCCCACTCATCCTCTCTCTCCTGAAGCACCTCCCACTCATCCCCTCTCCCAGAGGCCCCTCCCACTCATCCCTCTCCCTTAAGGCCCCTCCCACTCATCCCCTCTCCCCAGAGGCCCCTCCCACTCATCCCCTCTCTCCTGAAGCACCTCCCACTCATCCCACTCATCCCCTCTCCCAGAGGCCCCTCCCACTCATCCCCTCTCCCAGAGGCCCCTCCCACTCATCCCTCTCCCTTAAGGCCCCTCCCACTCATCCCTCTCCCTTAAGGCCCCTCCCACTCATCCCTCTCGCCAAAGATGAGGCTCTCACATTTGTAACAAATCTCCTCGTCATGAGCTCCTCTCTCTCTCTCGTCTCCCTCTCCTGCAAAAGAAAGAAAAACTCTCACACTTAAACCATATATTTATTACTAGGTGAATGCAGTGCATTTTGGTGAGCAGAGTGAATCCAGTCCACCTAGTTGTGACAATGGCTAATTTTTTATATGGAAATGTCAGTATGCACATAATTGAAATTCACATATAACATGGTACGTGCTGTCACATATATATATATATATATATATATATACTAGTGGCAAGCGGAAAGTGCGCATGCAAAATTAGAAACACACATAATGTTATGATATGTGCAGTGTCCGTCACATAATATAGAAAAATCAGCCCATTGACACGGCTAGGAGGGCTTGCTCCGCTCGCCAATAAATTGCCCACTGTCACAACTGAACTAGGTAGGCTTGCTCTGCTCGCCATCTACAGGCACAGAATAAGATATGAGCTATTCCAATTTCAGGGCTGGAAGAGAACACAAATACTACAGGGTTTATTTTAGGAAGCTTAATAAGGGGGGGCGAATCGCACATACGCGAAATCTTGGGGGGGTAACATGAAAACACATCCGGCAGTATATGAGGAAGGTCTCTTTGACTTACGGGGGGGCCAAACTTTTTAAGGGGGGGGGGGCGCAAATGCCCCCTCTCGCCCCCCCCCCCCCCCCCAAAGAAACCCTGTACTACATTTTGTACGTCACTTATTGAGGCGTTCCTCTCTGATGATGTCCTACATTAGTGTGGTTCTACACTAACTCACTCACTGCAGTCTCTCGATGACGATTGAATGTATCAAGAGCTCTCTTCAGATCATTGACTGCAGTCACCACCTCATCTACACGACTGAGAGAAGGATCATACATCATACATCCATACTATAAACATGTGTACACACACCAATGAACACATACACAGATACTCCATTCTGCAATACATACACACCCACATTCCATTCCACATACATGTATATACCGGTACATATATGTACACATACCCATTCCACATATATGAGTACCAATATACCAATAGATCTACACCCATATTCCATTCCACATGCATACATTACCAATGCTACATTCCACACACACTTCAGCACTTAGCACTCCATTCCACATACATAAGCATACACTGATTCCTGAGTGATCCCACATAATTCTCATCATCACCATCATCACATCACACATCCCACATGCTCACTCACTCCCAGTACACTCATCTCACTATTTGGCCGCTTCCCGTCTCTGAGGAATCTCTTTTCGCACCAAATTCTGCAATCGACCACAATCCTCCTGTAACTGCCGTAAGTTCTCCTCAACACTCACTGCACATATATCAAGGAGAGGATGGGATCACTCATGACGGCCAAACTTGGGCAACATTTTAACAAGATACACTGAACACATCACTTGATTGTGTTGATGAGCATGACAAGCCATGAGTACCAGCAGTGACTACATATGGTGTTTATATAGCACAGAGATGAGTAAGGTAAGTGGGGTAATTCTGATCACTCTTTTCTTACGTCCTGTAGATCATAAACTGCACGTACATAAAATTTGATATTTTTGCTAACAATACTGCAATGCAAGTACTACATGCAGACTATCGCTCATCGGCCAAAAAGTTGTACGTACGCTTTTAGTGAGTGATCGGAATTACCCCGTTAATTTGAATTTCAAAATTTAGAACGTTCATTCCAGCTTTAGTGATGCTATAGGCTCATGCTCTGACTGTTTCAACTTACACCAGTGTTAGTTATGTGCATACGAAATGCGAAGCCAAACGCTTCATCCAAAAGTGACAAACTTATAATACCTACACATTTTCACGAGCGCCATAGCTTTACCATGCGTACTAATTTCCTCCAAAGGAAGCAAGACTACAAATTTAGTTTCAAAGAAAAGTGATACCCCTACCTACAATCTCATAACATTGATTGTAAGTGTCATTTTTTGGAATTACCCAGTGTTACCTTACTGCAACTCAAGTACCATTACTGTATCTGACTTCTGTGCTCAACTTTTATATATCATGTATTTTGGGGGGGGGGGGGGGGCAAGGGGGACAATTTACCCCTCTGAAAATTGCTTGGCCCCCTCGTCACTCAGCAGCAGACCCAACAGTTTACTTAACTCCTATCCTTCAACTTTCGTAGCCCTTGACTTTTTTTTCTAGAAAAATCCTTGTAGTAGATTTGCACATTGAAATTGGCTACACACTGGATTATAAAACAATACCACAGTTAGTTTTTTAACTGACAAATATTTAATTCATAAGATTGCCTATTCTAAGTCAAATGCATAAATTGTCATATGAAGCCGAGAGACACAGAGTTGAGTTTGGACTATGTATACATCACCTTGGAGGTCAGCCTGGCCTTGAGATAGACTGTACATCTGCCTCTGGGTCTGCTCCAGTAGCCTGAGGAACACAATCACAGCTTCAATGACATTTTCACCACCATTTTATTAGTGTGTAAAGTGATATATGATCATGGATAGGAAATGAAATAGAATGGGATTACTCTTACTTCCCAACTTGCCGCAATAAATGCTCCATGGCGAGATATAGTTTCAAGCGCTGAAGTATAGTGGCTTTAGGGTTAACTATTTTACCTGCCGCAGCGCACGTGCTACCGCGCTCTCAATGCTGACTTACTGCGCACGCGCAGTTATTTATTGTTGCGAACAATATCGCTTTGTAGCATTGTTCAGCGTGAAGATTGCGCTCTTGCACTGGATAGTTATATGGGTCTGCTGCAGTTCGCTCGGATCTGCTAACACTGGACACTGTGCAAATATCTCGCTCTCTTTTTCAGCTGCATTCCGTTAACGTGGAGAAGAAGTATAAGTGACTTCATAACATAGATGGAAACAGGTATTTTTGAAGCTATAAACAGTCATATATATGCATGATGTATTTTACATTAGCTGCAAGGCGCTCGAGAAGTTATGCACCTACTGCGAGGCTTCCAACATCAATTGTTTCTTTACCGCAAATAGTGCAGGATATGACCAATAGTTGCTTCCCGTAGTACACTTTATTGAACAAGTCTCAATGTTTGATTACACTAGCAACCATCTGAGGTTTAGAGTCACATGGTGGAGATATGGAACAGCTGGACTGAGCATAACATTGATGCTGCTGTTAACTAGAACTGTAGTCAACACAAGTTTTGATGTAGCAACAACTGGTGCTCTATGAAGTCTATACACAGCTCTGCAAGAGAGTTGGAAATGGTTGTCCTCTCTGTGCAAGCAACAGCATTCATATACAACAGTGCTTGCAACAGCATTATTATTAACATGTAGCTAGGCTAAGAGTCTGTGCAAGAATGAATCCATGTCAAAAGCTAATAGTAGAAATTCCAACAAAGTAGATGCTTGTTGCTTAGTGGAAATCCTGAAAATGTAGTCGCATGTCACTTAGAAATCCGAATATGTAGTTGCATGTCGTAGTGAAAAATGTACTTGCATGTTGCTTAGTGGAAATCCTAAAATGTAGTTGCGTGTGTGCTTAAAATCCCAAAATGTAGTTCTGATTAGCACGTCATAAAGCAAAACTTAGCTAACAAACTTTCCTAACAATATTTGAGCCAACAATATTGTTAACAAAGTTCCTTTAGTTAACTTTGGTGCTAATCAGTTACTATAGTAAATATTAAATACTAGCCTACATTTAATAAAGCGGTGAGTTACAAATAGTGGATATCTGGCATTTGCCAGTGCTGTGCACTGCAATTGTAGCTGCTGCAACCACAAAACACTACATCATGTCTAAAATAATACCACAGGCACTGAAGTAAGGTATCTGTGATGCATCTTGTTACTGTAGTGTTGTGAATGGTAGTATTGTGTATATCAGTTTAAGTTGTTGTATCCTGTCCTCCCCCACAGTAGCAGATGGCCAGATCCCTGCAGCCGGCAGCCTTCAAGGGCATGGGAGCAGAGGATCGGCAGATGTACATGTGGTCAGTGAAGTCACTTTTGAAACCCACAACATACCATGACTGTGTATATATAACTATTCACATTCCACAAGAGGGGCAATAGTAGTGTGGTTACCTTAAGTGGAGCATGAGACCATCTGCTATTGTACAAACTGGCCGCCCAATCCTTGCTACAAGCGACATGCAAGCACTAGTAAACACTTGTAAGAGAATTCCTACCACACAATATATCACATCAGATGAATTGTACAACTGGTGGGTGGAGTGAGCCCTCCTAGTTGTGTCAACGGGCCTGTATATTTATATGTTGTGACGGGCACTGTACATACTGTAACGTTATACGTGCTTCTAATTTTGCGTGTGCACTCCTGCTCACCAACAATGCGCAACATTCAACTAGTATACCACTTGAGAATTGGTGCTTGGATTGTGCGTGTACGGTTCAGGTTACCATCATTGAGTGATAACAGACCAAGAAACTAGCATTAGATCAACAATTTCACTCTTACTCAAAAAGTGTAATTCTTCGTTGGCTACTGTTCATGGTAATTACGTATCCTTAAATCCAACGCTAAAACTTTTACAACAAAAGATGCTGACGTTTCAATCAGTAAATATTTCACTCTTGCTTTTACAGCTGGTGCATGCTGCATGATAGTTAGCTATAGAGTACTACAGTGACAGCTGGAGTGGGGGGGTTAGTGGGTGCAGGAAATATTATTCATAGCTGGATCATAAAGTATATGAGATAATCATAAAGTATATTAGATATCAGGGGGTCAGGCTTTTATTAATGCGTAAATTCTTTTTGTTCATTCCATGCACAGCATTCTGGATCAGGGAGGACATACCAGCTGCCACAGCGGTTCAAAGCCAAGCGGGAGAAGAATAAGACTCACTTTCACAACCACAAGGAGGCTGCCCCTGCTATTAGGGAGGATATGAACCTCAATAACCTCCTTGCCGCCAAACATACACTCCCTATTCCATTTCAACTCTCACCGAGCACCACAACTCCCATCAGTCTTGGTAGAGGGGGAATATTCATGTTCCCTGCAGGAGCTAATGGACACATGGTCACCAAAATTGGACCATATAAAGAACCCCTGTTACCTAGTGTACCCCCTCCTCTTCTGCAACATCACGGGGGGCTGAATTTAGGTCCCCTGGCATTTGCACACCACGCTAATGTAAAAGCAGCAATGCAGGCCATGAGCATGTTCTCATCAAACAGAAAGGACCCAGAGTTCATGGTTTCACCTTCTATGCTGGAGTCGTCCAAACAAGCCTATTCAGTCATTGACAGTAAGTAATGTGGGTAGGATATCAATAGTAGCCTTCAAAAGTAGAGAAGAGAATGCTATTTCACTGATCTTTTGGGCAAATACTTATGTTTGGCACGTTTCTGGTGCATGTTATTGCCAATGATGTCAGCTAAGTATCTGCCAGTGGCTTGGATAACTGATCCCATTACCACAAGTCAAACAACATTGTCTAGACCAAAACTAATTCCCTCTTTGCCAAGCCCAACATACCATGTATTCCTTCCTCTAACACATTCCATATGTGTAGTCTGCATGTCTATAGTGAAGACACCTCAACCAGATTCCACATTCTCCCTTTTCCACAGTGCACAAGGCTCGTATGCACTCGCGGTCTGAGTCAGCAAGCTCTGTGGGAAGTCTGGGGGCTGTTCACGATGCCTCGCTCAAGAAACTAATGAAGGACTTGCATCGTTGTGAAGTGTCCATTTCACGCTACCAAACCATGCTCAATGAGGTGAGAGGCAGAGAACCTGGGGGGGCAGGGGGAACTTGAGCCCCCCCCCACTTTTTGATAAGCCCCCCCCAAATTTGGTTGTCAATAGGTCAAATGAATAATGTAAAATACTTTGTTATGCCAGATGTATTTAGAATGAATGTATATAGTAAACTTCATGAACACCGAGCCCCCCCACTTTTGACATGCTGTCTCTGCCTCTGCTATTACGTATATAATGTATAAACCATAGCCAAGAAGTATATCTGAAAAAAATACACCTCTTGGCCATGATATATCAGGGTTCTATCCAGTGTGTGTGGGGGGGGGGGGTAGGGGTAAGCTTCCCCCCCAAACACCCCAACTTCTCCCTCAAACATTCAAGCTTCCCCCTGTTAGTATACCTTGTATGCTTGCAGTAACCTAGTCTATTTGACTTTAACTGGACCCTCAAATTTGGCCATAAATAAATTGACTCTTGCACTTAATTACATCTCGGGATTCAACATTTTTCCAGGGGAGGATGCCCCCGGACCCCCTACTCTGCTCAGTGCTAGCGCACCTCACAGCTTCCCCTCATAAACCAAAAATCCTAGATAGAACACTGTATATACAATGTTGAATATTGATAAGGTGTGTATAAACCTGCTGTACCATAGCAACATAGTATTGTTTTGATAAATATCTGATAATAATAATACCTGGTGTATTCTAACATGTCGTACTAGTCAGATATTCTTCTGCCTTTGACCATCTCGGTTGCATCACTAAACCTTTTATCCCCTCATACACGCCTACTTTCAGCACTGTGATGCTGGACTGAGGGCACTGCGCCAGGCCTTCATCACCCTGCACATAGGTCTCAACACCCGAGAGAAAGACATTGCCAGAGAACTTCAGATGACCAGACAGACAGCAGGTGTGCATGTATACTCAAGTTACCCATGAGTAAATAAAGAAGCAATAGTAATTTAACTGCAAAATACTAGTTGAATGCTACGCATTGATGGGGAGCGGAATAGGCAAGGCCGGTTACGATTGCGCATAGTGCGCGGGCAGCCCCGGGGGCCAAAATGCATCGTCGGATACATCAATATATACAGAAAGCCCATGCCAGCAGCACGACTAGGTGGGCTCGCTCCACTCGCCAATTAGTTTAATGATAAAGTACACTTCAATCAACAATGCTATAGACAATGAATGGATGCAAGAGTGATTCCATGTCCTTCTCATATATACGACTCATTGACACACCAGCGACATTACTCTTCCTCACAGGCACTATCTTACAACATCGCCACTCCACCGCCTGTGTCCTCAGGCAGCTTGCGGAGAGAGCAGGAGAGCTAGAGGAGGCACAGCTACATGAACTCAAGAAACAGATAAAGGTGCGTAGATCATCATCTAGTCTTGCAGGCTAAAAATCTCCTTTTTTTGTGTGTGTATGTAGCAATTTGTGGCAGATAGAAAGGTGGACGAGGAGATTGGTACAACTTCTCGTTTCATTGCTGATCCTGATGACCTTTTACCTCATGTCATGTCCTTTGGAAGAGGTGAGAAAAAACAGGTTTAATGGTATATGCACCTATGTAGCAGTTGGGATAGCATGGAGTATGGCAGTAGTGGAAGACCAGCTGTTCAGTACATTCCAACCCTCCTGTCAGCTGATTTTACACATGTGCACACACGCATGCTAGATTGAAGTGGTTGCTGATAAGTACCTGTTTTAGCTGGTGTGGGTAGCCTGAGAAAGTGGTTCCCACTATGTCAAGACATGCACAAACAACATTAGTGTAGTGTATAACATGTAGGACAAAGAATCCACCCTCTTTAAACGGTGTCCAAGAATTTTGATAGCTTAATTGTCTGGTATGCACACTGCATGTGGTTACAGGAATTGACCAGTACAATGAATATACTCAAGTCTATATATCTTATCCACGGTAATTTTTCTGACTTAAAAATTAACCCCATTCTCTTTCTACTTCTAGTTGTGAACCGACGTCACGTGTACACCTCATGGGAAGGTGACCCAGCGGCTGCTGTCGAGAAGAGAAAGCACAACAGAAGCAGTGTCTTCTCTTCTCCATCTTCTTCTCTGCCGACAACTCCAAGTCCACCAGAGATGGATGAACAGGCAGTCATAAACAAATCCAACAGCCAGGAGTTGTTGCTGGACGACTCAGTTTTCATGACACCAGATCAAGAGAATGAAGACATACAGAGAGCAGCACAAGAGGAATCTGTAAATCTAGAGCCTATGGAGGGAGAGAAAGAAAGCAATGGAGCAGATGAAATTTCAAGTGGCAGGGTTTTGTCCGAGTCCAATTGCAGTGATCAGAACATTGATCATTCCAATGAAGGGAAAATAGGTAGAAGCAAACCAGACACCTCGAGCTCATTGCCAAGTTCTCCCATATCTGGTTCCAAACATATTGCTATTCCTTTGGCTGCTAATTCAGGTATGGTCAAGCCTTCAACTGTCACTGCCAGTCCTAAAGGACGTCTGCCTTGCTCGCGGAAATTCTCTGCTCCCATTGTTGTGACACACACTCGACGACACTCGACGAAACCTCTTCCAAAAACCCTCGACCCCAAATCTACAGTAACCCTTCTACTCTCTACCTCACTACAACAGAAAAACAAGCACAAGAACCAGAAGGGCATCAAGCGACAGTTCTCTCCTTCTAGCCATTCACCTGAGAGTGGCACTCTCGAGGAGAACACCGGCAATGCCTCGAGAGACTCAAGACTAAAATACCGTGAGAAAGAAAGGGAGTTGTGGAGAAAGAGGTTCAGTAGCTCATCAAGTGGCAGCAGAGAGCAGGCTCTCAGGAGTTCAGAGTCGGGAGGAGAAGGGATGCTGAAATACTCCCCTGAAGAGTTGTCTACCATTCAATCCAGAGTGAGGGAATCACTGAGGGCCCAGGGAGTGGTGAGTGTAGAGTTAATCATGTTCTGGTGCATTTAAATGAATCTTCTTCTTTTTGAATCCACAGTTCCTGTACGATCCAGTTACTGGTGCAAGTGAGTAACAGAGTTTTGCCCTTTGTGTGAAGTTATGGGATATGTAGCTTAGTTGTGGTTTAGAAGTCAGTTCTGTCCCACAGTTCAACTTTGTGCTAAGCATATGGCCGAGTCTGTTAAACAAACCAACAGCAGTAGTATATTCAGGGAGTCTATGTAAACTTACCAAGACCCGGCTTTTTTGATGTGTTTAGTTTACATAGTTTCCTGATAATTCATGCAGCTCCCCTTAACAAGAAGAGAGAGGAGAGTGTTGACTCTGGTGTTGGTAAATCAGAGCCAGATCCGGACGCTAAGACTGCTGCAGATCTGAAGAAGAAGACGCCCACACAACTACGCAGAGAGAGGAAGAAGAGGCAAAAGGAACGAGAAAGACGACAGAAGGAGCTCGAACGAAGAGCACTCGAGGAGGGAGGGGAGAGCCGTGGAGGGAGAGTCACACAGGTGGATAAAACATCGGCTAACCCATCTACAAGCACATCCAGGACCACATCTCCCTTGTCCAGTGTTGAGAATAACACCTCGGACACTCAGATGGAATCTGTGTCACTGTCTCAATCGCAGTCTCCTCCCCCGCACACTGATGAAGAGATAAGAGAACAGGGGAGCAAGTCCAACAACAACATCACTTCTACAATGACTGCAACACAGGGCAAAATTACGACAAAAATTCGTGAGGAGCAGCAGTCGGAAAACAAAAATGTTGAATTTTCCACCATACCTGTAAAAGAACCCGAGTCACTTGGGCAGACTGCGAGTACACTCTCTGAGAGTGCTAGCATTGAGTGGGATATGTCGCAGATGCGGCAAGACAGAGCAGCAGTCAGCAGTACTACACCTGAACCAGTAGTGCACAGGAAAAGAGCAAACAGTGGCTATAGTGGAGAGTTAGTGAATGGATGTGATACAGAAATGTCATCACAACACAACACCAATGCTCAAGAAGTTTCAATGTATAATGTCACTTCTTTGAATGCGGTACCAAACGGTGTAGTCCACCATAGTTTTTCTCAACCTCACAGCGCCTCTCCTACTAAACCTCATACCACCCCTCCCACCACCCTCGAAACTCATGCAGCCAATCCTCTGCCACCCGTCTCCTCTGTCACTCCTTCATCCGTTCACCACGACAAAACAGAAACATTCGCACCATCATCTTCATCCCAAGCTCATATTTTGGAACCACAATTGCCGAGTAAACAACTAAAGGACGACATATTATGTCTTGATTCCAGGTTGGACCAAAATGGGGACTCTGGTCAGAATTTTGTCCTAAATGAGCATGAGGAGTAGCAACCTTACATAGTTATATACCACTGTTGATAGTCCTTCAAATATTATTAGCATATATATATTAAATTAATTAATTAAGCAAACTACACGTGCTGTAAGCATGATGACGGCACGCAGGCTCGTGAACTGCGAGCCCCACCCTCTTTCTGCTGCGCATCACGTGAAGTGCTACTGATCGCTAGCCCTACGCGCGTTATAATTAGTCTCTCCGAAATGAGAGAGAGTGATGGTTCGTAGTACGGAAATCGCTATAGTTTTCTTTCATTTACTACTCGGTGACGGACTGTTACCAGTGTCAGCTAACTTGACGCCACGTACGTAAACTATACCGTCACTATCTCCATCTCTATTTCTCTTTTATGTACCATGTTTATCTCTCATATGAATATGTAACTTGGGAGGGAGGGAGGGAGAGAGTGTGTATGTACATATACTGTGCTGTAGCCAGTGTTCTGCTCTCTCTCACACACTCTCTCTCTCTCCCTCCCTCCCTCCCTCCCTCCCTCTCCCTCTCTCTCCTCCCTCTCCTCCTCTTCCTCTCTCTCTCACTCCCTCTCTCTCCTTCTCCCTCTCCTCCTCTTCCTCCCCCACTTCCTCTCTCTCTCACTCTCTCTCTCTCTCATTAATCTGATGTAGTAAAGATAAAAGTAAGAGATATCAGTGTAATTGCTAACAGAGATGGAATATTCGTGAGCTGGGACTCTAGTGATGAATCCTATTCAGTCTCTGCTGTTGACCCACTCTACAGAGAGCAATTCAAATGTCTGGCAACAAAAGATGCCAATGTCTTTCAAATTCCCAGCAATCAACTGCACAATATTAGCACTGTTGAGTTGACTATTGTGGCCACTACTTCAAAACACACCATCGATCCTGTTTTTATTACTGTTCAATTGAATCAAGACCAAGGTATTCTAACAACAAGTCATGTATATTTTATCATTTCAGTATATGCCCATTATCAGTCAGGTCTCCAATAAGGTAGAGGGGAATAGTCCAGGTCTCCAATAAGGTAGAGGGGAATAGTCCAGGTCTCCAATAAGGTAGAGGGGGATAATCCCTGGGGATTCAGTGGGGGATTTATGGGTACTTGTGTGTGGTCTTAGAAGACAGCTGACGTGGTAGATGGGTACCTAGCTATAAGTATACACATACTCCCACATAGCACACATATTTCTATCTTGCAACACAAGGCTAATGTTACTTTGTCCACGTGTATTGTATATACAGTAAACAAAACCTACCATATTCTCTAATCAACAGTTAATCTTTTTTGAATAGGGATCTTATACATTGTAATTATAAGACCCAACCAGGGGACAGGACATGTTCCAATAGTGAAGTGTAATGATTTCAGGTGTTGAAAGTATAACACAAAGTGTTGGGACACCTAGTGTCCCCCGTTTATGGAGGTGTCCTCATTTAATTGCAGCATTACTGAGTGATCATTTACACAGCAGCATTCCATCATGCATACATACACTGAGCTGACATGCCTCGCTTGTGCATGGCCTGTTACAACTGATTCCTGAGGCATAATTGCCTTATAACAACACTCCTTGAACACCTATTAATTAGCCATACTCATAAACAAGCTTATCTATAGTAGGGGAAGTGTATGCAGCCCACATGTATGTGGCAATGTATACACCAATCTAGTGCATGGTGAAGATATATTATATACACAGTGACCCTTGGGAGTATATTACACATGCATACCATGTTGTGTCATGTGAACTGAATTTCAACACTCCATTTCTTTTTATAAGTATGAACCATTATTTCATATCCATGCAGCTTTCATGAAATTGCAAGACCACCTGATGCTAGCCATATCAATCACCACCCTTTTATTAATATATAACTTGACATGTTGTGTGATGAAGAGGCATAAAAGATTTGAAGCTATAGCAAGACTGAATGGTACTCCGATATACATTGTTTGATTGTATTAATAATATTAATCATTTTTATACTCTCCCAGCAACAAGTTATAAGTTATAACAGATAGTGTGTTATATATGCATGTCCTGGAGAATGCTCATCATAGTAGTTCCTGCGCCTGTGCTTCAAATAGGTTCTCTGGTGATTTATGCATATTATTCATTGCTCATATCGTAAATCACTAGCCAAATACTTTCACTAATCCAAAGTTTTGACACTAATAGAAGTAACATCATCAGGCATGAAGAGAAGGTGATACAACACAGAAACAAAAGAAAACAGTTGGAAGGTGATGATTAGCAACCAATGATTCCTGTTCATCACATTCCATGCAAGTGTTTTCTTTTTTTCTGTGTTGCCTGTTACATTCATTCCTTCAAGCGTCAAAATTTTGGATTGGTAAAAGTATTTTGCTAGTGATTAGATATTAGTAGTGTGTATGGGTACCTAGCTTGTTATTCAGATCATGTAGATCATGTTTAAGTTCCAGTTGTGGTGGTAGGTGCACAGTGTGTGGGTGCATTACTACAGGGGGGAAAGTACAGTCATTATTGTGGGCAATCAAATGACATTGCACAAATTGGATGACTTAGGGTATATAGTGATGTAGAGATAAATATTCCCATCAGTGTTGTTTGTCTTGGCCACCTACAACACTGAACCCAAGACCTGGTAGAGCTAGTGTGTAATGGAATACTGTACATTTAGTGGCACCAAGGCCATGTATCAGAGGTAGCTGTGTGTCTATATATACATGTGCTGACATTCATGTGAAATAATCCAGTGAAGATAGTGTACATCATGTATACTAGTGGAATGCTAAGGATTGTTGGCGAGCGGGAGAGTGCGTATGCAAAATTAGAAGCCCGTACGGCATTATGTTATGTACGTACAGTGCGGGTTACATAAATATATCACCCGGAGGGCTCGCTATGCTCGCCAATTACTACATGTGAGGTATAAATGAGCATAAATGTCCTTTCTTAGTATGGTCATGTCCATGTATGTAGTGATTGGGCAATGCAAGTAAAGCAAGCCCACTGAGTCCTGCAAATGATATATCTGACCCACTAACTATGGGCACATACCATATAACCATATACATAAGTGTTTGGGTTATTGTGGATTAACCCTGCAATTCACCTAGTGATTACTTCATCAAAAATATACACATATCGTCGACTTATGATGTTCATTGGTCATGTGATAAGAATATCTGATGTAAAGGCTCCAGCCAGTCTGAATTCGGTCTGAGTGAGAACGCAGTACATGCGTTGAGGGGTGGGTAGGGAGTGGGGGGTAGGATGGGGAAGGGTGGAACGCAGAATGAACTCACGACCGCTGGGAGGCGGGAATGTCTGTGTGGACTGTATAGTGTACAAAGACAGAGCATTACTGAAAGAAAATCAAATATTGTTTGTTAAAGAAATGGATTGATGTTTTGAAAGCATGATGACAGAATTCTCATAACCACTCTCATAGTAAAATCCCCAACACTACCAAATACAGTTGAACCTGGGTGTGTCTTGCAGGTGGTCAAAGATCATGCATGGATCTATTGCATACACATACACAGAGAGACAACAAGGGTATTATTGCTCACCACACGAATCTTCTTTCTAGAAGATTCTTGCTCTTCCAAATCCTGTTACGAGAAAGAGTTTTTTGCAGTATTGAAATAGAGTCAAAGGCTACAACGGGTCTCTCTAATCAGGACATTTTTGCATAAGAAGTGCCTGACTTGTGAGGTACAGGGATTGAAAAGCACACAAAACATAGTGTTTGGGACAGCAAAAAGGTGTCCCATTACTGAAGTGTCCTCATATTAATAATTAGGGGCCTAAAATGATAAGTGAACAGCATCCAAATAAATGTTTGATGTGCAGTGTACGTAAATACATGATTAAAAGGCTGAGGTGCCTGGGCTGTTGCTACTAAGGGCCTGAGGCCTTTTAATCACGTAGTTCCCTATGCTGCACATCTGGATTTGCGTGCTGTAAATTCATTGGACTATGAGATTTTAAACTTTTAGTCATGATTATAAATTGCACCATCACATAAGACAGTAGTCACACACACACTCTTACCCTAGAAGCCACTTGTGCAGCTAGCAGTCCTTGGAGAGCCAAACCGGTCTGACTTGAAGTGGGATCCTGTAAAACCAGTTCAGGTTCTTGCAGCAGTACCTCGACACTAGCGTCAACCTCTGACTCCACCCCCTCCTCCTGTCTCGACCTCTTACCATTCAACTCTAACCCTTGGAACAGCTTTAATCTTAGAGAGTGGGCTGAGGCCTGGGGTAAGTATATCCCTCAGTTACTACTACTCTAATATGCAATAGATTAACATATCTGAAATTCAACACAGCATATGCTTAAAACCACAAGCCTGTTTAAATATGTCTACATTTTTGAGTAAAAGGGTGAGGCTAGGATTTTCAATGTGGCGTGAAAGCTGCAATGATGGGGATTAAAGGTTGAGAGTGGGCGACACAAGCAGTGAATGCTTGGGTGCACACATTGGATAATCTATTTGGGGGGGGGGGGGGGGCTAAGTATTTGGCGGGAACCTCCCCCCCCCCCCGCTCTGCTTGGCCAAGTTATTTTACACTAGAGTGAGTTCAAATGATCCACAGCAGTAGTTGCACCTGAAGATGCTCTGTTTGAGAGAGGAGGGAGATGACCTCTTGGTACTTGGGTAGACTGTCAAGGGTTGGGTGTGGTATTGAGGACAGGAGAGAGATGGCATCATGTAGGTGACTCTCCGACACCGACAGAGGATGTAGGCCTAATGGAAGATGTTTAATATAGGGATAGTGTGAGCATCAATATATTAATAACTTTCTGACACTTAACTGTATATTCATATCTCTACATGGAAATACATGTGCATAGCCATATATGTAGGAAGGAAAGAAAGGCATATAACACCCAGACCAGACAAACAGGACACACAGTTGCAGTCCCAGAGGGGCAAACTCGTATGGGTCGAGAAAGCCGTCCCCGTCTTGGTCGTACATTCAGAAGGTGTCCATCACGCCCGGTGGTAGCTCACAGACCAGACAAACAAGACGTGTATCTCACCAACCATACAAATATAAGGAAGTTATTATAGGTTAAATAACTTAAGCTTCTCTAATGTGGACACTTGAAGGACAGAAGAAAGTGTCCTAATTAGTGAGGCGTCCTGATCGAAGAAAAACACACAAACACAGAATTTCAGTCAGCCAAGGGTGTCCTGTTTATCAATGTATCTTCAGGGTGTCCTGATTAGAGATTCCAATGTACATAAGCTATTGAGGGATTATAGTTAACTTGCTCTTGAAGTAAAGGCTGCATCTCAGCATGCAGTTCCACACTAATGCAGCACCATCTAACAACAACTATGTTCGCCTACAAACCATGTTTCTCCTGCAATGCCTGTATAGCACAGTGAGTCAGTACTGGCAGGACAAGGAGACCTAACTCGGCCACCTTCAACCCTGCCAGATAGTGCAGTATCTTCTCCGCTTCCCTCGTGTCGTCAAAGAGTTTCTTCTGGCGGTGTACAGGGATGGGTTCAGCAGTTGACCACACCTCTCTCCAGACATTGTGAGGCTGCCGCATGCGAGTACTCAATCTACCAACCACAAACTGTGGATACATAAAATAGTATGGTGTATGTAAATACATGTAATATATTGTCAACCTTTTTGGCTGGTTCTGCCTCTGTTTCAACAACTTTTTCTTCCTCCTCTCTCTCACTGTCATCCTCACCTATCACATCCCATCCTCCTCCCCATCCCTCTCCCTCCCACCCATCACCTTCCCCTCCGCCCTCTGGCTCACTCAGGACATTGAACTTTGATGGTCTTTCTTCTCTACATAGACTAGGGTCAGTGTTGGCGTTCACAGTAACCTGATCTCCCTCTCCCTCTCCCTCTCTTTCTTCCTCTCTCTCTCCCTCTCCCTCTCTCTCTCCTCCCTCTCCCTCCACCCAATCTCGAGGAGAATACCACCGCACAAAGTCCTCCAATTGGCATCCCGGATTGGCAGCCTGACAGGAAACAGTACATACACATGGCACAATATAGTGGCAAGCACACAATATTTACACACTAAGTTTGATGTTTATATGCTTTGCCTTGCTCTGTGTGTGTGATTATATTGCTTCAGTGGTTGATCATCTCTCTAGGAGTATTGTGGGCTCAAATCTCACCTAAGGGAGCGAATAGTCTTCAAAAATGACTGCCCTAGGTGAGTCGTGTTGCACTGCCTGCGGAATCTCAAAGTCTGAGCTTCACACATACACTTGGGCCCACACTCACATATATGTACTCAAAACAGCCAGAGACCTCCATAGCATACCTTAAAGGCTTGCATGTCGGACATGAGAGACGAGCTTTGCATCTTAGCACGGAGTCTGGCAGCTTCCTCGGAAGTGCCTAGTTTGGCCATCACCGTCTGCTGCTCCCATACATGTTCCTCTGTCAGGGGGGCATGCTCCTAGTTTAGAGAGTCAATGCATACCATACACACCTGCATATCGGACACACTTGCTTACATGTAAAGTTATCAAATAGACCAAATGATGGAAACTAACATCAATGTCAAGTCATTATTAAAGATCCTGAAAAAACTCAGGATCCAGCTGGGATTCGAACCCAGGACCTTCTGATTACTAGTCAGTAACACGTAGCCTTGGTTCAGGCCTTCGCCGTTCATGTGTATTACACATTTCATGTGATCATGCATGAACCTCCTGTACAATTACTTGCACTCCTAACACATGTGAACAGAGGTGACCTGGAACTAAGGCCATACCTGGGTAATAGGGATGTACATTGGGTCTCCAGTAGCAATGAGAATGAGGTCTCCAAATAACTGTAGTCTACCCATAGCTTCATTACTGCCAGTCACATGATCACTATCATCAGTCACATGATCATTTCCATCAGTCACATGACCAGAGGTGACAGTCACATGATCACTTCCATCAGTCACATGACTAGAGACACCGGTAACATGATCACTTCCATCAGTCACATAAGCACCTATTTCTCTGCTCATGTTATCGCTATCAGGTATAGTAGTAGATTCATTGGCTGTAGTAGTCCCATCCTGAATTTGTAATACATCACCTTTCCTCTCATCTCTCTCTCCCTCTTTCTCCCTCTTTCCACATTCATCTTCAGTTTTCTCTGTTTGTGAGGACACTTCCACCTCTGTTCTCTTCACGTCGTCTTCATGTTCTTCTAGAGCTTCGTAAAATTCTTCGTCACTGCTCTCACTAGGCAACACTTTCCTTACCATATCTTCCGTCACACCCTCACTGCCGCTCTCTACAAACTTATCCTCCAGAACTGTCAACACCTCTCCACTCCCACCCTCCTCTTGCGATTCTCCTGCTAAAGAAATCGCAGTAGCATCAATTCCATAGACCTTGTCTTCATCTAATGCTGCAATATTAGTGCCATCAATAGGCTTATTAGGAGTATTGGCAGAGTTGGTTGAGGGTGCTAGTGTTCTCCTCAGGGGCCGGGAATTGTCAGAAGTATGTTTGTGTGGTTGTGAGTTTTTCTGGTGTTTGATTTTGTGTACGATGCAACAGTTGAGCATCTGTAGTTTTTGGTGGAGAAGACAACACTTCATGTCTGGAGGACCTTCAGGAATACTGTCGGGAGAAGGTAAGGAATGAGTGTGTGTGTGTGTGTGTGTGTGTGTGTGTGTGTGTGTGTGTGTGTGTGTGTGTGTGTGTGTGTTGCATGCTAGTCATTGCTATGCTGCTCATACAACACAGCAAGACGGAAGAGACCACTCACTCTGGTAGAAGTATTCCATTCTCCCACCTGTACCTCAACTCCAGTGTCACCTCATGCCATACTTTACACATGGCCTTCACACCTGCCGAGTGAGACAGACATACACATACACACACGCCACTCCCCACAAAGATTGACAGTGGGTGGCTACAACATCCCTGAGGAAGTCATCACCAGATCTAATGTTGATCATGCGATCACTTCTAGAACCTCAGGGAGGGGGGAGGGGAGCCACCTCCCTGCATTATGAATGCATGTACATTAAAACTATTCTTCCCTTTACATTGAAAATCTCATACATTACTTAGTTCTGGTTATTCCCCAGCTATCTATATTTGAAGCAGTCCCTCCCCCACCCCCTCCCCCCTCCCCCCTCCCCCTCTCCCCCACAGTATGTATAAGCTCTTGAAACCATCCAGTAACCCATATCATTGAAAGATAGGAGTATTCTGGGAGGGGGTAATGTCACAACATCACCAATACCACTATCACCAATATCACTGTCACACCATCACCAATATCACTGTCACACCATCACCAATATCACTGTCACACCATCACCAATACCACTATCACCAATATCACTGTCACACCATCACCAATACCACTATCACCAATATCACTGTTACACCATCACCAATATCACTGTCACACCATCACCAATATCACTGTCACACCATCACCAATATCACTAGACATACTAAATCCATGTGCACGCTATATGTACTCACCACACTCAGTGTTCACAATAGCAAGGGCTTTGGCCAAGTTGCTTGTAAGGCTGTCCAGTGGAGCTGACTTCAACTTGAATATCATATCACTGTCACCTTCATAGAAAATACATCACCATTACATCGTCATTACATCATCATACACTACTCGACATGTACAGTGTACTTTTGTCGAAGTTACCATGTTCAAGGGATGGAGAGGTTGAGTCAGTTTGGTGGTACGCATCATGAAAGAGGAACTATAGGATGAAGAAATACGAGTGTATATGTGCATCAGTCCACAGCTGTTCTTTCAACCTTAATGACAGCTTCGAGGTCTTTTTCAGTGATATTCTCTTCTGGCGTGCGTCCTGATTCCATTCTCTGTGTGGCAGTGTACACTACGGACTGGAACAGCGGCGAGGCTAGGGTGCTACCAGGTGACGTAAGTCTATCCAGCGGTTTGGAGTAGGAATCAGACGCAGCACCTGCATCCAGTGACCCATTCATCAAGCTCAGCATTGTGGGTGAGCAAGAGCCAACCCACCTATTATTATATATATAGTGCAGGGGCAGTCTGTATGCACCCTTTGACCGTTATAACCCAGTATAATGTTTGCATATACAGTGTTTAATCTAGACATGTGTCCTTGAGGGGGCAAAATTAATAATTGTAGAAACTTGGGGGGCATATTTGGCAGGGCGGGAGGCGGATTGTTGATGGTGTCATATGCTTGGGGGGGGGCAGCTGAAATCCTTGGGGGGGCATTTGCCCCCCCTCGTGCCCCCCTTGGATTAAACCCTGATATATATGGGCAAAGGCATCCCCCTGGTCCCACATGAAGTACTTCGCATAAAATGCAGGGACAGTCAGTCAGTCACTCCGTACGTATATGGGTCTCATCTAGCTCAATGACTAAGTGGGCTCGCTCCTGCTCGTCAATCAAGTAAACTAGGTGCTTTTTGGCGAGTAGAGCAAGTCTACCTTGTCGTGACAATGGGGCGTATTCGCATAAAATTAGAAATTACATATAACATTAAGGTGTGTACAGTGCCATCACATATACACATATAGAAAATTGGCCATTGACAACTACATGTAGGTAGGCTTGCTCCACTCGCCAATAAATACACTGTATATACTGTATGTAATGTATCTGAACTGATGAGTATTGGAATTAAAATCTGAAGTTCTTGTGTGGTTACCAACTGCAGTACATTGATTCTCTGGCTGTTTACCTGATATCGTACTGTCCCACAGGCTAGCCCTGCCCAGCATCTCGGCCACAGAGCCATTACGATAGCACAGCTGAAAGAAATTGAGCAGTGTTTCAGCTGAGAGGGATATGGGGAGAGCGGGAGAGAGTCGTTGGACGAGGTAGTGTAGTAAATGACCAAGTAACTCACCTAGAATACAGCTAGCGTTCTCCGTGAGGTGAAGTCGGACAGTCCAGAGAGATGCATGGTTGGGGTTGAGATCTCTGCACATATGCAAGTGGTATATAATAAAAGTTTTACGAATTGCTGAAAATTAAGACATTTGCTAATACAATATTTGTCAATTGCAGGCCACACCTACATTGCATTGCATAATTGAGCGAATTTTGGAGATAATATCATCACAAAAGCTACTGCAACAATACATTTGCAAAAGTTTTCTCCCATGAAAAACTGTTAGTTAGCTACACAGTTAGATGCTGAGTTGGAGGGAACTATGCAATTAGGTCCTCGGCCTTCTGAACCATTAGTTCCCCTAACTCAGTATCTAGGGTGTTAGTTGTTAGCATTTGAAATCTTACGAGTGTGTTCCTGAGTCTGTGACCAGCTCCTCTGTTAGTTTGGGCCAAATGGAAGACAGGTGGAGTTCCCTGTCAGTGGTGTGTGTGTGTGTGTGTGTGTGTGTGTGTGTGTGTGTGTGTGTGTGTGTGTGTGTGTGTGTGCGAGGGGGGGGGGGGTAGGTGGAGGGAGGTGTCAACTACTATAAATAGCTCATACTCTAATGCACACCAGGACACGTGCCCTACGGCCGCCATGACTAGAGGAGACCCACCCTACACTCTATGTAGAATTACAATGGAAACCCTCTAATATAGACACCCTATAAAGAAAAAGAAGTGTCCTGGTTGAAAAGTACACAGACGTGGCTGAGCTGCCTCGGTAGCTCAGTTTGTAGAGCATCTGCCTAGAATGCAGAATGTCATGGGTTCGAGTCCCGCCTGAGGCAGCTCATTTTTCTTTGAAAATGACTGTCTTGGGTGAGTTGCATTGTATTGCTTTTAGAGTCTCGTGGTTTGAATATTTCACGGTATTTGGGGCAGCAAAAGTTGTCCTGTTTATTGAGGTGTCCTTATTTCAGGGTGTCCTGATTAGAGGAGTTCCCACTGTATTACAGTTACTGACTCACTTCACAGGATCACTGAAGGCCCCAACACGAAGTGACTTCAAGTACTCCCGATCGAACCCTCTGTCTACGTCTCCAAGTGAATCCTCCACTGGCCACTCCTCCAGACTCCAGTGCCTTAGAACATAAAGGAATCGGATGGCTACCTGCACAGGCTCTGACATATTCACACACTGTATGAGAGAGGGAGGGGGGTGGGGAGGTGAAGAGACCAATAGCGGACATGATAGACATCAAACCACGAGATTCTCAAAGTACATTTGTAGTACAACACAATACAAATGCAACTCACCCAAGACAGTCATTTTCAAAGAAATATGAGCTGCCTCAGGTGGGACTCGAACCCACGACATTCTGTGTTCTAGGCAGATGCTCTACCAACTGAGCTACCGAGGCAGCTCAGCTAGCTTGACCAAATCACACATACAAAGCAACACAACTCAAGGCACAGCGTCTCAACCTGAAGATCGGGTGAACTCAAAACTTAGTATAGAGTATGTATATGTACATGCCGTAACTGGTGGTTTTGAATAAGGGGCCTTGCCCAGTTTATTGCTCTAGGTGTGGCAGGCACTACTACGTAGGTAATGATGTGATGGATGAATCTCATTAGTTCTGAAACCGCTGAACCACTAGTGTTCTGGTGCGCCTTGTGTATATAAACCGGTGGTGTGCTAGATAAGTTGTGGTATTCCCTGCTGATGAGAGCTAATAAGCTCAAAACAGAGCTGTCCAAGGATCGCTTATATAGCTTATCTGGCCCCACCAGATGGTTTTTTCGTCCAGTTGTGACTAGTCTTTTGTGTTGAAACTCACAAGCTTCGACTTGAAGATGTCCAGCAGTCCAGAGAGGTGGTTGAACTGGGGTGGGGTGTGGTGAAGGTGAGTGATGCTGAAGTCAACCCTCACTCTCCCACTCTCACACATCCCCACATACACCTGTCTCCAAGGCTGATGCAGCTGTACAAACACTGGAGTTGTGCTGTAAAAAGGAGGTGGGGTGAGGAGGGATGGAAGTGAGGGAGAGAAGGGAGGGAGGGGAGGAGGGAGTGGAGGAAGTGAAGGGAGGAAGGAGGATGAGAGAGGGATGGAAGTGAGGGAGAGAAAAGAGGGAGGGGAGGGGGGAGAGAAGGGAGGGAGGGAGGAGGGAGTGAAGGAAGTGAAAGGAGGAAGAAGGATGGAGAGAGGGAGTGGAGGGGAGAGGAGGGGAGGGGAGGGGAGGGGAGAAGGGGGAGGAGGGAATGAAGGGAGGGAAGGAGGGAGGGAGGGTACTGACCAGCCAGTGTTGGTGATGGCTATGGAGACAGAGCTAATCATCAAATTGGCTTGAGCTTGACTGTGCAAGCTCTCTCCTCCCTCAGTCGGGCACACTATGACAAACTGTGACAGCCCAAACCTAGATGGAAGGACATAGACACTGCATGAGGAGTTAATACAATGGAACTTCTCCTGCCCTGACAAGTGAGGTGTCCTGTTGGGAGTTGACAATTGCACACAAACAAGGCACTTCAGAAAGAAAAGGTGTCCTTCTTGCTGAGGTACTGGTGTCCTGAGTCCATGCTACTAAATGTAGCTGGCTTTGTTCCATACCATCTTGCCAGGTGGTGTGCTTTGGGAGGGAAATCTCCAGTACTGCCTCTTATCGCTGCATCATATGGGGGAGATGAAACCTCTGTACACATACTCACATGAAACAGTCATAGTTACAGGCTTTCTTTGTTGGTTACTTACTCTCTTGCATATCTTTCTTCTCTCTTGTCCAATGTCTACTTCAAGAGGACCACAAAATGTCTGGTACTGTAGCTGATGTGTTCAGTCTTACGAGTTGGCTACCTCCATAC
>OZ019948.1:1188064-1404989 GCA_963970385.1 Theonella swinhoei | reverse complement strand
AGCTAGTCGGAGAAACAGACGTGGACTTACTGCTACTTCGAGACCCTCTGTTGGAGCGGCGGTGACTAGACAGACAGAAAACAATCACATGGAAATGCGAATATTGGGGACCGAGAGAAAGCCATACAGCTGGGACAATTTCACTACATCCAGCAGGAGGTGCGCGCAAGTGGAGTGAGTCTATCCAGTAGTGACAATGGCCGGCTTTTTATATGTTCATGAAATTGACCAATTGTCACGACTGGGTGGGTTCATTCCACTGCCAGAAATGCACTGCATTCACCTAGTATGGAATGTAAGATATACCTGCTGTGGCCTCTGTCTTTCTCCTTGACTCGGTCGTGATGATGTGATGAGTAACTGGCGTGATGTGATGAGTGTGATGTGTGATGATGGGAAGATGAGTGACTCCGGTGACTAGAGTCTTTGCTGCTATGTGAGTGCGAGTACAAAGATGTAGTGTGAGAGTGTGAGCTGTGGGAGTGGGAGGAGCTACTGTGAGGGTGGGAGGAGTGTTTGGAGGTGGAAGAGTGGACTGATGTAGAGTGTGACATGTGTTTTGAGGGAGTGCCTTCGGTCTTGCTTCTGAGGTGGGGAGACGGAGAAAGGGAGGGGAGAGAAAGAAGAGGGTGTAATGGGTGTGGAGGTGAAGGAGGGAGGGAAGGAGGGAAGGGGAGAGAGGAGAGAGGCAGGGAGGGAAGGGAAACAGAGAGGAGGGAGCAGGGAGGGAACAGGAGAGAGAGGAGGGAGGCAGGGAGGGAAGGGGAGAGGAGGGGGGCGAGCGAGGTACATAGAGGCATGTCCTAGTACACGTCAGCCATATCCAACCTTTTGGCCAAACATGTAGGTCTCTCCCACTGAGACACTCCATTCTTTTTGTTGTAATAATAAACTCTTCCCGAAGAACTGGTATGCTCCACCCATACATTACTTTCATCATCATCCTTAGGGGAGAGAGAGAGGGGGCGAAAGAGTGCAAAGGAGCTGGTATTACATATTCCAGACTTTAACCAAATGTACTTCAACATTACCTCACACACTCTCTTTCTCCCTCCATTGGCTTTGCTTGACACATGGTTAACAACAGGAGAGCCTGCACATCAGAGCCACACCCACTAGTCCATACACACAACTCTACGTACACAACAGCCTACTAACCTTGGTTTTGTCTCTGGTGCGAAGACTCCGAGTCCCGTAGCTCCGCCCTGGGATGATTACGAGCATTGGAAGAGACGGACTTGCTGCTACGCGTTGAAGATATGGTCGGGTCTTCAGCCGAGCTTCTAGCATGCCTGTGCTCTCTCATGGCAGGATTCTAAGGCATTAACAGACAAAACCGCCTTCACCAAACACAGAATTAGCTAGCTAACGTCCGTGGGCGTAAATCGACAGCTAGACTTACGGCTGCACGCACGTACCTTGCCACGACGCTCTGTTTTAGACACATCTCGGGCACTGTGTAGGTAAGTGGGGACACAGACTAAAGGCAAAAGGATAAGACCTGCTTTATACAAAAGCTGAACCAGGCAGACACTGAACCAAAAGGGGCGAGCCTTAGTACGGATTAGCAACGGGAACCCAACGCTAAAATGTACCCCGCCGTTTATAGATGCTATCATACCTTCCCGAGTATTTTCTGTCGCTCATAATTCGTTGTGTAGGGTCCTCTAGGAGTGTGTGACAGGGAAGCACACAGACAGGATAGCGCGCCAATTCAAGCATCGAGCCACATTGGAGTGAGTCGGGAGGCCGCTACCACACACTTACACTTGTACCCTTTCCTCGCACACAATATAACGCCTTTCACGTCCTCAATAATCCTGTGATGAGTGTTAACCTCAGAGCCATACGTGGAAACAGGTCTTTCCTCCAACACCCCTAATTAACGCCTCTCAACTCTTTTTCAACCCAATAAGCTTCGCACCGTCCCAACTTACAATTTGTATTACACAACAAATGGTTACAGAGCCTGAACGCGCAGAGAAAGGCCGTCTGTTAGAACCAGGGACTCCACACTTGCAGCATTCGTCTAACCGATGATTTGAATGTCACGTGACACAACACGTGCTAGATTATAAATGGACGTACTACGCCCAACAATGTAAATCGCTTACTATTAAAAACGTTTTGCAGCAAGGATTTGACTGCGCGACAGAAGGAAGATACATCAGCTTTTAAAGTTTCGTCGTTGTCACCGAATTCTACCTGTATCGCTTGCAAGAACAGTTCATATGAGGTAATTTCTAGAGTTTCAGCTGCCGGTTTTAGACTTGCTGATACGCCATACGATGTATTCTGCACCTCACCTGCAATAATTTATCGTGTATTATAAGGCTTCTTCGGTTCGTTTTACAGGGGTCTCTGTAGGATGCGTCGTTCTTTGTGGCGGGCTGTATGTGTGTGTGCAGTGTGTGTGTTTCTGACAGTCACTTTGGCCCTTCTGCAGCTTACTTCCTGGAGAGCTCAACTCAACCTCGTATGCCACACTGCACTGCACAATGATCATGTGTTCACATTAGAGTAGGCTACTTTGTAGGTTACCATACTCCTAGGTGGTGGAAATGGGGGGGGGGGGGGGATCACTGTATAGTGCCCCCCCCCATTGCAGCTCACTTTACTTGTCAGAATGCCTCCAATTAAACAGGGGTCTAGTACAGCACTGTCTGTGCATTGACAAATGAGATGAAGTCTCGGAGTGAATATACACGTGCACATTTCTCGCTGCCGAAACACGTGCCCCAAATGCAATTTTCTCTCGTGCAAGACCTTCAAATGTCAACAGTTTATTGCGTGCCCCGCCCCCCCTGCCATTGTAGTCTTCGTCCACCTATGATGCTAGTGTTCATCGATCACTGTGTATTCATACATCTGAATGTCATATGCGGCAGTTCAGGATCAAACCCTTCTTCATAGCAATATTGAGAATGTTCGACTTGTTCATTTGTAAATGTACGTAGGCAGAGCCAAACTTGTAATGATCGAAGTGGTGGTAGTAGAAGTATAAGCTTGCCAAGTCACCAATTCTTAGTTATTAGCCTGAAATACGGAGTGCAGGTATGTCTATGTGTATGGCTTTCATTCAACTCCAATACTCAATACCAGCCATTTCAGTGGATAGTAGGTGGTATGAATTGCTTGCGTGGAGTTTGAATGCTGAGAATGTGGGTGGTATGCTAGTCTTGCATGTATCTTAATGCATCTTAACCCCCACTCACGTACACATGCATACACAATATTTCCCATACCTAATTGCTATGTAATGTGAATGTGTGATCACATGTTATTTTCTATGGTGGAATTATGAGATATGTGTGTGTGTGTGTGTTCGTATACATTCCCTGTACCTCATACAGCTGCCACCTGGTAATGATCAGGGGCTACCCCACAGGCACTTGTTAATGAGCACTACATCACCACCACCACAGACCTCACTTGTCACACCCCCTCCACTCACGTCCTACATCAAACTGGAAGGAGTTGACTCATCAGGAAATGTGAGTTGGGTCTGTCTCCATTTCTCCCTCACCCACTGCCATTCTGTCTTCTTCCTCCCCCTCCCTCTCTCTCTCATACACACATACACTCTTCTCCCTCTCGTCCCCCCTTTTTCCTCCCTCTCTCTCTCTCTCCTCCCCTCCACTCCCCCTACCTCTCTCTTTTCCTATCCCTCTCCTCCCTCTCCCTCTCCCTCTCCCTCTCCCTCTCCCTCTCCCTCCCCCTCTCCCTCTCCCTCCCCCTCTCTCCCTCCCCCTCCCCCTCTCCCTCTCCCTCCCCCTCTCCCTCTCCCTCTACCTCTCCCTCCCCCTCTCTCCCTCTCCCTCCACCTCTCTCCCCCTCTCCCTCCACCTCTCCCCCTCTCACTCTCCCTCCCACTTCCACAGGATCTATTCATGGTTCACGGTTCTTCTGTATCTCAATTGAAGGCCATATGCACTGCTCTAGTAGAGTGTGAGGGCTTCAACAGTGATGGGTGGGTCAAGTCACGTATATCACAGAAGAAGAGAGCTTCCATTGATCTATATCTCAAACAAGTGGCCTCTGAACCTCACACCCAGGTAGTCGGGTGAACACCACCTTACAAACTCAGCACTGACCTCCTTCCACCTGCCTGATTGGCCCTGTGGAAGCTTACACACTACATGCACATGCATGAGGTGTGCTAGCACCAAACAGAGTAGAGGAGTCCGGGGGCATCCTCCCCTGGAAAAATTTTGAATTTTACTTGGCCAGAAATGTAATCTAGCGCAAAAGTCAATTTATTTATGGCCAAATTTTGACTAGGTTACTGCAAGCATACAAGCTACACTAACAGGGGGGAAAACTTGAGTGTTTGGGGGAGAAGATGGGAGAAGATGGGGTGTTTGGGGGAGAAGCTTCCCCTCTGCCCCCCACTGGATAGAACCCTGCCCAAGTTTTCGTTATCTCTATCTCGTTATTTGACTCTAACATACACATTGACATAGCTCCATAAGTATATATGTCTATGTTATCTGTTGATGTGTGTAGGTGGCAAAGGACCACAGTGCTGGAGTGTTCCAGAATATTCTAGATGAATACTCCCAAATGGAGCACAGCCTAAAAATGTGAGTTTTTCTAGAGAACAATATCACATAGACTAATGTGTACACTTGTCAGAGAGTCAGTAGTTAGCAGCACCAATGTTCACTAGCAATCTAGAACTACTCATAAGCTGTTATAGGTAACAATAGCAACCACATATATGGCCCTAGGTCGTGTATGTTTTAACTAGTAGAATTGCTTAGCTTTTTTGGCGAGCGGGAGTGACCCAACTGAGAAATGTGTGTGTACATTTTGCGCACGCAAAATTAGAATCATGTACGACATTACAGTATGTACAGTGCGGGTTACATATATATATATAGAGAGAGAGAGAGAGAGAGAGAAAAATCGGTCTGTTGACACGACTAGGTTGGGTAGCTCCTGCTCGCAAATTATCCCATGGTGCACATGTGCAAATCAGCGGGGTTAAGCAATCAGTTCTGTCTATCTATCTTCTATCAGTCCTTCAGTCAGAACAAAATATTGCTGATTGTACCAATTGCGGCCTTATCCTTAGCTCAGTTGCAGGCTTAAAAGTGTATTTACTCACCTTCCTAAGCCAGTGACACAATTCTGGCATGAGGTCATAAATGTCAACCTCTGCCAACAAATATTCAGAATGCTGATGCGTTATCTTCACTGTGGTACCATTTCTGCCACAGGTTACAAATGCTCTAGTTGTTGCATGCCATCATCCCCTGCCTTGGCTACTGTATACTGTATTATTTGAACTCCAGCCCAGAGTCGATGTTAGGGTATATTCCTAGCCACTTAGGTTTGCATACTGCACCTCCTTTCTATGATTTTACCATCTTCAATATTTCAAACACATACTCTCCACTGCACACAGCTATGTGTACGCTACAGAGGTTGGCATGAACATGCCTTCCTATAAGGACTACAAATATGGAGTGGAATACCTCTTCCTGTTCCTCCTATCTCAGAGCAAGTTTAGGACCATGGTGAGAAGAACCCTTTCTATAGAGCTGCAGTTGCAAGCAGTGTCTGCTAGCGCTTGCATGTGCCCACGTACAGTACGGCTAGTTGTCCATTCATGTGCCTGTATGTCTTTTAGAACAAGAACACAAAAACATGGTGAGAACCCTTTCTATAGAGCTACAGTTGCAATATTTGCTAGGGCTTGCGTGTGCCACAGTTGTCCGTTCATGGCCAGTATATGTTTTACTACACAAGAAATAGCAAACCTGTATTTGGTGTCTAACTTTATCTCTGAGAAGTACAGGTTATTAAAAATTAACACAGTTGTAGGTATAATATCACTATTTCTAGTGTCTCATTGTGTATACAGTGGAACCTCTCTAATCCGGACACCCTTGGGACAGAAGAAAGTGTCCTGATTAGTGAGGTGTCCTGACTTCAGGGGTTAAATTGTATACATACATGGCATTTGGGACAGCTAAAGGTGTCCTGTTTATTGAGGTGTCCTCATTTCAGGGTGTCCTGATTAGAGGGGTTCCACTGTAGCTGAACTTGGTTCCACTGTAGCTGAACTTGGCTCCCTTCACTATGCATGTGTTGTTCCTGCTGCTGTATGCACCTTTATATTGGAGACCTATGAGACCATAGTAGGGTCAGTGAGAGTATTTTCTTGCTGCTGCAGGATCCCTCGGAGGCGATGTTCTACTTCCTCCCGTCACGGTGCACTGCCTACCGCAAGTCAGTCAGTGACTTGCAGCAAGGGATCAAGATAGCCGGACAGACAGTCCACAGAATGGTGGATGACATCAGACACAAGTTGGTATACAGTGGAACCCCTCTAATCAGGACACCCTGAAATGAGGACACCTCAATAAAACAGGACACTTTGCTGTCCCAAATGCCACATTTGTGTACAATTTAACCCCTGAAATCAGGACATCCACTAATCAGGACACTTTCTTCTGTCCCAAGGGTGTCTGGATTAGAGAGGTTCCACAGTATAAAGTATGTTTGGGAGTGTGTCACTGCATCACTGGAGTGAGCATGAGTGAGCTAACTTAATTCTGTGTGTGTGTGTGGTGTGTGTGTGTGTGTGTGTGTGTGTGTGTGTGTGTGTGCGTGTGTGTGTGTGCGTGTGTGTGTGTGTGTGTGTGTGTGTGTGTGTGTGATGTGTACATGTCTATGCGGTGATGATTACTAATAGTTCGACCTGTCAAAAATGACAAAAATGACCAGTGTTTACAAGTCATAGTGCATTAGGTCAGACATGGACACAGATGATTTGCCACAGCCCTCACTTACTATAGACGCTACGTAGTTAAGCTTCAATAATTATCCACTGCACAGAGGCAGAGTATCAATAAACGTTCTGTCTGTCTCGTGCTCACCCCACAATTCTGAGCATTCCATGCAGCTTGTGAAATATGAATGATGTAATTGATGATAGAGTAATGCTGTGTATAAGAGTCATTCCAATTGGAACACACTTGTATGTTGTTTTGTTGTGTACACATGTCGCAGATACCCATACTGGAATGCAAGTTTGGGAATGGACCACTTCTATGTGTGTGCCCACGACATGGGGACCGAGGTGGCCCAGCTAGCTGACCCTCAGCTCTGGAAGAATGCCATTGGTCTGGTGAACACTGCCGATGCCTCGGAGCCAAGCTATGTTCCCCACAAGGACATATCTATCCCACCTCATCCGGGGAGAGGGAAAGTAGACTGGGCTGTGATAGGGCAAGGTGGAGCATCATTTGATCCTAAACACCGCACCAAGCTGGCTTTCCTTGCTGGGGAAGGATCCAGGTAAGTCTACAGACTACCTTGAAGAAATGGGAGTACTTGTTACATAGTCTTAGCCCTTGTTTCAGAGACGGGAGATGTCTCCCACTCTCGAACGACTAGAAACTAGGCTAATAGTGTTTACATGATATAAAATCTCTCTCTCTCTCTCTTCACAGGGGTGTTAGGCCCAAGATCTTCTCCCACTATCGAGATGACCGTGACTTTCTTCTTATATCCGGCTACCTCTCAGATGAAGATTACTTGCTGTGAGTGTAGTGTGTGTGTGTGTGTGTGTGTGTGTGTGTGTGTGTGTGTGTGTGTGTGTGTGTGTGTAGGTGTGTAGGTGTGTAGGTGTGGTTTGGCATTGTGTGATGCGTGGGGCGGGGTATGATGTGGGATGGGGTGGGGTGGGGTGGGGTCAGGTGATGTGGTATGATGTGGTGTGTGGTTGGATGGGGTGGCATGTGATGGGGGGGGGGGGGAAGTACATGTGGTTTCATGGTGAATACACATATTGAGTATACCTTCACTTGGTCAAATTTCACTTCTCATTCTACTAACTTGTTTCTCACCATTCCTGTTCCATCCCACAGTGCCCTAAAGACATCACAGTTCTGTTTGTGTGCTCGAGGCAACAAAGCCTGGAGCCCTCGGCTGATGGATGCCCTCTGGTTCGGTTGCATCCCTGTCCTCATCGCCGACCACTACATCCTTCCACTCACTGGCCTCTTGGACTGGGACAATATCGCAGTAACCATTCCAGAGACCAAGGTTAGTGGTCCGTAAAGTGGCGTACAGCGGAATTTACCCTGAACACTTGTGCAGCTGCACAAGTCTCCAGGACTGCCACGAACTCTCTGAAGTGTACTTCTGACAGTTTATGGCACTCCTGGACACCCTGGAGCCGAAGAAACATTAGAGAGGTGTCCTGGTTTCGAGGTTCATATTTGGCCCAGGACAGCATGTGTCCTCGTTTCAGAGTGTCTTCTAATCTGAGGACTCAACTGTAGGTGCAATGGACCCTTGGGGCAGAAGAAAGTGTCCTGATTAGTGAGGTGTTCTTATTTTATGGAAAATATGACATTTGTGACAGAAAGAGTGTCCTGTTTATTGAGGTGTCCTTATTTCAGGGTGCCCTGATTAGACGATTTATACAATAGGCATTGTGTTGTCTTCTGTACCAGGTAAAGGATCTGAAAGACATTTTGAAGGCTATACCAGAAGACAGACAGCAGAGGATGAGATCAAACATACGTCATGTTTACAGGCACCTGACGTGGAACGACCCTCCCCAGCCTTATGATGCATTCCACTCTACTCTCTTCCAACTGTGGACCAAACGACATGCTTTTCGGACTAGACACGCACCTCACAATGTTTTGTAATTTGTGACGCGCGCCATTCATTTGCGCATGCGCATACTATACTACAAAAGCGATGACAGTTGGGGGCTGGGCACAAAGTCAACGTAGTCGTGCGTGTGTGTGTGTGTGCCATGGACCACGAGCATCAGAGGCAGTCTGTCATCACCACGAAGAAAGGCAAGAAGGCGTCCAAACTGTACCCGGCTCCAGTATCGTTTGCAGATGGTTCTCGGGTAAGTCCAGTGTATATTGTGGTACTCCGACTGCATGTGTGTAGTGTTGAACATGAGCCATATTATCTATAATTGAACGTGATGCGTATGTGTAGGGTGCTGGTATTGTGAGGGTAGAGTGCCCTGTAGGGCCTGGCATGGTGTATCTAGTCTGCATGACGTAATAAAGACTGCCGTATCTCTTCCTTGTCGGGTAGCGTTGGGCATATTTCCTGTTAGTTCCCACTTCCTCCATCAGGGACTGTACTAAACTGGGTTCTGTGTCGTCATACTACTTATATAGCTGCTTCACAGTACAATATATACAATACCAGACAGTCCTGTCCGTGTATGGGGTACTTGTACAGCAAAGGTTCCAAAAATGCCAGAGAGATAGCAATTCCATATACATATGCCAACTGAACTGATGACTAGTACTTTTAGTGAGGTGTCCTGATTTCTTTTGCAAACACAGTAGGTACATGCATGCATCCACATACATGTACGCAATGTATACAGTGGAACTTCTCTAATCTGGACACCCTTGGGGCAGAAGAAAGTGTCCCGATTAGTGAGGTGTCCTGATTTCAGGGGTTGAATTGTACACAAACACGGCATTTGGGACAGCAAAGAGTGTCCTGTTTATCGAGGTGTCCTCATTTCAGGGTATCCTGATTAGAGGGGTTCCACTGTACAGCATAAACTAGGCATATGTATGTAGCAATTAGAACTAACACAGTTGACACACACTGTATGCCAATATATCCAACAAGGTGTGGTACCAACATACAACATGTGATAGTCAAGTTCTTATTATGTTAGTGCCTAAAGGAAATCGCATCATATGTTGTTAGACTGTACTGTAGACACACCACCACTTGTGTATACATGTATGTAGTCACTTAATACATTATACACAATGTACATGGTTAGAACACCATCCCTGTGAGTGATGATGTGTCTCTTGTTAAAGACGTAGCAGCTGGCTTTGAATGTACTCGATCAGTATTGTTGTCAGTAGTCCACTTGTCTCTAGGGCTTTGTGTACACATGTATCCTACACACCTTCAAACTCTCTGTACATGAATGTAGCTATAGAAATCAATGGAGAGGCAATCAGGACACTCCGGAGAAAGCGTCCTGATTAATTAGGTGTCCAAATTTCAAAGGTTGAAAAGCACACCAATATGAACAACAAAGGCTAGCTGCTCTGTTTGTGTCACCATTTTGGGAGCCGCACTCCTCGTTCTTTGAATTCGACATTAAGGGAAAATTTATATAATTATGCACTTGACATTGGCAAGGTTGGTTCCAGTTAAAATATCAAGTTGGAATGTAAATTGGAATTTTTTCCTGGACATTGGAACAGTTAGTGTTCCCCACCCAATATTAATGTACATTTATGTTACATGATTAAATGATGAGGTCATTAAATACAAGTATGACATCATGTAATTAGATATTTTTGCTCAGAACAGTAATGGTGTTATTGGGCCTTCATACTGTTCCTTGTCCAGAGCCCACGTCATCAGCACAGAAATGCTCCTAATAAAGAACGCTTCTCTGGGCTGTGGGAGTTTTACTACGACAGTGATGGTGAGGAAGGGAGGGAGAGAGGAGGGGAGGAGGTGATGGGGAGAGGGGGGAGAGGTGGAGACGAGGAGAGGGAGAAGATGAGGAACATACGGGGATTTCTTTTCAAAAGGCGGAAATCACCACTCAAAGGATGGCATAAGGTCAGTACCTCACACTTACCATGTAGGCAAAAGTTATGTAAGAAATGAATGCACTAAAGTGCAGAACCCTTGGTGTACGCACGTGCGCAAATCCTTGAAAGCGCACGTGCTAGATCTATTACCATTCTAATCACGTTAACGGGAACTATACGGAAGACTTTAGGCAAAAGACGGAGACTGAACAGAAAGAAGCTTGCTGCCTTACATCGAGTGGTATTCCAGGTAGAGTTTAGCCTATTGTTAGCCTTTTTAGGACCCTTGGAAGGCTCTGCCGTCGAAAAAGTGCGCAGAACGTCACTGCAGTACCCTACAACGCAGGAAGCTTTGTATCTCTGCAACAGAGCGGTTTTAGAGAAATCCCCACATATTTTTCGACCTCCGTTGCCTTAACAAAAAGTGGGGGGCTCAAGCCCCCAGCTTCTCTGCTTCTGTAATACATGTACATGTATATAGTCTCCAGCATTTAGTATGTACACAAATGATGTGTATAGATTTATATAGCACTACAAAGAAGGAGGAAAAAGAAATGATGAAGACCAAACACACACACACACACACACACACACACACACACACACACACACATATATTATGTACAAGTAAATAAAAAATTTAGGAAATTTGAAAGGAAATATAGGGATTGCATAAAAAGGAACGGAGACAAGATTGGGACACAGACATGTTATGAAATATCAACGTAACATTATGGGTACGTCGATATATCATAACATGTCTGTGTCCCAATCTTGTCTCCGTTCCTTTTTATGCAATCCCTATATTTCCTTTCAAATTTCCTAAATTTTTTATTTACTTGTCTCCCATCATTTTTTTCTGGACCTAACTACGTGCATTTTGCTATTTTTGCAGTTTACTTGGTAGCAAACATATTAGCTAATAGAGCTTGTAGCCTGAGGCTATCCAACATTTTATCGCAACATCAATTGTTTGTGTATTATATTGTACCAAATTTTACTTTTAGTGGAGCTTTTGTTAATGAAATACAGCAAAGTAGTGCCTGGGGCTACTATTTACAAGATTACAAGATTTTATCTCAGCATTAATTATTGGGATATTAAGCTTTAACACCACACAAATTTCCACATTTTGTGCTGCTTTTTTAGCGAGATATAGCTAACTATTGCCTGAGGATATTTTGTTGTTATATTACAAGTTTTACATTGTTTACAGAGATTTTATCACAACATTGATCATTGGGGTATTAAGCTCTACCATCACACCAATTTTCACATTTAGTAGAGCTTCTGTTAGTAAGATACGGTAATGCTAGCCTGAGGCTATTTTTTACAAGATTTACATAGTTTCCAGAGATTTTATCACAATGTTGATCTTTAGGGCATTAAGCTCTACCATCACACCAATTTCCACATTTAGTGAAGCTATTGTTAGTGAGATACAGTAATGCTTGCCTGAGGCTATTTGTTGTTGTATTACAAGATTTACATTGTTTACAGAGATCTTATCACAACGTTGATCATTAGCGTATTAGACTTTACCATCATACCAATTTCCACATTTAATGGAGCTTTTATTAGTGAGATACAGTAATCCTTGCCTGAGGCTATTTGTTGTTGTATTACAAGATTTACATTGTTTACATAGATCTTATCACAACGTTGATCATTAGCGTATTACACTTTACCATCATACCAATTTCCACATTTAATGGAGCTTTTATTAGTGAGATACAGTAATCCTTGCCTGAGGCTATTTGTTGTTATATTACAAGATTTACATTGTTTACAGAGATCTTATCACAACGTTGATCATTGGGGTATTGAACTATACTATCATAAAAAATTTCACATTTAGCAGCCCTTTCATTAGTCAGATATAGGATTGTGTGGCCCCATTAATAATACATGGCCTGAGGCTATTTTTGTTTATTTTACAAGAAGTACATTGTTTACAAAATTTTTAACATGACGATGCACTATCCCCAGTGGAACTACATAACTGTACCAAGTTTCATGTTTAGATGTGTTACCGTTAGTGAGTTACGCTTGTTAAAGCGGAAGAAGAAGAAGAAGAAGAAGAAGAAGAAGAAGAAGAAGATGGAGAATTTACAAAACGGACTTTTGTTAATTTAACACCTTTCTTGTGCATCAAATTATACCATTTTATAATCACAGTTAGTTTCTGGGTATAGTTACACATTCATGTCAACAGAAGTCCAGTAGGTAGCAAACTGAAAGTGAAAGTGATGAAAAACCTTATATATGGTTTTCAATGGGGATAGACCATAGCAATCCCTATATACACAGTACTACCGTACTGTGTGATATCAGGAAATGCACTAACATGTGGATTCATGCATGCATACATGTTTATCCATGCATACATGTACATGTGTGGGGTGGTTTAATGGGTGGGTTTCTATATTCTTTTTTAAAGTTCCTGTTTGGCTAGTGTGGTATGCACATGGTTTCATGTATATGGGTAAGTAAATATATCCACTCAGCTTGTCTCTCTGTCTCTCTCATCAGCGCTACTTCACTCTGGAGGAAGGTATCCTTACTTGTGCACGTAACCCAGTCCAGATGAACAAAGGGAAAGTGTTGAGTCGTACAGATCTCGGGTTTGCAGTGATCACCTGTGACAGTACACGTTGGAAGATAGACATCGATGAGGAGAGACAGGTCTATCACTTGAAGGTGTGTGTGTGTGTGTGTGTGTGTGTGTGTGTGTGTGTGTGTGTGTGTGTGTGTGTGTGTGTGTGTGTGTGTGTGTGTGTGTGTGTGTGTGTGTGTGTGTGTGTGTGTGTGTGTGTGTGTGTGTGTGTGTGTGTGTGTGTGTGTGTGTGTTGTTGGGGTGTACAGGTGGCCTCTGTGGTCAGACATACATTTAAAACTATGCAGAAGGTGGTTTCAAATTTGATTTCACTATATTACCCTTCTGTACATGTGATTGTACATGAAGCATCTGCTTGGTATGTAGAATGTTTGTGTTCTTCCAGTCCCACCTGAGGCAGCTCATTTTTCTTTGAAAATGACTGTTGCATTGTGCTGTGTTGTATTGCTGTGTGATTATCACATCTTCTAGACTAGGTTTGAATTTGCCTGTGACATATCCTCCGGGTTTGAGGTGCTTTGTATTGCTGTGTGTGTGATTATAGCCCCAGCCAGCTGAGTTGTGTCAGTAGTGCAGTTGCATGGTGAGAGCATCTTCCTTGTATGCAGAGTGTTGTAGGTTTAAATCTCGCCTGAGGCAGCTCATTTTTCTTTACTGTCTTGCATTGAGTTGTGTTACTACATATGTCTGGAGTCTCTATGTCTATGTACATGTGTATCATGTACATGTACCTGTTTATCAGGTTGCGTGATCCTTTGGTTGAGGTGCTTTGGTTGCTTTGTATTGTATATGTAATTGGAGCCCAGCCAGATGAGCTGCCTTGGTAGCTCAGTTGGTAAGAGCGTTGCCTAGAAAGCAGACAGTCGTGGGTTCAAGTACCACCCGAGGCAGATAATTTTTCTTTGAAAAATAACTGCTTTGGGCGAGTTGTGTTGTGTTGCCTTGCCTTGTCTTTCTAAGCATCTGATGGATGATTAAAGTCATGTACATCATGTACATGTACATGTACTCAACTCCACTGATAAAAGCATCAGTCTAGAACATGTACATGTATGTGCATGTACAATTTGGCTTCCTCATGATTGTTGTGGTTGCTCTAATATACACATACATGGACTAGGTTCATTGCACAAAACCATATATTGTATAAAGGAAGGATTACTCACAAAGGTTCCCATCCTTTGTTAGTACACAACACATTGGCAGGGCAGGGTCCAGTGTTTCCATTGACATGTATGGTAATTAGAGGTCCATAAAGTGTGAGCTGTGCTGGTAGTTGGGTGGTTGGTTGCATCCATTGATTAATATGGGATTTGTGTAGGGGGAAATTGGATCACCCCCCAATTATGATGAGTACATACATGTACATACCTACATGTAATGTAAGTTAATACTCTGTGTGTGTGTGTGTGTGTGTGTGTGTGTGTGTGTGTGTGTGTGTGTGTGTGTGTGTGTGTGTGTGTGTGTGTGTGTGTGTGTGTGAGGGAGGGAGGGAGGGAGGGAGGGAGGGAGGGAGGGAGGGAGGGAGGGAGGGAGGGAGAGAGAGAGAGAGGTACTAAAATTAACTAGTAACTTTGCTGCTTCAATCCAGACTAAAAATGCCAGCCACTTTGCAGCCTGGAGTGCGTGCCTACTGGCACACGAGATGTGGCGTAAGGCACGACTCAGCGGGGCCGAGGGCCTCGACCAGGGGAACGGGGAGGAGGGAAGGGGCGGAGAGGGGAGGGGCATGGAGCGGTGGATGGAGATGACACAAGAAACCATTAATAGTCTCAAGAATGGTGAGAATTATTAATCTGAAATGAGAGTCACTATACTAACAGTGTGATAACTTCACACTAACCTTTCCCCCACACTCACTCCCACTACTATCCAATTGACCATATGATATTTCCCTTACTACTACACTGATATACAATTACATATTTCTGTAGATAGTGTAATTAATTGTTCCTTGTCCTTTCCTTCAGACTTGGAGTCTGTGAAGGAGTCTCTGGAGGCTCTAGGTGTGTGTGTGAAGTCACCTCTTCAAAAGACAAATGATCCATCTTTTATCTCAGTAAGTAGTTTTTGCTTGTACACAACCACTCACTCTCTAACTTTCTCCCCCCTTCTTCCCTCAATCTCTCCCTCTCCTCTCTCCCCTCTCCTCTCTCCCGCCCTCCCCTTTCCTCCCCCTCTCCCTCCTTTCCCCCCTCTCTCCCTCCCTCCCCTCTCTCCCTCTCCTAATCTCCCTTCTCTTCCTCCCCTCTCTCTCTCCCTCCTCTCTCCCTCACAGACTGATAGTGGGTGTGAAGGTGTAGGTTATCACCAACAGAACAGCGGTGAGGGAGGAGGAGGAGGAGGAGGAGGAGGAGGAGGGAAAGAGAAGAAGAGGTGGGGGAGAAGAAAACATGATAAGAGGAACAAGGACACCTCTGCAACTGCCCCTGTAAGCTATATGCCTGTATATCACTACTCTATTACACGTAATGAAGGGAAAAGTACTAAGCCTCGATAATTTATTTTGCACTTGGATGTGTGGGGAGAGTTGACTAACTGTAAACGACTCTTTAACCCACCGTCCCAGTTCTCAAGGCTGACCATCCAGGTGTCATTTAACTCGTATGCTTGTCCTTGTGTGCTACGTTATATGTCTGTCTGTCTGGGTTGTCTCTCTCCTTTCTGCTTCTAATGTAGCTGGTGTGCCAGGCACATGTACACGGTGTGCCTAAACCGGTGGTGTGCTAGACAAGTTGCGCATATTCCCTGCTGATGAGAGCTAATAAGCTCAAAACAGCGCTGTCCAGGGTTCGCTTAGCTTTTATGGCCCCACCAGATATGGTTTTTCATGTATATCCATCAACATTTATAGCATACCAAAGCCCTCAATACATGTAGAAAGTTGTTCTTAATACCAAGAATTGGACTGCAATATGTAATTTCTACATGACCTTACATGCATATCAGTTGTAGAACAACAAACCACATGTTTGTATGTGTGTACTTTCAATTTCTGTAGGTACTCTACCCTGACCAGCAGTCAGTGTCCCTGCCCTCCATACCAGTGGGTACCCTCCCCCTACCAGAGGAGGCCATGGAGGAGAATATTTTGAGAGACGACTTTACAGCTACAGCGACTGCTGGTGAGTCCTCGTACATTATAGGGAAGCCCCTCCAATTAGGCTAATAATGATAAGCAGGACACATTTTACCATCCCAAATGCCAATTCAACGCCTCATTAAAGGACACTTTCTTCTGCCCCAATCATGTCTGGATTACTTAAATTTTTTATGCAGTTTTCTCGCACTTCAATGAAATGATGGATAAATGGGAAAAAATACAGAAGGGCTTTGAAGAGGTAGGCACAGGTGTTAGGGAGATGAAATGGAACAGGCATTTTACCACACAATTGTTTCACACACGCACACATGCACTCCCTCCCTCCCTCACTCGATCCCCCTCCCCCCCCCCTCTCTCTCTCTCTCTCTCTCTCTCTCTCTCTCTCTCTCTCTCTCTCTCTCTCTCTCTCTCTCTCTCTCTCTCTCTCTCTCTCTCTCTCTCTCCTCTCCCTCTCTCCCTCCCTCCTTCCCTCTCTCTCTCTCTCCTCTAGTGCATGCTATGGGAGCATGCTGAGAGACAACATAGAGAAACACTATTCAACAACCAGCAGCTGATGTTACGTCAGTCCCTGCTCCACAACACAGAGCTAAAGAGTCGTCTCTCTCAGATCCACACCCTCACTGCTGACGTAGGCACCCCACCTCTCTCTTCGTGCACCTCCTCCCTCAAGACATCTCGGCCCCGCACCCCAGCCCACTCTCAGTCACTCACCACCAGCTCTGTCAGTAACGGACCGCGATATGGAGGAAAGGCCTTGGCAAGGTTCGACTCCTTTGCCTCAGTTCGGTCCGCTCTCTCCGAGACTTTCTTTGACGCTCTTGACGATGTGAGTAACTGGATTACTTAATGATGTGGTTTGCCTGTCAATGATGTAGAGATGTGTTGGTTGATTCGCTCAGGCCAGAAGATGGAGAGAGGGCAAGGAGAGAGAAGCAATTCCCAATGGAAGTCGGTCTCTCTTCCTCCCTCTTCACCTTGAGGCCTGAGTTGTTGCAACAGAGATTTCCCTTACTTAATACTAGGAATACACATGCGCATCTTTACTGTCTTGCATTGAGTTGTGTTACTACATATATGCGCCTCGCACCATGGTATCAGTGTCATCCTACTTGCGTAAGTTACCATGATAAATGCGTACTTGGCTCCGCACCCCAGCCCACTCTCAGTCACACATGGTATCAGTGTCGTCCTACTTGCGTAAGTTACCGTGATAAATGACATTCCTAAAGCGTAACACCACGTATGTACGTTCATACGTGCACACGTCATTGGCCAAGATGTTGACCTGGATTAGCTTCCTCACGCTAATGTGCTTGGCAACTAGTGTGCTATATATACATACGTGTGGCCCACCCTCTAGGCCTTGTCTATTCAATCCATGTTATTGGCAGCCAGAGCAAGCCTACCTAGTTGTGTCAATGGGCAATTTTCTATATGTGACTTACAATGTACGTATTATAATGCTATACACGAGTTCTAACTTTATGTGCACACTGACATAGAATCAGCTTGTTGTCACGACTGAGGTGGGGTCACTCTGCTCACCAAAAATGCTCTGTATTCACGTAGTAATAATCGTGTGTGCTCTGTGGTCGTTAGGTACATGAGAGCAGTGAGGAGGAGGAGGAGGAGGAGGATCACGAGGGAGAAGATACAATAGAGGAGGAACATGAGGCGACCGAGTCCGAGGGGGACGACTCGGGGGAGGACTTGTATGCTTCCTTCTCAACTGAGGTACTCCGCTCCATCTCGCTCTCGCCACGACGAGGAGGTAACTCCAGTCAGACTCCAACCAATATGTGTACCCATCAGAATTCCCCTAATTACTCTAAATCAATCAGTAGGATACTTGGTGCTCCTGAAATCAGGACATCTCACTAATCAGGACGCCTCACTAATCAGGACGCCTCACTAATCAGGACGCCTCACTAATCAGGACATCTCACTAATCAGGACATCTCACTAATCAGGACGCCTCACTAATCAGGACGCCTCACTAATCGGGACATCTCACTAATCAGGATGCCTCACTAATCAGGACATCTCACTAATCAGGACACCTCACTAATCGGGACACCTCACTAATCGGGACATCTCACTAATCAGGACACCTCACTAATCAGGACGCCTCACTAATCAGGACGCCTCACTAATCAGGATACCTCTAATCAGGACACTATAAATGTTTCACTTTATAAGAAACCTTGTCAGCTGATCATCTGTGTATGCGTCAATATCAACAGACCTTGCATTGAGCATATTCCATTTCCCTGTTCCAAATGTCATCAACATCAAAAGATGTTCTCTCCTTGCTGCTACATTCAGCATATTCCATTTCCCTATTCCAAATGTCATTAATATCAAAAGATGTTCTCTCCTTGCTGCTACATTCAGCATATTCCCATTTCCTATTCCACTTCAGTTTTGTCAACAATGACGGAGACTCCTTTGGTTAATGGTAAGGACTCAGATTCAGTTGTGACTGTGCTGGAGGAAAGTTCCCCAATAAGGAAGGCGGTGGGGCTAGACGGACTTAGAGTACAGCAACGTCGCTCCAAGCTGCCTCGTACCATACCTGATATTGCTGATATTAGCCTCTGGAGCATTCTCAGGAGGAACATTGGTATGGACTTTAATTGTCTTCTGTGATTCTTAGACATGAACTATCTTCTCTCTCCCTCTTCCTTTCCCTCCCTCCCTCTGCCCTTCCCCCCCCTCTCTCTCTCTTACCCTCTCCTCCTTTCCCTCCCCCCTTCCCCACCTCCCTCTGTCTCCTATTGCCTCTCCCTCTCCCTTTTCCTCTTCCCTCTCTCCTTTCCTCTCTCACCTTCCTCCTTCCTTCCCTCCTTCCCCCTCCTTCCTCCTTCCTTCTCCCCCTCTCTCCCTCCTTCTCTCTCACTCTCTAGGTAAGGACCTCTCTCGCGTGTCAATGCCAGTATCACTTAATGAGCCACTGAGTGCCTTACAAAGACTTTGTGAGGAAGTGCAGTACTCAGAGCTCCTGGACCAGGCAGCAGCACTGGATGACCCCTGTGATAGAATGGTTAGTGTGATAGATCTCACATAACACTTCAGTGAGCCTGCAACCTAAGGACAGTACATACAAATTGAAGTGGTTTTTTATTGGTGAATGGAGCAAGCTACCTTGTCATGTCAATGGGCTGATTTTTCTATATGTGACCCACACCAGGCACTGTACATACCATAATATTACACGTGAGTTTTAATTTTACGTGCACGCTGACAAAATTGGTTCATTGGCACGACTAGTAGGGGCTACTCCACTCGCCAAAAATGCCACTTCTGAAATGGAAGTATTGTGCTATAGCTGTTTTCAAGTAACGTTTTTTGTTGTTTGAATGTACATGTATGTATATACATGTAGTTGCAAGTGGAGCAAGCTAACCTTGTGTGTTCAACGGGAGTTTGTTTGTTTGAACACACATACGTCCACCAAAAATGCACGTGCATCACCATGAGCAACGCGCAAATGTAACTGGCCTGGCCTCTTCCGCTTGTCATTAATGTGTAGCATTCAACGAGTATTATTGACTGTTGTATATCCTTCTCAATAGGTTCGTATTGCAGCATTTGCTGTGTCTGCGTATGTGACGGCATTCCACCGCCCAGCCCGCAAGCCCTTCAATCCCCTCCTAGGAGAGACTTTCGAGTGGATCCGAGAAGACAAGGGGTTCAGATTTGTGGCAGAACAGGTTAGAGAACACACCTTGTGTAAGAGACAGAGGGTGGACATAGTGCCAAGGACACACTGAGGACATACTGTGTACATATAGAGGTAGAGAGAGCACTGAGGGAGACACAGTTGTAGGATACACACTGACAGTTTCTACAGTGGCGTAGGAAAGATGATTTACCATGGGGGGTGGGGGGTGGGGGGGGGGGGGAGCACCAACCAGAATAGTCATGACTGAGTGCGCACATACATACGTACAGTACCTAAAATTTAACTTACATGTACGGGAATACAATGTACCTGCTGTGTAAACTCCTGGCCAACCTAGTGTCTAACGTTTAGACCTAGCTAAGCATGTAATCAAACAGAAGAGAGTAAAGGGATCGCTAGCAGAAAATAATGGGGTGTGCCAGTCACCCGGACCCCCCATGGTTCCTATGCCACTGTTCTACAGAGGAAGAGGGTACACAGTGTGTCTGTAGAGGAAGACAGGCACACAGTGTGTCTATAAAGGATGAGGGCACACAGTGTGTCTGTAAAGGATGAGGGTACAGAGTGGTTCTATAGAGACATAGGGCACACTGATGTTTCTATCCGTATTCGAGACACCCTCAAAGACTCAGCCGTACTAGAGGCATGCTCCTATGATCTGCCATTTCTTCATGCATGCATACACGTGTAGGTGAGCCACCATCCTCCCATTGCTGCCTGCCACTGTGAGTCACCCAACTTCACCTTCTGGCAAGGTCAGTATACTCCACTTGTGTGTCTTCATAACTTCATTTTGTGTGTTAGGGCAGCACTAGTGGCCGAGAGTCACCAACTCTCTAACATGTCAATCCACAATTGCAATCTTACTTGTGATGTGTTTCTCTGTGTATAGATGCAAGAATTAAGAGCAAGTTCTGGGGAAAGAGTATGGAGGTGTTTCCTGTTGGGACAGTCAATGTCACTCTTCCCAAGTAAGGATTAGTGTACCCAAGTATATGTAGTAACTGGTATTGGTCATCTTACTCTTCCTCATTCACTCGCTCCATTCTTCCTCTCTTTTCCTTTCCTTTCTCCCTCTCCCTCTCCTCCCTCTCCCTCTCTTTCTCCCTCTCCTTCACTCCCCACCCCCACCCCACCCCACCCCCATCCCACCCCAACCCTGTCTCTTTCCTCCCTCTCCCTCTCCTTCCCCCTCCCTCTTTCTCCCTCTCTCTCCTTCCCCTCCCTATTTCTCCCTATCTCTCTCCTTCCCCCTCCCTCTTTCTCCCTCTCTCTCTCTCCCTTCCCCCTCCCTCTTTCTCCCTCTCTCTCTCTCTCCTTCCCCCTCCCTCTTTCTCCCTCTCTCTCTCCTTCCCCTCCCTCTTTCTCCCTTCCTTTTTCTCCCTCTTCCTCCCTCCCCCCTCTCTTCCCTCCCTCTCTTCACTCCCCCCTCCCCCTACAGACATGGGGACCACTATCAGTGGGAGAAGGTGACATCATGTATCCACAATGTCCTCGGCGGCCAGCGCTGGGTAGACCAGTATGGACAAATGACAATTACCAACAAGGGGAAGTGCTCCTGCAAGCTCACGTTTGTCAAGGTCTGCTAGTCTTGTCTCCCTTCTTAGTACAGGAAGTGTAAATATCTGTGCTATATACCAGCTGTGCATCATTTAAAAAGGTGTCATGTTGACCGTAAACATATCCATTATAGATTTACATGTGATGTGTGTACTTGTCAGTAAAAGTGAAAGTATTCCAGAAACACACTGACTGATATAGTCACATGACAAGACTTCCAAACATGCACACGCACACACACACACACACACACACACACACACACACACACACACACACATACACACACACACACACACACACACACGTGAAAATATGGTGTGCAGAGCAAACCAAGCAAATGGCAGAGAGCTGACCCTCATCAGCACTGTGTATTCCTAGTAGTGCTCTGTGGCAACCTAGACTTACATACCCTAGGCAAACCTGAGTAGTTGTGGTATCAGAGTAATAATATTCATACATAACAAAACACCACCTATTGCAACACATATACATGTACCTTTAACCCATGTAAATAGGTTGAACCACACACGCTAGTTGTCAATGTTAAACGAGTGCTTCTCAATTCTTCTTGGATGCAGGCAAGCTACTGGAGCTCCAAGAAGTACGAGGTCCATGGTGACGTCTACAACAGTGAGGGGGAGAGAGTGAGGCACCTCTTTGGCACCTGGCACGAGGCGATGTACTGCGGTCAAGAAGGAGATGCCACTTGCATCTGGAAGGCAGGTCAGATGGTCGCTCGGAGATAGGGTGTGGGAAGGATTAGCATGCCACAAAAGATCTTTAACCCACCAACCCCAGTTCTCAAGGCTGGGCAACCGGTGTCCTGCTCATGTGTATATGTCTTGTGTGGGTTGGTGAGGTGGGCTTCCTTTCCTCTGAATTCTGCTAACTACTGTGCTATACACGTTTTCCGTGTAAGTGTGGAGTTGATGTGATGTGATGTGTTTTTTTTTTCAAATCCAGCCTCAATGCCTGCTAACAGTGACCAGTATTACGGGTTCAACCAGTTTGCAATCCAGTTAAATGGGTTTGAGGACGGTATGAAGGACAAACTACCACAGACAGACTCGAGGTTTAGACCAGACCAAAGGTTAGCTTTCCAAACTCCACACACACACACACACACACACACACACACACACACACACACACACGTGTAAAGAGCTGTACAGTGGAACCTCTACACCCTTGGGACAGAAAGAAGTGTCCTGATTAGCGAGATGTCCTGATTTCAGGGGTTGAATGTACACAAACATGGCATTTGGGACAGCAAAAGGTGTCCTATTTGATAGAGCTGTCATTGTTTCAGGGTGTCCTAGGCATTTAGGAGTGACCCCACCTAGTTGTACAGCTGGAACATTCTGCATCTGGTGTGCCTGTCTGTCTGTTGCCAAATACCTTTTACACATAACTGTTTTGATATTTCGTCATCACGTGCAATATTTCCACCTGTACAACTAGTTGCCACTTGCCCTCCATGCCGAGGGTTCATGGTTCACCAAGTTTGTCGTTATGTTTAGATTATTGGAGGAAGGGTTCATTGAACGGGCTGAGGAAGAGAAACACAGAGTGGAACAGGTATGCCTCACATGTGTAACACACCACTTCTGCTAAACTCTTGCACATGCACAAAGTACATATGAATAATGCATGAGTTCATAATGATTCCGAGTCTATCAAACATATATTAAGTTGGGAACTGCTTCAAATGGATGTTAGCTAGGCCAAGTTTCCCAGTATATCCACCTCCCCCCCCCCCCCCCCCCCCCCCAACTTCAAACCATTGCATGAAACCCTGGCAGGTTGTGTTACATCTACATACAGTGTGTATTGGGTATTATTAGTACATGTATAGCTCTGTCAGTGGCAAGGATGGTGTTGACTTCATATCCATCTTTCTGCAGCTGCAGAGACAAGCAAGGGCAGAGAGGGAGAGAGTTGGGGTCGACTGGACTCCTGTCTTCTTCAAGTGAGTCAGTCATCTTGACAATCTAACACCATCACATCATCACACTATCACACCATCACATCATCACAACCGTCCCCATGCAGGAAGGAGACCAACAAGGGGGCAGAGTGCTGGGTGTCCTGTGGAACCTACTGGAAACAGAGAGAGACTAACTTTCAGGATGTTCATCTCCCAACCCTCTGGTGACATGTATACAACGGTCCACCCTCACTTTGCCTTGTCTGATTTTATTATTCAATTTAGTATTATAATAATCAATGTTTGTTAATTAATCATTGTTTTTCTCATTCTTTTTTCTTATCTAACTTTCAAAGAGATTGTTAAGTTAAAAGTCACTAAGTTTTAAAACTGCAAGCAGAGTGTGTTAATGCACACTTTAATGCATATTAACTTTTATTCCAATAAATGGTTACAAAAATATACCATTACTAACAATCAAAATTAATCTATGAGGATAAAAATTAAGCAGAAATGGCAAAACAATAGATTTATTGTCCAGTAAATTTTATAGAATGGCCAGAATTACATACATGTACGTAAGTACAGGTAGAGAACTGTCAGTATTGCATGATATACTCTATAGAATTGGTATAGACTAGTGCTGTCCTACAAATGGAAAAGAGAGGTTAATTCAAAAGTCATGTGACAGTCAGATGACTATGGATGGGGATCACATGACCCAGTTGGCAGGGACCCAATGTTTCCCGGTGGAGAAGACTCGAATGGTGGCAAGCAATTCCTCGTAAGCAGTGTCAATGTTTTCGTTCACAATCGTGGCATCGAAGAAGTGGCCATAAAGGTCTTCGATACGGTTGGACTCTTCGGAACAGCGACTATAGTCCTCCTCCTGTGTGTGTGTGTGTGTGTGTGTGTGTGTGTGTGTGTGTGTGTGTGTGTGTGTGTGTGTGGTGTAGGTATAGCACATGTATACAATGCAAGTATTACAAGTTCAAGTCCCACCCGAGGGCGAGTTGTGTTGTGTTGTCTTTCTAAGCATCTCATGGATGATTAAAGTGGTGTACATGTACTGCCATATCACACAAAAACAGTCTATTATAGCAAGCACACTTCTAATACATGCCACAGACTACATGTAGTTGGTGACTTACAGAGAGCATGGAGTGGCCTTGCTTGTTGTCCACGCGGGCAGAGGTGTGAAGTTTACGCACGCCCTCGGGAGATGCCGCCTTCACAAAGATCACCAGTGGTCTGAACTGAGAGGTTCGCAGCAGCTTGAGAGCCTGGAGCAAACATAGTCGGTATTTGTATCAGCTGGAGAGATATTACAGTTGTGTCTCTTTCCCAAGGTGGAGTGTGCCTAACCATTCACAGGGGCAAGGCTTATACATGTACATGTGCATATGTATTTACATGTATATACATTCTGTTTGGCTTTAAAATTTTCGGCAAGGATGTCCGAGGAACAATAGCTGGGTGAACCAAAATGGAGTCTGAAAGGAGTCCCTACCACTTGTACCAACAAGCCTTACCCGACTCAGGCCAAGAGAGACTCAGGATCAGTGTCTGGAAATCCAGTGCACTAACCACTGAGCCACGACTCCCAGGCAAAGGCCAGCCTCCCCACTCCGGCCTGGGTCACCAATTAAACTTTGCTCTACCCATTACCAGGCCAACTAAGGATATTTCAATGAAAAGCACTGAAGTGCAAACCCTAGACATGCACGCATAATACACATGCACTTATCAGTGGAGGGAAAAATGGCCGACTCGCATAGTAGCCATACAGTGTTGGAATGACTCTGGCTCTGCAACGGAGCAGTTTCAGAGAAAATCCCACAAATTTTCACACCGTTGGGGGTAAGTTGTGTCATTTGTAGAACGAATACAAGTGAGTTTGAGCACGGACAAACAGACAGAAAACCCAACTACTGTACCCCCCTCCCTACGCATGCACACTGAAGGTAGTAAGCCTCACCTGAGGATGAACGTCCATGATACACATCTTGCCATTCTGAATCACGTCCAAGACAGAGTCAGACTTAATACCGTAGAGATGCTGTTGGTGCTTTCCAAATTCAATGAACTTGTGTTTCATGATTTCAGCTCGCATGTCGTCTTCACGGACAAAATAGAAACTGTTGGGGTCCTCGTCGGGATGGGGCTGCCGTGTTGTGTCTACAGAGAGGGGGGGGGGGGGGGGGGGAGTATATGAAGGTGGGATAGAGAGGGATAGAGAGTATAGGCAGGGGGAGGGGAGGGAGAGAATGTATGGAGGGGGGCAGAGAGGGTGAGGGGAGGGAGAGGGAGAGAGAGTAAGTGGAGGGACCAGAAGGGAAAGAGAAAGAGAAAGAGAAGAGAGGGAAAGGGAGAAAAAGTGGGACACTACATGTAAATAAATCTTCTTTTGGAGCATTAAGGATATGCACCAAACCATGTACATGTGTAGCTGCACTATACATCCACTATACTGGTAGACACACACCTGTAAAGGCTACATGCACACATACCCTTACTTTCCATTTATCGATTGCACACGTGTGTGTGCTTAGCAAACGCACATCTATATTCACTGTGTGTGTTGTTATGAAACTTACGGGCCTTTACTTCAGCAAATCTTGAGGGGTATTCACTGAGCAATCGTGTTTTTAAACTTCTCCGACCAATATTTGGAGCACCTGAATATGCAACACAATCAGTAAGAAACACATGTAAACATACATTGCCATCACACCAAGTGTATTCAGGACTGCCTGAAAATAAAAACATTGTATTAACAGCTACATCAGGACACTTCTGTGTTTAAGGTTCTGGTATGAGCTAGCGTCACCTGAAGCTACACATATCAAAAGTTCATAAAATCAACAAGGAAGAGAGCTGAAATAACCTGAGTCTCGTTTCCTGTACATGAGACACAGCTGCTACTACGTGTACATCAGCTATGAACACACTCTCTAACAAGTACTGCATGTTCACTGCATGCAGTGAGCAGCTACAACAACTCGGAATGGACAGAGCCAGTTTATTCAAAAGCAATTTGGAGATATGGGGAGAAGTCAGAATGGACCACAACTAATAATGAGATGTTTAGTCATACAGAGCTGTGCAAGTACCTCACCTTCCTACTAGAAATAAGGACAAAGTGTTAACTTCTGTAGCGTGTTCTAATTAGAGTAGCACCACATGTACATTGTACGTATTATCATACACACTGCCAAATATTGACAGTAGAAACTTTGAGAAATTGACGGTATTTTCTCCACATACCAATGAGCACTAGAGTGCCATACTGGAAGTTCTCCTTCAACACTACAGGTTCATACAACACAATGTCGTAGGCTTCGAATTCTCCACTGTGGTGGGAGGAATAGATGATCTTCTTCTTCTGCTTGCGTTTGCCGAGGCAGCTGACAAACGAATTACCATCATGAGTCTGGTAGGCCTTGCGTCTGGAAAAGGTGAGACAGTGGATGATCCACACACATGAATAGTTCATGAAATATTCAAACCAAGAGACTCACAAGGTGATACAATACAATACAATGCAACTCACCCAAGACAGTCACTTTCAAAGAAAGGTGGGACTCAAACCCATGTCATTCTGTGTTCTAGGCAGACAGTCTACCAACTGAGCTACCGAGGCAGCTCAGCTGGCTGGCACATACAAAGCAACACAACTCAAGGCATAATGTAGGTTGTGGGTTCGAGTACCACCCAAGGCAGCTTTGAAAAATAACTGCTTTGGGCGAGTTGTGTTGTGTTGCATTGTCTTTTGTTGTGTTGTGTTGCCTTGCCTTGTCTTTCTAGGCATCTCATGGATGATTAAAGTCATGGATGATTAAAGTCATTTAGGCTATTTGATAACTTCACATGATAGATATACCTTTCTTCCAACATTTGGCTAGGGATTAGTTTGGCAAGTTCATGTTCCCCATAGCGAACTGCCTGCCACCAGAAACTGTCTTCTTGGTTCATCACCGTCAGGATATCACCTTTCTTGAAGGGAAGACCAGCATCCTAGAGAGGGAGGGAGGGTGATGGAGAGTGAAACAGAGGAGAGGGGGAGAGAGGGGGGGGGGGAGAGAGAGAGAGAGAGAGAGAGAGAGAGAGAGAGAGAGAGAGAGAGAGAGAGAGAGAGAGAGAGAGAGAGAGAGAGAGAGAGAGAGAGAGAGAGAGAGGGAGAGAGAGCACCTGTGAGGGAATGAGCCTATCTTGTTTGGGATTATAATCGAAGTGAGCCTTCATGTAGACCTCCGTGGCCCCAGCATTCTCCTGGAAGTGAGGTTCTACCTTGATCACAATGGAACCAGAGCTGTTTTGCTGGAAACGAGAGAGGGGGGAGGAAGATGGAGATTCATAATATTGAGAATGAAACCAAGAGAAATGGTAATCAAGTGGGACCCCTCTCTGATCAGACCTGATTTCGGGGGTTGAAAAGTACAGAGACTTAATTGGGACAACAAAAGGATCCTATTTGTTGATGTGTATCTCTCGGAGTGTCCCAATTAGTACACCAGCCATGCAATTTTGGGATTTAGAACTGCAAAACTATGGCTTCATCATTAGGAGGAAGGTAATTAGAGGGTGCTAATTGGAGGGGTTTTGCCTTATCAACCCACCATCATAGCTTGAAGTCAGCAGGGCTCATGGCATCCACACTTTCATTGTTCACCTCCACAATGCGATCCCCTACCTTCAGCAGACCCTGCCTGTGAATGATACCGCCGAACAGGATGCGAGCAATGATGAGATGATTGCTGACTAGCTTTAGAGTAATACCCTGTGTGTGTGTGTGTGTGTGTGTGTGTGTGTGTGTGTGTGTGTGTGTGTGTGTGTGTGTGTGTGTGTGTGTGTGTGTGTGTGTGTGTGTGTGTGTGTGTGTGTGTGTGTGTGTGTGTGTGTGTGTGTGTGTGTGTGTGTGTGTGTGTGTGTGTGTATGTGTGTATGTGTGTATGTGTGTGTGTTACATTTATATACATGTATTTGGTCATACACCATTCCTTATGAAATTCTAACACATTGTAGGTGAGATTGTGGTAAGTAGATTGGAACACTACCAACCATGCTAAGACAATTGTGTGAAATTTCAACCTTTGAAAATATATTTTATTGTACATGTACAAGAATAAGCTCAGTTGGGAGTTACTGGGAAGTGATAATCAACACTGAGTTCCTCACATGCCAACAACTGTGGGAGTAATGGAATGTACACACCACTAGATCATAAGCTAGTAGAGTATTTGTTACATCACTAGTCAAGCACTGCAAGGTAAGGCAACAATACCAGAAAAGCAGAGCAACACAACACAACACACTGACAGCAGTCACTTTTCAGACACACAAGCTACTTTTAGTGACCCAGGCAATGCTCTTTTACAAACTGAGCTACCATGGCAGTTCATCTGGCTAGGGCCAAATCACACACACACAAATCAAAGGAGATATTGCACAAGTTCCACGTAGGTACTTCAGTATGTAATCATTTGAATACTAGCAGCTAATATTCAAAACAGAAGCAGTAACATGACAGTATTGTTTAACACTGCCATACTCCACTACGTACAATATGCAATGATGCAAAAAATCTTACTTCCGGTGGTATACAGAGTACCCATGCAATGGCTCATTCAGGCAAGTAATTACTAAATGCCGGTGCTTACAAGTGGTTCATCAGCTGATTTGTGCAGTCCGACAGTTCTGTACTCCGGACCCTTGCCCTTTCTCTTCCCAATGTGACGGTCATAGTTGGTCTGTGGGTGCCAGGTGGGGTCGAACTGAGGGACGGGTGCCTCGTAGCTCCGAGAACGGACAATGTCATGAACTGAGAGCAGTTTCTGCATGTGGGGACGACTGAGAAGTCCGTGGAGGTCCCTTTCTTCATCTGTCTCCATGCGGAGTTCGTCAAACACCTGAACAAGAGTAGGGGATAAGTGAAGTTTGGTTGAAGTACATGTATAGAGGTACAGAGAGGGAGGGAGGGAGAGGGAGAGGGAGAGGGAGGGAGGGAGGGAGGGAGAGGGAGAGGGAGAGGAAGAGAGAGAGGGAGAGGTGTGTGAGAGTGTCAAACCTCCTTCATCACTTCCTCTACACTAGCAACAGGTTGCTCAAACCCCTGAGAGGTAGCCACGCGATCATTGACATCACAAAGAGCTAGAAAATCAGGATCACGGAATGTGTTCTGAATGAAATTAATGTCCTCATCCCACGTGAACTCCTCTACACGCAGCTGCTCCAGAGCTGACTGAAGCCCCGTAATGGCATCTGGAGGATGGATAGGAACACGAGGATCACTGAGTCCACCCCACACATATCATGTAAAGGAGCTACCCTTCATTCACATCTACTTGTATCTTAGAGCAACACGACAATTCCTTAGGGGAGACACATTGGTGTAGACAATAATGCATACATGTACTACATGTACATGTGCATGTAGATGTATAGATATTATAGCTGTAGGCATATTAAATGTATGTAGATGACATGTAGATATACATATATATGTAGGCTGGTACATGGACCATTTGGCACCACATTCATGTACTTGTACATGTATCTAACTCCCAGGCCACAGAGAGGTGTAGTCACTAACCTCGTGCATTCGACACGTTCTCTCCTGCCTCGTCAGTACCATTGGTTGCCATGGTAAATACTGCAATGAGAGAGTGGACACAATCAGACTCCACCCACAGACTCCACCCACAACCAGAAGACAATACACACCAACTTAAATCTAACAAGTAATACAATATTATGCTGTGAAATTATTCATCTCCAGTGTGGTCAATTGACATGGGAGTACTTATCGACTCCGCACAACATGAATACCTCGTATATGGTGTACTTAACAATACATTACGCTCTTTTATGTCCCTTTCTCTAATGTGTGTGTACTCCAGGAACTGTCCTGACTAGTGAGGTATCCTGATTTCTCAAATATGGATGAAAAATGTGTCCTGTTAACAGAGATGTGATCATTTTGTGGTATCACAATGAAGAGCCACTGTACATGACATGATTATGTAGTTAATTGGGGGAATTTATCAATCAGAATACATCGGGAATGAGAGGTTCCATTGGAGTGAACACTAGTACGCTATACACTGGCTCGTGGAATGCTCATTCACCCCTACACGCACACTCCCTCGTGAGCTTTATGACATGTAGCACCTGTCTGGTATGGGGTGTGGAGAGGACAGTCAAATGCTAGTAGTGTGTTGGGCTACATAATGTGTACTAGTCCCTCTGCACTGATAAGGTGGGGTACATTCATTACTGGGAAGGCTTCACAATTCATTCCTGTGTAACTAGAGACCACCACACACACACACACACACACACACACACACACACACACACACACACACACACACACACACACACACACACACACACACACACACACACACACACACACACACACACACACACACACACAGCACAGCACACAGCACATGGCCACATGTATTATTGAGTCAGTCTTACACACTACAAGCTTATTTGAACCTTAAGCATAAATTTGCACAACATACAATATACATGTACATGTTCACACACACAAACACACATCAGCTGTATAATGCTGTATATTTATTTAGTGTTCCTGCAACATTGGTGTACTGTTGACTAATAGTGGGGGACCTTGCAGTAGAAAGGTTCTAGTGAATATATTACGCTCTGAGTGTAGTCAATATACGCATCATACACAACTGGACTGTTTGCTTGTTTTAGCCCAGGCCCTCCTATACTTGCATTGAACGGCTGTCACTATTGCTGTGACAGCCAATCTAGAATGACACCCTAGCCAAGTCTCTGCCCTCACCTCTAAAGACGCTATGTCAGATGGACGCTCGATCCCCGTCCTTGTTCTGCACGGCAGAGCCTTTCAGCTGACGGGTGTATAGTAGATCTAGATGTACTCACACAGTACTCTGTGGGAACACCCTTGCCTCGCAAGTAAATGCGCACGTGATGCGTGCCTGCGCGCGCGCCGCAGAAGTAGGGGGCGTATTGAAAGAACAGCAGCCGTATTCCTTTACTTGCTCACTCATAAAAGCCCTAGTCATATTACCTACAAGAGAATCATCCGCTATGACTGCCAGAGATGCTACTAGGAGTGAGTAGCGCTGTAGTCGGTCACCTATGAACAATAGCCATTAGGTGGGCGGGGCTGGTTTGCAACTCCGTTTACTTTCCTTTGCAGGCATCCAAAATCTGCTGAACTCGCTGCAGACGCTATCACCACGTCTGGAAGGCAGGAAAGACGATCTCCAATTCTTGCAAAATCTGGTGAACAGCAATGAGTTCCACTCTCTCATGCAGGTATAGCTATATTCACATGCACTAGATACACATCGCAATCTTTACTCAGTCATTTGACTCTTTAAGACAGCTTTTCTCACCTGGCAGGTACACCATGAAGTAAATGCAGCCACCTCCTCTGAGAGTACCCCAGTCTGTACTAATGCCCTCACGTTGTGCCACTCTCTGTCCTATGACATTGAGACCAACACACACCCAGAAGCTCAGGAGCTATTTGACCTCCTCACATCTCCACACATTGATGTAAGTACCACAGTACAGATGTATACTGCCACCTGCATATGGATGGAAGGTAATGCTGTTAGTAGAGATCTCCTTCCCTCCCACCCTCCCTCCCTCCTCCCTCCCTCTCTCTCTCTGCCCTCCCTCCCCTTTGTCCCTCCCTTCCTCCCTCTCTCCTTCCTACAATACAGTCACTAATGTCAACTCATGACCGTGTTGCTAACAAGGAGTACCCTGTGGTCAACTCTACAGCTGTGCACACATCTCCAATGTGTGTTGATGATGACTCCATCAAAACTGTTCGTATTGACAAGGAAGAGAAACCACTGGTACAACATATACTCCTGATGTTCATGTGTGAGATTTACTCTGTATGTGTGTGTGTGTGTGTGTGTGTGTGTGTGTGTGTGTGTGTGTGTGTGTGTGTGTGTGTGTGTGTGTGTGTGTGTGTGTGTGTGTGTGTGTGTGTGTGTGTGTGTGTGTGTGTGTGTGTGTGTGTGTGTGTGTGTGTGTGTGTGTGTGTGTGTGTGTGTGTGTGTGTGTGTGTGAACAGGGAGCCACAGTAAAGACCGGCAAGAATGGCAAAGTGTTCATTTCTCGTGTTCTTCATGGAGGAGCAGCCGATAAGAGCGGTAATGCTTAGGAGAACATGTATTAAGCACTAGTATCACTTAATCAGCCTTATTGCTCTAACTATGCTCATACAGCATATGTTATTATGAGAATGGTAGTGACAGTAGTGTCTACACATGTCTGCTCAACAAAGCATGTCCACATGTTCAAGTATACAAGTACTTGGCAGACAAGAGCAGAGACCATGTTATTAACACATCAACAGTGCTTAGCTTACAACTGAAAGTGACAGAGAGAAAGATAGTGGCTTGGAGAAGTACATGTACAATGTCAACACCTGAACATGACAAATCACTCCAAGAAAAATAAGGCAAGGCAACACAACAGAAAGACAAAGCAACACACCTGAAGCAGTAGAAAAATTGGCTGCCTTGACAAGCAATAGAACCCACTGCTACTGCTCACTTCTGTTGCCTTAATACAGGTCTCTTGCATGCCGGGGATGTGGTGGAGGAAATAAATGGGACATCAGTTTATGGGTTCACTGTAGATCAGGTGGCAGATCTCATGACCAGCCTGCGAGGAACTGTTGTCTTTAAAGTCATTCCAGCCATCTCTGACTCTAGACCCAAGAGAAGATCACAGGTAAATAGATCTTGTGTTGTGCAGAACCAATTTAATCTGCAGCCAAAAGGTAGTGAGTCTGTGTGAGTTGATTCTTCATTTGATATTCTCCTCCCTCCCTCACACACACACACACACACACACACACACACACACACACACACACACACACACACACACACACACACACACACACACACACACAGTCTTCCTCCTATGTGAGGTCCTATTTCTCCTACGACCCAGAGCAGGACAAAAAGGCTCCATGTCGAGAAGCAGGACTCAAATTTGAGAAGGGAGACATCCTGCAAATCATGAATCAGGATGACCCAAATTGGTGGCAGGCCATCCAGTATAATAATCAAGGGAACCAGGCTGGGATAATCCCTAGCAAGACACTGAAGGAAAAGTAATGCACTCATTTGCTATATCTGCCTGCAGAAATATGCGTTCTTCTTGCATCCATGTTTAACATCTTAATAAATTTACCTAGATGTATATACACATGCTTTGTCTTGATCGATTTTTGGTCCAGACCAACTGAACTACCTTGGTAGTTCAGTTGGTTGAACACAAGACGCTATAGGCTTGACTAAGGAGTATATTTTTCTTCTAAAATGACTGCCTCGAACAAGTCACGCTCTCCTCAATGTGTGATATTACACGTGTACACAGATGGATGTACATGGAGCTGGTGAGCAGACAGCCTCCATCTAAAAGGAAAAACAAGACCAAGAAGTCTCTGTATTCCTCCTTTGAGAGTGCAGGTAAAGGACAAGATGTATACCAATATCTAGGACCCTCTTCACTGTGCACATCTGCCATGTTTGTTACTTAGTGTAGGTGTACCTGAAATAATACAAAGTTTAGGGCCATGCACCCACTGGGACAGCTAGTGTCTTACCTGCAGCTCATATGACTGGAATATTGGGGGGGGGGGGGGTCTGCCCCAGCCCCTTGCAAATTATGAGAGGGGGGTACTATGCTCCCACTAGTGGTGGGTGAGATGATACTGAGGTATCAATATTTCCGATTCTAGTGTTGGGTTTGCTAGTATCGATAATTCGATGCTGCTACAAACTGGTACGATACGTGCTCACGTGCGTAGATCTAGACACATGATGATTCTAGAATTAGTGCCAGTAACTCTATGCCTCAGGCAACACCTCCTACTATCTATTTTGGTGGGCATGTTTTCCTGCTTCAACCCACGTCTGGTATTGAATATTGATATTTCAATATTTGTGGTCAGAATACCGTTTTGCAATTTCTAGAATTGCCCACCACTATGGTTGTGTATATTCTGGGATCAGGAGTGCATACTAATCAGGATATTCTCTCCCATCAGACTTAGCTAGTATGTAGCCAGTTGTAGCCCCTCTTTCCCCACTTCTCTCCAACAACTGATCTTCAGAACTAGTCACACAGAGTTGATATTTCCTCCAGAGTTTGGTGAAGCTGCTGTGACGTATGAAGAGGTCGTGAAGATTGAGCCTCAGTTGCGTCGTCCACGCCCCATTGTGCTAGTTGCACCACGGGGAGGCCCCTTTAATATGGAGGCTCTACGAACTAAAATAGTGCAGAACAACCCTGAGAGATTCGGGTCTCCGATTCCACGTAAGTCATACACTGTAATACATAGGTACTAGATTGCATTATTGGCGCAGAGAATTATTAATTACAATGCAATTCAGGACAGAATATCGTCCAGATTAGTGAAAGGTCTACCTAGTGTCAAGGGTGGAAAAGTACACACAAATATAGCATTTGAGGCAGCTGGGGTCCGGGTTCCTGTTGTGATGTGTCCCCATTTCAGGCTCTCAGCAGGATCGCCGTGTTCTAACTGCTATTCCTCCCACTTTACTGTGTATTACTACAGACACATCACGCCCAGCACTGGCTGGGGAGGGGGGAAAATACACCTTTGTCTCACGGCAGCAGATGGAGAGGGACATTCAAAAGAACCAGTTTGTAGAGCATGGTTACTTCAACGGACACTATTATGGCACCAGCATTAATTCCATACGGGATATCATTAATGCTGGCAAAACATGCATCCTTGTTCTTATACCACAGGTTAGCAAACCACACCCACTGTATATATCCTGTCTTGGATAAGAGAAGGTCACCTTACTAGTGTTTGGGATTAAATGTTAAGAATAATCGTTGTGGTACCTCACCCCTCTATAATTCAGTACATGTAATGAGGTGTGGTTTGTCTATCTGAAGGCCATCAAGTTGGTGCGAACAGGGGATCTGAAGCCATTTGTGGTCTACTGCCGAGCACCCTCCCATGAAGGTATGCAGAAGAACTGGGTGCCCAAAGGAATGATTAAGGTATATGTGAGAACACACCTTCACAGTTGGAAGGCCTCTCCTTAATTATCTCCCCTCCATCTCTCCCTCTCTACCTCTCTTACTACATCTGAAGGAGTCACACATTCCTGACATACTTCGTCAGGCTGAGTCCCTAGAACGTACCTACAGTCGCTACTTCGACCACACCATCCTATTCAGTGATCTCGATGCAGCAATCAAGGAAGTCATCCACGTGGCCGACAGGCTAGCCAGTGAAGACCAGTGGGTACCTACTACCTGGCTAGACACCAAGACATAATATAGACATAACATACCAATTTCATCATTACCAATGCATATTGAACCATTCTTCACACAAATTTATAGCACTAGCTAATGTTGGCATGAAAAATAATTAGCACTAATAGCTAATGTTGGCATGAAAAATATGATACAAAATGAACTGGGTCATACACAGCTCTGAAATGGGAGGATTGAGTATCATTATACTAATAGTTTGTGCTGTAGTCACTACAGTACAAGTTGTACATCAAATGAATACTCATTGTTTTGAAGGCAACAATGGAATGGATTGTACGCGAACATGGAAGAGAGGAAATGCTCTCGATGAGCTGTATGACACGCAGCATGCATCACCGCTTGCCCTCAATCATGATGATGTGGTAACCAAATTGAGTCCGTATCGGAGGATCTGTATAGAGAGGAGAGTCCACAGAACTGGGTTGCAGCTGAAAGGCGGCCTCCTGGAACGGGCCGACCATGGACCCCCTGGACATCCACCCCAGATCACCCTGAATGGGAGGACCTTACATCGTTGCCTAAACTGCCAATGTGTACACACGCACCCCTTGCCTGGCTTTGTCCTCACTGTATGCCGAGGCAACTTCATTGAACTTCTGGCCTTCCTTGAGTTTCTGCATGGCCTCCATCACTTTAGAGTGTTTCTCACACAAAATGTGCCTAACCTGCGGTAGGACATGACAGAGGATAACATCGTAGAATCAGGGCACTGAGCAGTTCAATAAACAATCTGTCAAAATTTTACATATTTCTCAGCAGGACACCAAACTATCATAATCGTCAAAACAGGGTCTACTAACCGTGCATGAGATCTATAGATGGGGTCACCACATGCCAAGTTATTGAACGATTTTAGATGCAGGTGGGAGGTCCTAGCCTCATCCCAGGCTCTCCCTCCATGAATACCCCTACGTCCTTTGTAACCGTGTACAAGAGAGGGTGCAGTGGGTCAAGAGTTCAATGGAAGCTCAGAGAGAGAGAGAGAGAGAGAGAGAGAGAGAGAGAGAGAGAGAGAGAGAGAGAGAGAGAGAGAGAGAGAGAGAGAGAGAGAGAGAGAGAGAGAGAGAGAGAGAGAGAGAGAGAGAGAGAGAGAGAGAGAGAGAGAGCCTGAGACAAGACTATCCAGGACCTTGTGAATACCCAATCAGACACTCTTACCACTGAGCCATTGGATCACTAGTGGAAGAGGAGTGTAGGATGGATATTTTCCCCTAAGGATTGAGTCCACAGCCACACAATGACTTGTATACTATGAACATATATACAACACACCTTTACTGCTGTGCCTCCTTTCTTAGCCTTTCCACTGGAGTCATCACCTCCCTCTGTTCCTGCAGACCAAAGGAAAAATATACAACGGCCTACAAGGACATATCAGACACGTCTGAGCATGCGTACTACAAGCTGGGTCAAAAAGGTACCTCCTTTTCCCTTCGATTTTCCTGCACCCCCAGTTTTACTTCCTCCAACAGCGGCCTTCCCCCCGCCCTTACCACCTCCAGTTTTTCCTCCTTTGGGCATATCTAGCAGCCAGCAACCTGGATCTCCCACGTTTAATCCAATTAAAGTGCACCAATAAAACTCTAATCATTACCCACCAACACAGGAACAACAAACCGTACAACGTATGGCTAAAGGCCTACAAGAGAACTTGATCCAGGACCTGGAAACTCTTTACAATGACCACGATTCTGCCGACCTTGAGTTCGTGGTGGGAAGCAACAGCGGCGGAAAGGCGGAGAGAATTCGCGCCCACCGTTTGATTGTCTTGTTTCGCTGTCGACGCTACTGGAACAAGAAACAACAGTGGCTGGCCTCCAGGTTGCCCTTGATGACTGTACGCCTGGAGTGGACGGAAGCGGACACAGCTAGGCGAGTCGTCCGGTACCTTTACACTGGACAGGTGAGCCACGCTCGTGTAAAGTGATCACTTCACTCTATGGCCTGCACTGCAATGGGTGCACTACTAGCGCATAAATTTTATGGGTATACCACATACTTACGATATATTCTCAACCTTCAGATATACACGTAGGAATCATTGTGCATGTGCAATATCCATTTCTAGTGGTAGTTTTACACACACTGCAGTTTGCAATTGCACGGGCGTGCATAATTTTTACTTGAAAGGCAGTTTGTTTACTTCTTTGCCCTATTGCTAGGTTGACTGTGGTTCGTCTACAGAGGGTTTGATCAAGACAATAGCAGCCACACTCGAGTTTGGCTTGCCTGAACTAAAGACACACTGTCTGCACTTGCTGACCACTGGGATCACAGCCGACACAGCTTGCACCACTCTAATCGCAGCGCGCTCAAACCTCGGGAACATTGCAGACGAGGGCAATGTGGTTCAAGAGGTGGAACAGGCCTGTGTGGACTACATTGAGAGTAACACACGTGCCGTATTCAAGTCGAAAGGGTTTCTGCAGCTCCCAAAAGAGACACTCTTGTCAATCATTCAGAGCAGCAAGGTACGTACATCCAATACTAGCAAATTCACGGTAGCTCAAAGGAACAAAAAATCTGGACACCCCTGAAAATGTTCTGAGGTGTCCCGATTTTAAGGTATTTAAGTGTTTACTTTCTGTGTGAAGTTCCTGCTTCCATCCAATACACTACTGCATTGAAGGCAGATGGCATTGAATTTGGCAACAATAGAATAGCCCATTATTTACGAAGTGTTTGTGGTTTGAAATGACGGACTGCAAATAAGATTTAACCCATGTTGCTGGCTGGCCTCGCACACATCCATTGCCATGTACATTTATGTACATTTATGTACATATCAGTGTATCTACCTTTGTGTGGTATAGAACGTTTTATATTTGGGGAGGACATACCAACCATAACATTCTAATGACTGCAAAGGTGTTAGCTATCACATTTACAGTTTCCTACTACGCATGCGCACAAGGTAATATAACTGGCGTACAAGTGTCAACTCAGATGTAATAGTCCGTGTGTGTTCAGCCTACTCTTGGAGCCCTCGCAACTTTACCGCTGGTATCAACGAATATGCGGACTCGATCCGTGCGGAAGTCACTGGTGACCATGGAGTCGGCAGGAATGATGTCAACGCTCTTTATTCCAGGCCCCCCAGTAGCTATGATCACTTCCTTTGCCTCTTCTCCCGTCTTGCCAACCAATTCAGGCCACTCACTACGCGGTTCGACTGCTTCTTGCTCTGCCATTTTCGTCGTTCGTTTGTGTCGGTCTATTGTTTATTGCGCATGCGTGTATTGCAGACGGCAAGACCCGCCCCTCTTTACACACCGCCATGGCAGAGCCTACCCTAGACGACGTGAAGAAACAGCTTCAAGACAAGAGCCTGGAGTTGGAAAAAGAAATAGCGTTAAGAAAATTGCTTAATTCACAGAAAGATGAACAAGCCAAGAGACTACGCCACGCGGAGCAACAACTGGAGCAAATGGCCGCCACGAAGTCAGACAGTAACGTAGCGACCTCAGACAGTGGTCAGTTACTGAAATTACTTCGCGAAGCAGAAATGCGTAACGAGGAACTCACGGCTAGGTTACACAACGCGGAATCTGAGCTACAAAGCATGAAGCTCTCCCAGCTACGCTTGGAAACTGCAAACAGTGCTAGGGTGGCTGCCCAGAGCGCCACTCTGATGGAACGCCTAAGCTCAGCGCAACGCGAGCGGGAGAAGGTTCTCACTTCTCAGCTGAGGACGGCATTGAAAGAACGGCAAGATGCCCTTGGAATGGCAAGTGCACTGCACCATGAAAATGAAGCTGCAGAAAACGCCAAGAACACGGAATTCTGGCAAATATTTGAAGAAATGAGAGGAGCCAAAGATTCATTCCAACTCCAAAAGCAGGGAGCCGTTCTTGTAGAGAAGGTCAAGGCTCTGAAGGAAGAATATGAGACCGACGTACGTGATAAACTGTTGTTCCTGAAATCAGAAAAAGAAGCTGCTGAAACGAAGGCCCGTGGGTTGGCTGTGGATATCACTCAACTCAAGAGGCGATTAGAAATGACAGAGACAGAGTATAAACTTGTTGATAAAACAAGAGTCAAAGCTTTGCAAACACAGTTGTTAGCTACAGTTGCTGAGAAGGAGGAATGGGAGAAGAGAGCCCATAAGTTAGAGGATACAATTGAGACTCTGCAGATAGTGAACACACTGCAAAGGTCTCTAAAGAAAGAAGATGACATCAAGCAAAAGTACGAACTTGAGCTTCAAAAGTGTCAAGCACAAAACGACGCTCTCACTGCTCAACTGAACCAACTAGTGCAAGAGAGAAATGTAGCCATTGTCGAACGAAACCACGTTGTGCAGGAAAGAAACTCTCTTGCCATCACAGCACAGCAGGAATACGAACGAGCCGAACAGTTACAACGTATTGTGATGGTGTTAAGAAAAAAGGCCAGAAGCACCTCGACATCCAGTGAAATCCCATCTTAGCCATATCACTTATCTACTGATGTACATAATAAGTCTATTGGTGCACTAGTCCTGGAAGCATAGATATAATGCATTGTTGTACTTTATAAGTGTTGACCTATAAAATATCCAGCTTAGTTTATGGGAAAATATGCAGTCTGTGAACCTGCTTAGTGTATTCATGATATTGGCAGTGGCTGTTTTGGAGTAGACTTGCATGCAGTGTCATATTCATGATTGATAGTAAGCTGTGTGTGATTCCATCATAGTTGACTGCATCGGAGGAGGATGTGTGGCGAGGTGTGTTGGGCTGGGGCCAGGCAAAGGCCGGGGTCAAGGGAACTGTGAAGCAGTGGACTGACTCAGATCGTACTAGGATGAAACAAGTCCTCAACGTTAGTTTCTGTGCTTACTATGTACTAGTGTACACTGCCTTCTGCCCTATACTCCTCTCAATAGGGAGTGTTGGAGCATGTTCGACTGATGGAGATTGGCAGTGAAGTGTTTGCACAGGAGGTTGAGCCAACAGGACTACTCTCAATGGAGATGACCTTAGCAAGGTACATCAGAAAATTGACTATCCTCTTTACTTCCAAGAAGGTATATTGGAGGCACCATGTGTATGTTACTGTGTAGATATCGGCATGCTGCAGTACATGGTAAAGGTCTCTCTCCATCGGAGAAATCCTCTCGGCCACGCAGTGGCTGTACGGATGCATTCATTGGCTCAGCATTATTGGCAGAGCGAGGTGACTTTCAGATACAGATCAACGAATGGTGAGTATCTATTGCTAATTTTCACCAAGTCTTATACAATGTACTAATAGCCTTTACTTTTTTGCATGTAACGATAGCCTATAACACTACTACCTGCTACTTTGGATTGGTAATGAAGTAATTTTGTTGCAGAGGCATTATTTGTCCTACCATACTATCACCAGGTGTAATACTCCAGCTCAAGAATGGGTGCTATTATACAGAGCCTCCAGAGATGGATTTGAGGCTAGGAATTTCCATGCTGCCTGTGATGAGAAAGGAGCTACTCTTGTTATCGTAAAGGTACCGGAGTAGTGCCATGCTAAGGAAATCTGTTTATTGAGGTATCCTTAATTTTGATTAGAGGAGTTCCACTCTACGTGTGATTGTTAATGTTTAACTTCAATTACAATTTTGACTGTCTGAATAGACTCCAAGTGGGTGTTTGTTTGGTGGCTACACGGATGTGTCGTGGAGCAGTCGGTTCAAGAGGGGCAAGTTTGCTAGCTCTACCACCTCTTTCCTCTTCTCCCTCATTAATGCCAATGGAGGAGAGCCTACAAAATTTGAAATCAAACAGCCTGCATATGCAATCAATAATCACCCAGGGTGAGTTGTAATAATAGACACAATGGTTTTTGCATTGGTAAGTCTAGAGGGGATGGGGTTTTCAAACAGTAGCTGACAATTAATTGCAAGTTAAAGATAGATAAAACTAGTGGAATGCTACGCGTTGATGGCGAGCGGAAGAGGTAAGGCTGGTTACGTTTGCATGTAGCGCGGGGGCAGCCCCGGGGCCAAAATCCATCATTGGATACATATATAGAAAACCCACACCAGCTGTATGACTAGGTGGGCTCACTCTGTTCGCCAATAATATCATAAAGTATCCTTGTCTTGGCAGCCTCTTTGTTTAAGAGAAAATGTGTCTGTTTGGAAACCCTTCCCCATTCGGAGCCCTCTGCCCTTACCTTAACGTATATGGTGTAACAGTTCATAGTGGAAACCATTGTCTTCTCCTTTGTGTTATGTGGCCCTGATTCACTCTGTGTGTGTGTGTGTGTGTGTGTGTGTGTGTGTGTGTGTGTGTGTGTGTGTGTGTGTGTGTGTGTGTGTGCACACGTCAGGAATGGCCCTATCTTTGGCTCCGGTGCTGACCTATGCATCAGCAATGAGTGCAATAGGAACAAAGACTCATACTCACAACTGCCTTACACATATGGAGATGTAGACACACCCAACTATCTACTAACTGGTGCGTTCTTGTATGAATAAACCATGTCTTGCAAATTGGGAATGATATCCATTCTACAGGTGAGCAGTATTTCTCGGTAGAAGATTATGAAGTGTTTGGACTTGCAAAGTAGTGTGCAGTAGCAGCACAAATTTTAACCCTTTTCAAATTTTAAAACTTTATCACAAAATTTTTGTAACATGAATTTTGCAAGTTTTACAGCTCACGTGATTCGTACCGCGGTTTGCCGCGTTAAACTTTTAGCAGATCTATAGTCACTGTCACAAAACTCGCCTCTAGCGGCATGTGGGTGATTTCACTGTAGTAACATTCGCAGCTTTGCGGATTATCACCACAATAGTGCGAATTCGCACGGCTCAAGTGCTCAATATGGTAGTCAAATGCATGAAACAATAAAGCAACTTTGAGATCTACCTGTATCTTTGAGACCTGTCGATTGAATAGTACTGCGAGGACCTATCTGTAACTAGACTCAGTGGATGACCGTCTCTTGACTGACTTTGAACTGCAACAAGGTGCTAGATACTTTCCATGGCTTTGCAGATCGTCACTTCGGGCCGCGACGGAATTTACTGGATTTCTACAACACATAAAAGCAGAGACGAACAAACGCAGTTTAGTTTGTGGATCCTTCAAGTTCGGAATATCAGTCTCTTGTTCAACATGCAAGCTGCAGTGGACTTCGCTCTCAATAGCCAACCATTCCTTCAAACCCCGTCTCGCAAGAGAAAGGCTTCCCTGGACGACGAGCACGACAAAGACCCGTCCTGGATTCCATCCGATTCCAAGTCGAAACGTAAGCGCCCCAGGACCACCCACGTCCCAGCCGATCCAGTCCCACTCCCTCTCCAAGCTCCGCAGCCTCCTCTCTGCGCTGCGCCTGCGCATTCAGGAGAAGTAGAGATCAAGTTGGACAATTGGGAGCAGTGGGCACGCTTCAGTTCAATAGACACGGAAATGGTCATTTGCAAGAACGGAAGGTTCGTTGTTTTTCAATGCTGCATCAGTGTTCTATCTAGGATTTTTTGTTTGGGGGGGAAGCTGTGAGGTTTGCTAACACTGAGCACAGAGTAGGGGGGTCTGGGGGCATCCTCCCCCGGAAAATTATTTTACATTGCCAGAGATGCAATCTCGTGCAAAGAGCCAATTTATTTAACATTCTTGGGCGCACAAATTTTAATAAACACGAAGTCAAATAGACTAGGTTACTGCAAGCATACAAGCTACACTAACAGGGGGGGGAAGTGAATGTTCGGGGGAGAAGTTGGGGTGTTTGGGGGGGAAGCTTCCCCCCTGCCCCCCCACTGGATAGAACCCTGTGCATGATACTTTCCAATATATATCAGTATTTATAATAATTATTTCTACTTTCCTCTATATATAGGAGAATGTTTCCAGCTGTAGAAATATCAATAAAGGGCCTGAAACCAACTCACATCTACTCTGTATACATCAGTGTTGAACTATATGACGAATATCGCTATCGTTACCGTATTGAAAAGGATGATTGGGATAAGTTTGCAGTGCGTGGTCCACCAGTAGTACTCCCACATCGAATGATACCTCACCCAGATTCTCACAATACCGGGGCTTACTTTATGAAGAAACCCCTGTCATTCAAGACCATTAAGATGACTAATAATAGGAACACTACCCGTGAGGACCAGGTACACACACTATTAATTTATGTACCATTCCATAGGTTTGAGCTGCTTGAATTGTTTACTTTATGCAGCTTATTCTCCAATCAATGAGACGATACTACCCTATTGTTACAATCAAGTGCCATTCTACTGGAGAGGACAGCGTGCATCCATTCCCTGATTGCAAGTTTATTGCAGTCACTTCGTACCAGAAACCTAGGGTATGTGTGTAGAATGTATACTGATGTGTAGTGTTTATCTCTGACTATGTGTGCACGATCACTTGTAGTGATCAAATTTTTGCTTATAGATACTCTATTGGCAGATGCTGTTTGTGATGTTCTCTGTACATTTATAATTTATATTATCACTTTAATATATAGGTGACCTTACTGAAAATCGCAGAGAATGGGTTTGCCGCGGCATTTCGAAAGAACATGCACTGGGAAGCCAATGATTCAGAGCAAAATCGAAATCAAAATCCCTTGGAAGAAGCGGAAGAAGCAGAGAAGGCAGAAGTGTCCACATCCTGTGCAAGAAGCAGAGCTACACCTCCCTCCTGCTCTGTAAAAAACAAGCCACAGTTAAAGTCATCACCTTTGCCAAGTACACCATCAGGTAAGGTATACATATACAAATAATACAGGTGTTTTTCCTATTTATTATAATATTAATATCTCTATTTAATTAATTTATTATAATTTATTATCTCTCCCTCTCTCCACCAGATTTTGATGATGAAAATGATGATGATGATGATGATGATGAAGATGATAGTTATCTAGACCCACTACTATTTTCTGATTATTCAGACATACCTGCACACCTGAGACCAGTTTTATTCCAGCCTCATCATTACTTTGGACTCCACAGATTCACCTACACAACCCTTGCATATAAAGCACATGCTCTAACCATCCATAGTAACTGCAATGAAGCACCTCCACAAGGTTATACTGCTGTTGACCAGAAGATGTGGTGGAATGAAGATACTCAGTTTGCTGACAATGTAGATGTTAATCCAGAACTTGATCTAATTTTTGACTTTGTAGCTGCATCATAGTTGCTGTCTTTTGTTACATACTACATGTTTCAAGTTAGAAATAGTTCATTGCACTGCCCTTTCAGGATGGCATACCGAGCAAATACATTTATAAAAGAGGATTCAGAATAAGTTAGCCAGGGAACACAGGTAATTAAATAGGTCTGAGTCAGAATCTGTAACTGAATTAAGTAGCGATAAGAGTTAATTTCTGCTGTATATATAGTTACTTGAATGAGTGTTGAGAACATGAGAGATGAGAGTCTCTTGGAATGTCCTCCTCTGCACACAGAGAGCATGCATGCAGTCAAAGCATGAGGTGGAAATGTAATCACTCTCACTAAGGTTTTTGAGGCCATTAATGCACTTAGGACCATCATGTCCAGCGCAAGGTCCCATAATTTAGGCCAACCAACTGCCTTTTCCACTCCACAACAATGGACATATCAACTAGTCTCAGATCACGGTCCCTTGATCGTATATCTTCTTTGATGTCTCGTGGGAGTGGACAGGTGTCCACTTTACGTTGTAGTATAGCTGAGGTAAAGTCGGAGTGTAAGTTGCTCCAATTGCGCATGCGCGTGCGTAAATTACTTCAGTTACTGACTCTGACTCGGGCCTATTTAATTACCTGTGTTCCCTGACTAACTTATTCTTCTTTACTTTAAATGTATCTGCTCTGTAGGCCATCCCGAAACGGCAGTGCAATGAACTATTTGTATTCTATACCGACTCGGGTACGGATACCTACGTAGCTCGCTGCAGCGAGTGCATGTGGCATCACCAGAAAACGAAACGTAGATCTAGCTGTACTCGTGCACAAATTGTTGTTGCAGAAGCTGTTATGAGAATACCATGCGGGAAAGGTATATAAAGTTTTTTTGTACCCAATGCAGTGTTTCGTTTCCACACAGAAATTCCACGGACGACTAAGGTCTTGCATTTCTAAACCATAGACACGTAACGGAAGCTTACGTGTCGTAATGAAAAGGAGAAAGCACCACCAATTTAGAAAGGGCTAGGGGCACGCTATGCGCGCGCGCGCCGGAAATTGTTGACGCGCCACGCCCACTTTCGGCTAGCACCACCTTCGCGGCAATCTTTAGCTATCCGTTTAGCAACTTTACTCCGTCAAGGTGAGTGCATGCGCATGTGTAGAACACACGCACGCTACATTTATAGTCCAGGGAGGTTTTGATGTTGTAGCTGCATAAGTTTAGTCAAGCGTGTATGCGTGAAAATGAACTCTGCCTGCCAAAGCTAGGTGAAAGGGGGAGTCCACGGACCCCCCCCCTAATCCGCCACTGACCACAACTGTGCTGTGGCGCACTGTTTGATAATGTGTTCCTACGGCTCGGGGAATACCTCACACACCCGTAGCCATATTACCTTTAAAAATGTTGGCGTAAAATAAACAAATATGCCCAAAGGGAAGATTTTACGCCATCATTTCCTTTGTTTTAAGGTGGTATAAGATCTCTCCATTATGTGGACCTCCCTGTTCATATACACACATAAAAATGGGGAGACTGGTGTAAAATATTCCCTTTAGGCCTAAAGGGAATGATGGCGTAAAATCTTCCCTTTAGAGGCATAAATTCCAAGTTCTGCATAACTTTCCACCGGCAGCACTATATGAATTGCTGACTCCTTCTCTATAACGAGTATAAGCTGACACAACAACCACTTCCAGTAGGCCTACTGTGCTTCACTTTTTCTACTACTTTACCTACAAATCATCACACGATGATGCGTTCATAATAGGTTTGTATAAGACCCTCCCATTATCGGATCTCTAAATAAACCTTCTGGGTGTACTTTATGCTTCAATGGCATGTAATTTTTTCACGCTCAGACTCTTTGGCACCAATAACCGATAGGAGTCATCGTTTTAGATACGGTCCGTGTTTAGGTATTGTGGTTACAGCTCTGTACAAACACGGATAGCCTTTCAGTGTATGTACGCATGTTTACGTGCATGTCAATTCCACGCGGGAGCCCGCGATCGGAAAGATATCATTAATTAAAATGCCCAGCGAATTATGACGCCGTTCCGCTAGGCAATGCTCACGATAAACACCAGTAAAAACCTATAAAAGCAGCTCCGCGGTCGCAAGTCTTGTAGAAGTATACGCCGAACGAAATACAAAGAGAAAAAATACCTGGAGAAACAGCTCACCTCAACTCAAGCAACTACGTACGTATACTGACACCGTCTTCCTGCCCTACAAAGAATGCGCTCTTCCGTCGCGCTCTGTATTTTCGCGATGCTTTACCTTGCTCATACGATGGGTAAGTTAGTACAAACGTACGCACGTAACTTTGTAGGCGGTGTTGTATGTAGTGCACTTCGTTATGGCTATATATACGGTGCTGTATCCGTGTAGCTTCCTCCATCTTTTCATTTAACATGCAGCTTTCGTGGATTCCTTGATTTGCCATTGTAAACAGTCCTACGAACTGGGGTTAGTTCATCCACTTTGCATGGCGAATCTCACTTGCAAAAGCAATAGTGGCTGTTATCAGCAAAAATTCTACAGTTCCGACCTGGACAAGGTTTTAGAGAAATCAGAGTGTTTGGACCATCAAAACAAAAACATAACAAAGTTGTGTGCAGGTGTCTATAACAATGAAACCAATATTTTCATGTGCTGCTACAATGATTACTGCAATAAGGACCTGCTGAGAACACTACGAGTGGAAACAGAGCAGCCAGAGCAAACGGAAATGGAGATGCATAAGACAATTAGCATCTTCTCTCCAGCAGCTGAAATCAGTGAAAACAAAGGCGGTCAGTTAACTTTATATGTGTATAGTTACAATTTGTGGTAATATACTAAATGTGTTGTGGAATGATGCAAGGCTGACTAATTGACGTATGGATGATGAAGATTTTATTGGCGCGCTAAAATTTTATTAAATTACCCTAAAAAAAACTGTGGCACACACTGGCATTAAATATATATATAGACGTTGAATTGAATGTGCCATATAGTTCAGCATGCACGTTTAGATATATCTAATTGTAGGACTCTTAGTATAGATCCTACATTGCTGTTGACTTTGAGAACAAACGGTAACCCCACGACCAAAGGTATATACAACTAGACTATGATAGTTTGTGTGTATACTTTATCCTGTCAACACTGAGTGATGTTGCTACCGTAAATACAAGATTGATGACAGAGACTGAGATGGAATCATGGATGCAAGTGCGTGATTATTAACGTCAAATGTATAGCTCATGCAGGCCAAACAAGTTGTGTAAGAGGGAATGAAGAATTTAAGACAGGCTTCTGTCAGAAATGAAATCAGATCTAATCGTACACCAAGTACTGAACTAGAAATAGCTTACCCTCTCATTCTCTCTTACCTTGTTCGGCCGTGTGTGTGGGTTAACATTTACATATCAATCACCAAGAATATGTGCATGAATGAATGAAATTCAGCCGGGATTTGAATGCTCAATGTGACGTATTAAACTTAATCCTCTGGGCACGTAAAATGCAGATATTAACGGAGAATCGTTAGCGGAGAGTTAACGAAATTCATTATGAGTCAATGATGGCTTGCAAGCCATGTGTGTATGTGTATGCGGCATGCGATAAAGTCAGTATACAAAACCTCCATACTGCTCAAAATCTGGGTATCCGAATCTAATAAAACTGTACTGCTGTAGAGGAAGCCTATTTTTTCCGCATAAAATTGATAAAAAATGTGGTGGTTCCAAGTTGCAAGACTACAAATGCCTCTACACTTAGTAATTAAAAGCAGGAATGTGTCCCACAGGATTAAATCAAAATTGCCTTAACTTTATAAACTTTCTAGAGTTAGGCTGGGTATGGTGAGTGACTCTCAGGGTTATAGATAATTCTAGAAGGACCCATATTTCAAATATTGGCTGGATATCGTGTGTTCTCTCAAAGTCAAATGCACGTCATATATTCTTGCTGTTGATTTGTGTTTGTAGATTGCACCGCCGTTTATATCATTGCGTAAAGTAGCACTGGTTCATATATACACTTTAACCAACGTGTACAGATATGAGTATGTACCTGAAACAAAATACAACATGCAGCAAAACTCAGTGTTCAATAAAAACTTTACAGAAAACACATTTTAAGTCTGACAATAGGTATGTATGCGGTATACATATGAAACTTTTGAGGTGTTCCTATAGTGTCCGTTCTGCTATATACTGTGAATGAATGCATAAAAATCTGAGAATTAAGTGAGTGGAGCTGGTACGATGAACAAGATATGGTAGTTACATTACTCCTAAATGCTGTGGGTTTTTTACAGTATTACATAAGACTAATGGTATAGACATGTACATATACATTTAGTGTAGTGTATATATACGCACTTTCATTTATGTAAATGGTCTGCATTCCTCCACTTCGTCAAAGCTCAGGGAAAGTATCAGCACAAATATTTGTTAACCAATCAGAGAATGTACTCCAAGGAGTAGGAGCTCATAGTCCAGTCCATGTAATTACCCTTAAACCTTAACACTTAATACAGAGTGCGTAGATACAGAGTGAATAGTTGTGATGTCTATAGACAAACTAACTAATTTTAACTAACTGAGATGGTGCTGAAAATATGGACTGGATTAATAAATTAATTGAGAAATACGGACTGGATTGTCTAATGAAAGCATGTACTATAAACCAACACATTTATTAAACTTCATTTTGCTTTTGTAAGCGTAGTTTTTACAATGGGATACTGATCAAGAGTCTACTGTTTCATGTGTCTCAACTTAGGCTCCATATCATCACCAGCAAAGATGAATGATGACCATTCTTTAGGCTCTATTCCCACTATGTAGCAAACTCAGTTTTTGCCTGCAGCAACGCTATATTCATACAATTTGAGAAACTTGAGTAAAACTGGATCACACAGGAGAATTTATACCTGACTGCTGTTGTCAGCTGTGTGAAGACACTTGCTGTATATAAGTACTGTGATATGTGTAGTACACTTCTCCATTGGTGTATAATACGGTGAAGTGTAGTATTGTTTGTCAATCAAATCAACAGCAAGTTTAGCTAACCTTTTTCTCCCTTGAATTATATTTTCCTTGTCTGCAGGTGTGCTCTATTGGAGAAGGGCTGGACCCAGCTGACACCAGAGCACGTGCTACTACTGTTTTCATTTTTTGGCTGGACCTTTTTCCTAGACTCTCGATTCCGATTTTGTCTAATGGTCCCGGCACCCTCTGGCTGCCTTCTTTAACGTGCAGAAGCTAGGTAAAGTCGCTGTCAATGCTTTGTACAAGTTAGAAAGCTCTTTTCTCTCAATCAATTCACTGAATGAAGAGATTTGTTTTTTAGTATATACAAGATCATTAGATTGATACCAGTTTTTCTGCGGCTGTACTCATAGACGACTTATTCTCATTCCTGTCACACCCAAATTGGACTGTTGGTATGATCAATTCCCTGTTTGGTGTACCAAATGTCATCCTAGCCTATAGCCTCCACAAAGCAGATCTGGTTATGGTAGCTGTTGTAAAATCAATGTTTTTTGAATGAAGTAAACATACTTTTTAAGATCGAAACGTATATAAATACAGCAAAGTTTTCATTTTGACATTGTAACAGTTACCATACCCGGCCACTGCTTATTTGTATTAACAAGTTCTACCATTTTTTCTTCAATTTATATTCTTCTTCCCCTTATACACATGCATTCACCTGTAGACATATCCCAACTAGTAGCTGTCATCACAGTTTCATTAAGCTTCGTTGTACTCGTGATCGTCTTTACCTTTGGCTTGGTTTTCATCATTTTCTACCACAAGAAACACAGATTTCATCAGAATTTGAATTCTTCTCTATCAAATGGTCACGATTTACATCATAGTGGTGAGGAACCTATCTCTAATGGCGTGCAGCTCAATCATCACAACCATCACAATTCAAATGGTCACCACGTGCACAACAGTGATCATTACAACGATGTTATCTCCTCTAATAATCACACTAATGGTGTAGTGCTCACTCTTCAAAATGTGAACCATGAGAGAGACAGAGAACTCACTATTCCCTGCCAAAAGTCTCCATATGTCGTGCCCTATCTAAACCTCTCCGACATACGTGATATAGTTAAAGTAAGTTATCGAATAAAAAATGGTAAATTTGGTACTTTTTATCATGGTTATTACGATGGAGAGGCAGTCATGTTAAAGAGATTTGAGACATCAGACAAGAATTCTTGGCTTCGTGAGACAGTTCTCTACAACCAAGTTCTCCATCCACATGATAATATTCTTGTGTGCTTTGCCAGTGCTCTAGTGAGCAACGGCAATGTTTTTCCCGAGCTTTGGCTCGTCACAAAACATCATCACCTTGGATCACTGCAAGATTATCTCCGGCATCACACTGTTGCACCACAACTCCTCATCCAAATGGCGATATCCATTAGTAGTGGATTGGTCCACTTACACTCGGACAGATCGTGCGATTTTGTGAAACCTCCAGTAGCGCACTGCAACTTGACGAGCAGAAACCTGCTGGTGAAAGACAACCTTTTCTGTTGCATTGCAGACTTCCGCCTGGCTGTGTTCAAACACAAAAATAAAGTCAATATGGGATTGCATCCAACTGAGGGTACGGTCCGCTATATGGCTCCTGAGACACTGAGCAGCACACTAAACCTGGGCTTTTTCGAGTCCTTCAAGTGCTTAGATATCTATGCACTGGGTTTAGTCCTATGGGAGATTTGCAAGAGAACCTCCACAAATGGTAGTAAAAGTAATACGAAAATGTGAAAAGGTAGACAAGAAGATAATGTTTGTTATTAGCCAATACTTCCACGCACTAGTCACAACTGAAATAGTTTCTATTGCTAACTGCAGTCCCAGTTAGCAATTGAAATATTTACACAAAAATAATAATTATTTAAGTTGTGAGTAGTGCATGGAATAGTTTGCTTCGCCTAGCCAACTATATAAGACTGTTTTGAGATCCTAATACTGCTTGCTACCATTGGCCCCTTGTTTTACATTTTTAATAGCCAGTATCTGCCCGGAGGAACATTTCTCTATTGTTTTTTTGAGCAGTGAGTGCATTTAAGTGAGGTGTTTTGGAAACCTTGAGACAGTAGCTACCGCTTTGAATTATGTGTAGATCGTTACTCCTCCAAATTAATTATTGTCACACTTTGTAATTAATGTGCCATAAAGAACAAGACTTCTTTTTCATTTACAGGTTCCTTGTTTTCTCATAGTTCTTTTGTGCTTTGGCCGGTGTCCATTTTTGCCACTCTGCTGGTCTAATGTTCTCCCTCAAACTCTGTTGTGGGATCACTGTACACTCCCCACCTTTACAACTCCCCTTTCTCCCTTACATCTGCTATCTTTTTGTCTATCTTTTCTCTCTCTGCTCTCCTGTGCATGTCCTAAACCTGTCTCTCTTCTCTTCTCTTTGCTCTGTTCACCCACTGCCTACACACCCTTTTCTCTTCCTTTATGTTTCTCCATGCATTTTCCCCTGTCACAGGACGAGAACAGCCCCCTTATGAGGTACCATTTCAAGGCTTAGCTCCACCAGATGCAAGTCTCAAAGACATGCAGAGACTAGTAGTAACTGAAAAACAGCAGCCGACCTTGCCTAAATCCTGGAACTACAACAAGGTAGGGTGTTCTGATTAGATTATGACCAGTTTGTGTGCATTACATGTCACACACAACTGCCTAGTAGAATTCGAAGGAACCAACCACTGCAAGGTTATTGTCAGAAATCTGAGGGGCAATTCATAAGCAGCCCCTTGATATCCAATGGTGTTTACTGTACTGTCCATACACTAACTACAGCACATTCATGTGATTTTAGAAAGTCGATGTACAACTATCTTTATCTGTCTTCTCTGCACACATATGCACACATGTTGTAGCTCTTCAATGAAATGTCCAAGGTCATGCGGGAGTGTTGGTATTATACTAATACAGCCAGACCCACTGCCGTATACCTCAGGAAAAAACTGACAAAAATGACACTATTTCTGGAAGAACCAAGAGACTCAATACAGAATTGTACTAAATCTTAAGTTTAAGGTTTATATAACACAAAATATTGATCAATGTCAATGTTTCATACGAGAAGCCCTACAAAGGGACACGAGCATACAGCAAAACAAAAAAATATATATATATTATGTATGGGTAAAGGAAGTAGAGAGTAAGGGTTAAGTTAAGAGTCATTGAAAAGTTTCCATAGTTTATACACAAAACAGATATCACAGTCCAAAAGCTGAGTCAGAAGCTTATCTGTTGACAGAGGAGAATCAAAGATGCTTGAGAGACCGAGGTTGCTGTGATGTTGGGTTAATACATGTTCGATCAGCGGATGAGTGGGAGCATCACACAGTGGACACAGCTTTGAGCCTCGACCATGATGGGCCATGAGTCTAGTTAAATTTTGTAGACCTTTAAGGTGTTTCGAGCCTAAGTGAAGGGCACAGTCCCATAACTTTGGCCAGCTTCCACCATCTGTTACAACCTGGGCAATGAAAGGGGCCTTCAGCGCACACATTTCCAACCTCAGATCTTTGTCAATCTTTTTGATAGATTTCTTTATGTTGGTTGGGTTGGTAGAGTCTGCATCAGTTAAGATCTCTGTGGTAAAGACAGTATTGAAGTGGGATTCCAGCTCTCTGCATTCCTTGACTAAACAGAGGGATTCAGGATCATCTGACAATGATTTCATGGCAACTATACCGACTCTGTTAGAATCCATTGCATGTGCCGCCCACTGTTGTCACATTATATTGATGGAATACATGCGCATGCGCAAAAGTACTAACGCGGGGGCGTGGCTTCATTGCGGCGATGGATGTGAGGGAATGCCTTGAGCAACAACTGGACGAATTAGATTTGCTACAGTGCGTATTTTCTCAGTCTGGGGAGTTTAATACTGACGACCAGGCGGTATGGGATCAGGCCACGGCATTCGTGAAACGACTGACTAGTCAACCACCGCTGGGTCGGTTGTCGTGTAGTCTCCACCTGCAAGTGAGTGTCCCAATGCAAGAAGATGAAGGTGATGAAGGAGCGTGTGCTGGTAATAGCGAGGCCATCAGTTGTGACGCCCCTGAAGCACAGTGTAAGGTTGATATCTGCATGAGATTGCCTCATAGGTTAGTCAGCCTTTGTTCCTACGCAGTGCAGTAGTTATAAACACACACACACACACACACACACACACACACACACACACACACACACACACCCCTTGAACCTGTAGTTACCCCAGTGAACCTCCTGATGTGTATGTCAGTTCCAACCAACTCAGTAGCAGAGGTCAAGACGATCTGAACTCAGACGTCGCTGCATTCATATCCAGTCTGCCCCGAGGGGAGGTGTGTCTCTTGTCAGTAGCAGAATGGGTGAGGGATAACGCAAGTTCTTTTTGTCCCATAACGACATCACAATCGGGAGTTTCAGAGCTAAAAACAAGTGCCGGAGCTCAGACTACTTTCTGTCGCATGTGGCTCTATATGCACCACATTTACAGCAAGACAAAACGCAGGAATATTCTTGACCTGGCGGATGACTTGGAACTGAGTGGATTCAGCCTGCCTGGGAAACCGGGTATTGTGTGCGTGGAAGGAGATGAACCAAAAACCAAACACTTCTATAATATTCTTCGGCGATGGAACTGGAAATCGATCACGTGTAGACACAGAGAGGTAGTAGCTGACTGCAGCGACCTGGCATCGCAGCGCCGAATATCTGGGTTCCAAGAGTTGTCTCTGGTGACTCATGGCCCCAAACAAAACCACATGGACATGGGACAGTTTCGGACCTACTTAGAGGACCACAGTCTGGGATACATGTTCTCACAACTCTTTGGGGTTGACGGCCAGACTACATAGCCATTTTAGGAATCCTTTCTGTGATTCTATGACAATGTCATTCGTATATGTCTTTCACAAACACCAGTACAAACTGAGTTTCACACAGAGGGCTGAGGGCCTATAGATTTCTGGATTATTGTACTTCAACTAGAGTGGTGTGGCTTTAAATATCAAGGTGCAAACAGCTTTACAGAACAGATGAAAAAAGCATCTGGTAGGCCAGACAAGCTAAGCAATCGATATCCCTGGAGAGTGCTGTACAACTATCACTAACTTCACATATTTCCATTACCACTACATAACACAACTCTAAATAAGAGTTATTTCCGGAATTACTATTCCATTGCATGTTGTCACTCCCTCCCTATCGTGAAAGCCACCCACTGCCACTCTATGAAACTGAATGTAGTGAAGCATTATACACAAATGACTTGATTAAAAGTATGTACAAAGACCATTAATAAACTAGCTTGTTACTTCTCCAATTAATAATAACAGTACAGTTTGCACCAGATCCTCTTTAAGTTGTTGTAGTTGCAGGAATTGTTTGGAAATTAGTACTAGAAGTTAGACTAATCTTAGGAGGTACAGTGGGGAATGAGACACTTTGGGGTAGTGTTGGTAAACCGGACACTGTCAGTGGTACTGGGCTGGGATAGGCACCTCGAGGGGCCTGATTTGGCAAGGACATGGGGGAAGAAAATGGCGAAGGAACAGCAGTAGTTGCTGGGATGGACGCAGGTAGGGACGATTGTGTGATAAATGAGTCGCCACTCTGCTGGGTGGTTGGCGAGACGCCATAGCCGGAAACTGCAGCATTTGATGAGAGAGCCGAAGGGGCAACATTTGGCGAAGGGTGCATGCTGGTCTGAAATGGTGCATTGGTTGATATCCCTGCAAGCTGCTGTATCATGCCAGCCTGTCCGTACTGAGTCACACCAGCGTATACCTGTGCTTGTGTGGTGGTGGAAACTGCAGAGAACTCTGCGTTTGTTTTTCGGTATGCAGTGGAGCTGGGGGGATGCTGTCCGGTGACATTTAACTGATGTGTGGCCTCCAGACCATGTTGTAATGAAGACCCTGTAGCTGAGGACTGCATGGGGAGTGACTGAGAGCTAGTGGCAGCTGGAAACTGAGTTGTTGGAATGGTGCCACTTATCGCCTCAGTCTGACTCGGGGTTCTGACTACTGTGACAGGTGCTGGTGTCAGGGAGCTGGGGAGGGCGGGAGGAGAGGGGGAGTGGTCTATAACGGGAGCATTGTTGGTCAATTTCATCTCCTCCACGCCGGCCTGGACTTGTGCCATAGTGCCAGTGGTGGTGGTGGTGATAGATGTGGAGTGAGGATGGGAGGGTGTACTCGGGTTGGAAGGTACCGATAAAGGAACCTAAACAAAGACAACATACCACATGACTCTTGTGAAACGAGAAAGAGCAAAGGAGACGGAATGGTGTGTGTGTGTGTGTGTGTGTGTGTGTGTGTGTGTGTGTGTGTGTGTGTGTGTGTGTGTGTGTGTGTGTGTGTGTGTGTGTGTGTGTGTGTGGCATACAACACACTCACATCAGAGTAGCCTTCAGCTGGAGGGGGCGAGACAGTAACTGTTTTTTGAGGAGGAGGGGGAGCAGCACCTGCCTCTACATCTTTCTGCGGTCCTCCACTCCCTGTCTTGTGCGACGGGAGTCTGTGGAGATATCCATAGCCAATACCACAGCCCAGGCTACCTTCACCACCCCAGTCAGAGTTGGGAGTGAGGGATACCTGTGAATGATTGATGTGAGTGTGTCCAATACACATGTAGTGTAGTATATCTCAGCGACAGGAATGCAGTGTAGCAACTTCATGTAAGGACATCACATGTTCATTATTTACAGCTTCCAAACAGAGGATACAGTGATTTTACATGACTATAGTCACTCCATGAGATGCTTCGAAAGACAAGGCAAGGCAACACGACACAACAGAAAGACAAAGCAACACAACAAAACTCGCCCAAAGCAGTCCCTTTAAAAAGTTTTGCCCCCCTTAAGTCAAACAGACCTTCCTCATATACAGCCACATGTGTTTTCATGTTACCCCCCAAGATTTCTTGTATATGCAGTTCGCCCCCCCTTGTCACTTTTTCTGAAATAAACCGTGGTATTCATACACTAGGAAGATGTGCTCACCTCCCTACAGCTGTCGACATCCGAATTATAGACGTAGAGTTTGACCTCCTGATGGTTGTGGTTTTCAATGAAGGAGTAGAGATCGTCGTCTCCGGCTGCCATCATCTCGGAGCCGAGTATGTAGTCAGTGTGGGGGATAAGGCCTGCCTGGGCGGCTGGGGAATTGGGGTGGATTTCCTGGTGGGTGGGGGAGAGGTGGAGAGGTGGAGGGGAGAGGGAAGAGGGAAGGGGGAGGGAGGGGAAGGGGGAGGAGCAAGAGGAGTGTCGTCATCATGTGATAGTGGTGTACATACATACATGTATTTCAATTTTGTCTGCTGATGTGATGTGTACAAACATCACTTATTCCACTTCAGGACACATCATTGTAATACATGTGCAGACATACTGTTGGCAGACAGCCTACCAGAAAAACACACAATCCTGCACATACATGTATATACATGTAAGCTTATTTAATTAACACAACATACCATCAGGCTTCTACTTTTCCTCCCTCTCCTCCCCTCTCCCTCACCCGCTCCTCTCCCTCTCCCTCCCTCCCCCTATCCTTCCCTCCCCACATATCAAACATATTTAATTACCAAAACATACCATCAGGCTTCTACTTTTCCTCCCTCTCCCTCACCCCCTCCCCCTCTCCCTCCCTCCCCCCCTCCCCTCTCCCTCCCTCCCCCTCTCCCTCCCCCCCCTCCCCCTCTCCCTCCCTCCCCACATATCAAACGCATACCAAAACATGCCAGATGTTCTCTGCTGCTCCTTCAAACGAACAAAATCTGATGGATACTCCCAACAGGCCCTGTCCACCCCACGTATTAGTAGGAACCAGCTCCACTTCTGTGGTAACGAGGACACACTCAACAAATCACACCTGAAATGTTTCCTACTCTCACCTCTGGTGGCCCGAGTCTTGGAGTTATACATTGCCACTTTTACTGGTTTGTCGACATACTTCTCCAGAATTTGTTTAAGGGTGTCATTTTCCTGATTCTGGATGGATGAAGACAAGCAGGAGGTTTGTAGGTGGTAGGTGTAAGCTGTATCTAAAGGCCATCATGTTCTTGTGTACACACGTACATTGTATGTACATACATGTACATATAGAGGTTGACAATGTAAAATTTTTGCCAGCAAAATGTGTCCTCATTTCAGGGGTCCAATCACAGGCAGTACATACACCCTTGTATTGCAAACACACACACAGTTGGTGACCTACCAATCTTACTCCATCGATAGAAACAAGGAAATCAAAGTAGGGTTCCATTCCCGCCTTGAGGGCCGGGGAGTTGTCCAGCACCTGTGCAAGGAAACATGTCGGGAAATCTCACATAAAATGTATGCGTTGAAAGGCATTAGGTAGATGTTCGAGGTTACCTTGAGTACATGATAGCCTTCACTACCTCCTCCGGGAATCTCCACACTCTGGCTACCACCCATGATCAATGGTTGCGCTGCATGAGCCCTTTTTAGCAGCTTTCAAAAACCGATTCTAACAAAGGCGCACTAAATGTCGACACGCGTTGTGGATGACGTCATGGGCGGGCGCCCCGAGCGGCTGTCACCTTAGCCACATGCACTGTACGAGCCCCACCTCTTTTTATGCAGCTCAAGGATATGGCAGAAGTGCTACCATTGCAGTCAAGAGATATGGAGGGTGATGATAAACTTCCTGGTAAAAATTATTAAATAGGTGCTTCCCTCCCATTACCTCTCTCTCTCTCTCTCTCTCTCTCTCTCTCTCTCTCTCTCTCTCTCTCTCTCTCTCTCTCTCTCTCTCTCTCTCTCTCTCTTCTCTCTCTCTCTCTCTCTCTCTCTCTCTCTCTCTCTCTTCTCTCTCTCTCTCTCTCTCTCTCTCTCTCTCTCTCTCTCTCTCTCTCTCTCTCTCTCTCTCTTCTCTCTCTCTCTCTCTCTCTCTCTCTCTCTCTCTCTCCTCTCTCTCTCTCTCTCTCTCTCTCTCTCTCTCTCTCTCTCTCTCTCTCTCTCTCTCTCAGAGATAACTAGTGGCCCTTCTAACCAACCAACACCACCACTACCCAATGAAGACCAAGATCCCATGACCCTACCAGACATACACAATAAAGGTATAAATAGTCCAAAAAATGCCAGCTGTTAATGGATATCTCTATCACAACAGAGATTGACAGCTCCACAGAGAGTCTCATCAAGGCTGTGAGTCTCTGACGTTACATAATACTTAATCATCAATGAGATGCTTAGAGAGAAAGGCAAAGCACACAACACAACAGAAAGACAAAGCAACACAACACATCTCGCCCAAGGCAGTTATTTTTAAAAGAAAAAGCTGCCTCAGGTGGGACTCGAACCCACAACTGTCCGCTTGCTAGGTGACGCTCTTACCATGTACACATACCTAGCTTGGTTCTAGTCATCCCTTGATGAGAAGGAATCTTTATTTTTTCCCCAACCAACCGACTCCTAGGAACTAGACACTGTGCTTCCTGAGCACAAACACAGTATTGTATGTCTCTCAACTGCAGTTTGGTTTAACTGGGACTGATGAGAAGAGTCTTGGAAGGCTCCTAAAGACTGTCAGGTGAGGCAAAATACTGCAAATATACATGTAGTTCATATGTTAGATACGTACAGGGGTCAAGTAATGTCTGCGTTGGATGAACTAAGGACTATCACAACTCACGATGATAATCTGGAGAGACAATACAAAGAGGGTAAGTACAATGAAGCAGAAAAAGGTGTCCTGATTTCAGGGGTTCAAAACAATTAGGTGTCCTCATTTCAGGGGTCCAGATTTAATAAAGTGGTTCCGTATGCACGTACATGTATGTTGCTGATAGCGTGAGAGAATGGTTCTCTTGCATACACAGTGGTGTCTGAGAATGTTCAACTGAATTCATCACTAGACAAAGCTCGACGGGAGATAAGAGTAAGATCTCCCTCTCTCCCTCTCCCACTTATCTCCTCTTGCCCCTTCCATTATTCTACTAGCACTTAAAAGGTCAGCTGTCAGTGCTACAGATGACGTCTCCAGAGGTGCGCCAACACAGAGCCAGGGCACTACTGAGGGAGCGCAGGAAACAGGACCAGTACGTAATACAGTGGAACCTCTCTTATCACACTCTTGAGACAGAAGAAAGTGTCCTGATTAGTGAAGTGTCCTGATTAGTGAGGTGTCCCGATAAGTGAAGTGTCCTGATTAGTGAGGTGTCCTGATAAGTGAGGTGTCCTGATTAGTGAGGTGTCCTGATAGGTGAGGTGTCCTGATAAGTGAGGTGTCCTGATTTCAAGAGTTGAATTGTACACAACATATTTGGGACAGCATAATGTCCTGTTTAGTGAGGTGTCCTCATTTTCAGGATGTCCTAATTTGAGTGTTTCACTGTACACAACATACTCTGAATCTCACACTCTATATTCACAGCGAACGTCAGATTCAGCAGTCTAGACAAAAGGTATCCCTGACTTCTGTATACTGCTTCTACATAGTCTAGATATTGATATTTGCACATGCAGTATAGGGAAGATGTGATCCCAGTGCTGGATTTTGCAGATAGGGCCCGTACTGTCAATGCAAAGGGAGTGTATGTAGATCACAGGTGAACCTTAGTAGTTGAAGAAGAGATCAAATACCTGCATGCTTACTTGTTGCATTGACAAAGTGTGTTTTCTAAATGGCGTTCTGTGTTCTTGTGTTGCAGACAAAAGTTGCACTCTCGACACTCGACCTACCCCCCACCCCCTTCCCTCTCCTCTGCTCCCCTTCCACCACTAGCGAGAACATCCACCGATCCTCTCCCCCCTCCTCTGCTGGGCTGCAGATGTTCTGTGTGCAATGCCCAACAGAGCCTCGGGGCCTTCACTATGGGATCTAGACTGTCCCAACTACAAAGACAGCTTCCCACTGCTCACCTCACCAAGTCAGCTGTACTAATACATTCTACAACAGTTGTGGGGGCTTAAGTGAAACCCCCTTAATTAATAAACAGAGCACCTTTTGCTTTCCCAAATAACTAATTTTGTGTACTTTACACTCCCACTTCCCTCAATCCTATGCCTCACTAAATTATATTGGAGATTAGAATGCTAATATTGCCATTGTATTATCTGTAGGAGTGGCCAACAGATACTACTTGGTGATCGTGTCATCATCAAAGGAGAAAAACCAGGTGTGTCTCCATAAGGACGTAGTTGCAGTGTTCATTTGAGTAGCTAATGGTCATATCACCACCATCCCTACACAGAGAGTCTATTGACTCTTTAATGATACACTATGTGGCAGATACAGCTATATGCATACTCTGATACTGTTCTGTTATAGGAGTGGTGAGATATATTGGGAGGCTGGAGACAGACGCTCAAGGACAGCTGTTCATTGGAGTCCATCTCGTTATGCCTGGTGTGCAATGTACTTTATGATACAACATGTACATACTGTGTTTCAAAATCTTGGTATATAAAGTGACTATTCGTATCTTGTCCTGTGGGGGTATTGAGCTCAAAGTAAAGACGAGCAGTACACACAAGTCAGAATGAAAACCTGGGAGCTTATAATTACTAGTCATACACTTACAACCAAGCCAGAAGTGGTTTATTTTCTTATTTTATGATCTGGAAATGACTTGTGTGTAGAAGCTTGTTGTACAGTAGTTATAATGTGCTCTTTATGGACAGTTGGGACATGTGATGGCTCACTGAGGGGACGTCACTATTTCCAGTGCCCCCCCTATCATGGGGTGTTCGTGAAACCGGCCGACGTGATTTGTGTGACAGGGAGGAAGGTGAGTAGAGAGAGATCAGGAGGAGAAAAGGAGTGTGATCAATTTAAGTTATTTTTCTACAGCCATGCACAGGAGGCACTGTAGTTCCAAGGATACAGGAAAGGGCACAGTTTGGAAGTTTACCCAAAGGGAAGGTGAGAACTCTGACTGACAAATCATGACCTATATTATAACTTGTGTCCATATACACAGCCGTTGGTATTCCAAGAACCACAGGTATACATACACATGTACATGTACTGATTTGTCTCGAGGTTTTGACTAGTAATGCATGTCATTAGGTTAGTTTGTGTCTATAATGTGGAGTGTCATGGGTTTGAAACCCATCCTAGCCCATTTCTCTTTGAATCTATGCATAGCTTGGTTGAGTTAATTTGTCTTTCGATTGTGATGTGTTGCCTTGCCTTTCTTTATAAGTATCTCTGTGTAATTCATCTGGTCACTAATGAAGTTCTCTTCTCTCTCAAATGTTGTACAGCCTCCCACTCCATCCTCTACTCATACCGTCTCCACCATGACACATGCCCTGACTCTGCTGCAAGAAGAATTGGCCAGAGCTAACACCATGTGAGCACCAATCACTGCATGATGGAGTCATGTACACGTATATAGAGAATTAGTGGGGATCGAGTGTCATGATTTCAAACACCACAAACTTGACATGGGGGACACCCTCATTTCTTAAGGTGATGTTACATTGTCTGTGTTGGTGCAGGTCACCAGATGAGCTGTTTGATGCCAGTGTTCAGGAGATGAGCAGGAGAATGGAGGATTTGGCTAGGAAGAACAAACCCAAACTCCCCTCCTCCCCACAGAAACTCATCCAGCAGGAAGAGGAGGATGACGAGACTACGCAGCTCCAGCCACCAACACCCTCCCCACTCCCTGAAGACACTACTCAGCCGGAAACTCCGCCTAAACCCAGCCCTCCTCCGATGAATCCACCCACCCCCGATCCTCCATCTCAGCCCACCCCCACACCATCTCCCCAGGCACTCCCGACCACACCCTCACCACACCCACCAGTACTCCACACTGCAACTCCACCTCCCCCAGAAAGGGTAGACACCCCACTCCAGACAACTCTGCTGCAAGCTCTACAGTCCAAAGATCTGGGCAGCACTGGATTCGTGACTCGCACCGAACTCTCCTCCACTCTCACTCAGTTATCAAAGGGCAAGGCTGTGAGTACAGTGCTATAGTTTGCCATGTCTCTATTACGCTGCCTCCTATGGGCTAATTAACTGTGTGTTTAGGGTCATACTAATCATATCTATAGCCATGGACACTGCATTGGCAGTGTATACCCTTACATGTGTTGAAAAAAAATGGATTGCCTGCAGCCGTGTTGTGACTGCAATATTGGGGGGGCAAATTATTGGTCCCCTATGCCTATATGTGTTGCATTTATTCTCTGCAGATGAGTGTGGAAGAGACAGAGCAGCTGTTGGACAAGCTCGGGATCCCCGCAGCAGAGGGTGGGGGAGTCCCCTACAATAACCTCATACCATACCTCGTGCAAGCCATTGAAGGCCCACAATGACTTCACTAAAATGTGCTCCAGTAGTTGTGTACATTTTGCATTGCGTAATGTTTCGGTGTGACGTAATGAATTATTGAATCACGTGAGCATCGACCCCGCGGGCTCGAGGCAGTAGCAGTACTACTTTTAGAGTACTTGTATTCCGTGTGCCTACAGCGGAGCAAAGTACGTATAGAGGCAACAATGGCCTCAGACGGAGTCCTGTCTCGAGTGCCTTCCGAGGTGCGCGAGAAAATCCGAGAGTTGGAAGAAGAGCTGAAGGACGGTGAGTGTATAATACACGCTGTGTTGCGCGCGTACTGTCATTGACCTTGCACAACGTGATCGGCGCCGCTCTAGATTTGGCGTTCAGAAGTATTGAGACTTGCATGCTCTAGCGGACAGAGGGGAAGACAGCTGGATCATGGGCTGCCAATGCGTAGTTTAAGGGGAGGCGACTGCCTTCTTAGCTGCGTCCACTCATTGTTCCCCTAGTGGGTGGGAGTAAGTGTGAGTCAGGTGGCAGGTCAGGTGGTTTGCTGGTTGGATGAAGTCGGGTATTTTCACTGACCTTTTTGTAGTGGCTAGTAACATTTACACAAAAATAAGAGTACGTGGAGAAATAAAATATGCTGATTAAATACATGTATATTCACACACACATGCATGTAACTTGGTAAGCGTTGGAAGACCACAATACGGTCTGATAAAGTTAAACTCGAGTCTCGCTTTGTTGCCAAAAATAACAGCTGCCAATGTTTATTTCTTCCTAATTGTCAGGTAGGCTTGGGTTGTACATTTGTCACAGAGCTGGATAGTCAGTAAGATATGTAGTGACATTGTGAAGGGATACATGCAATACTCCTGGCGGAGTGGCTGGCTTGGGGTCTTATTCCAAGTGCATTTCAGCCACTTCAGAGGAGCTTCACAGTCCCGACCTAATTCACTGGCATGCTAATGGAGCAGTTAATGCTTAACCCCTCTTAGACACGGGAAATGGCTACTTCTCTGTAGGGATTAGTGTACTATACATACACGCATCAGAGGTGATAAGGCATCACCATAGTAGACCAAATGTGACTGATTTGTATTGGTGCCTTGTGCATTGTAGGATGTATGAGATAACATCTCTTAGAATGACACACACACATGTGACCTTCATGCTCTGGGTATTCCAATTACATGTAAACATAACATGTGTACACACTTACATATGTTCGCATGTTCGTTTTGTACATTGAAATGAGTGTGTCAATGTGTGTTTCTGTTGTAGGGGACATCACAGTTCAGGGGTTTGAGAAGAAGAAGACAAAACTTCTGTCTCCTTATTTAGGTGGGCACACACACACACACACACACACACACACACACACACACACACACACACACACACACACACACACACACACACCTCTGTATTGCAACTCGTGTATGTGTAGTTTACACAAAGAATGTGTATGCTTTGCTAAGTTGGCTGTTTTGCCAATCAGCATGTCCCACACACACACACACACATGTATTGTGGTGGACTGCTTGCTAACCTCTGTGTGTGTGTGTGTGTGTGTGTGTGTGTGTGTGTGTGTGTGTGTGTGTGTGTGTGTGTGTGTGTGTGTGTGTGTGTTATAGGTGCAGAGGAGACTCGTCCAGACTCACCTGCTCCTGTTTACTTCAGACCACCATCTGGTGCTGGCCACTACACTGTACAGGAGAAAACTGTCGACTCTAGTCAGCTACTATGCAGTATATTCCTTCCTTTACATAATTGGTAGTGTATCATTCAAGGCCAATGTTTTCTTTGAGCTTTGACCATTACAGCACTGTACTGTCTGTGTAGGGAGTGGACTGTGTGTACTACAGTGCATGTGCATGCCAGTAGGTGTATATAGGGATGTGTTTAGGGTATGTATGGAGCTTAAGCTGTGTAAGGCGAATCAGTATGTGGACTGCCACATATTCTCCTTTACCTTTTCATCCTCCTTCCCTCTCTCCTTTCTGCTCTCTCCCTCCCTCCCTCCTTCCTTCCCTCTCTCCCTCCCTCCCTCTCCCTCCCTCCCTCCCTCCCAGGAGCCATGCACGCTGCAGTACAGGCAGCCCTAGCCAGTCGAAGCAGTCAAGAAGACGACGTACCCATGTCCTCACGTCGAGCCACCATGCCCGACCACACTGTCTCCCCCTCCACTAGTTTCTCAGAGGAGAACGGCAGTATCTCCACGCCTTCTGGCACTCCTAGCAAGCCACCACAGGTACAGATACAAGGCCACAATGTGTACACATGTATCACAAATGTCCCTACTTTACTACCTAATTGGGCAGTAATTTAGCAATTAAACACTGTATTACATGTGATTAACACATGCTCCACGTTAGATCTCCTTGTATAGCCAGAACTATATTACAGTGGAATCCCTCTAATCAGGACACCCTGAAATGAGGACACCTCGATAAACAAGACACTTTTGCTGTCCCAAATGCTAAGTTTGTGTACAATCCAACCCCTGAAATCAGAACACCTCACTAATCAGGACACTTCTGCCCCAAGGGTGTCCAGATTAGAGAGGTTCCACTGTAGTCCAAGTACAAAGTGTTCCATTCTAAGTTATGCAAACTCGCACAACAAAAGCTGTTCCATTTATGGAGGTGTCCTCACAATCAGTTTGCTAGGTTTCCCAGCATCTTCAGTATCACTTGTGTGAGTACATGTGACTCTGTCCCCACTGTGCAATAGGCACACTTACATGAATGTAATCACAGCCAAAAAGGAACAGTGTTGTTACAGAAACTCTTGCCGTTTACAGACTGTAATGATAATCACAGTAGTGAGCCACACAGTGAGCGGTGTTATCTCAACCACAGGAAGTCCTATGTACACACACAACCATCGAAACACATGCACACAACCACACAACCATGCTCACACGCACCACGTTGTACTACAGTGATTGCACACAGTCCCCACTCTGCACTCTGCATTAGAGTACAGAGTATTTGTGTGTTTGCAGGTCACATAGTGTTTGGAAATACAGCGTATTTCCATTGTCATGTTAAATCACTCAGAGAGATGCTTAGAGAGGCAAGGCAAAGAAATATTGGCCTAGTGAGACTTGGTTGGCTGCTGCACTTGTCCAAATACTCACGCCCCACATGCACACACACACACACACACACACACACACACACACACACACACACACACACACACAGCCCACTCCTCCTCCGACTGCTCCCAAGACAACTCGACCCCGCCCCCCTCCCACCAATCAGAGTTCCCTCCGTAAGGGGGGCGTGGGTGTCCCCGGCGGGGGTGCCGGACCGGAGACCGTACTGGACAGCACACCTGGTGCAAAAGGCGGAGTCTCACAGAAGATCCAGCAACTGTTAAACACTCTGAAACGGCCAAAGAAGAACCGCCGGCCAATAGAGGAATACTACCAAGATCAAGACGAGAGTAAGCACACTTTCAAAGGACATGTAGATTACAGGCTAGTATATAATGACCATCACGGTAAAGGTAAATATGTAGTTGAAGGGGTGGAGCCAAGTCATCGGGATCAACTGAAAAATCGGGGTCAAGCTGGGATTAGGGAAGATGTTTATCATTAGCTCAATGTGATAAACATTTCATTTCCTACGCATGCTTCCCACGGGAAATTTTCAAGGTTCTTACACTGTTAGCCTTGATCCCAGGCCAACCATGCCAGGAAGAACATGTACAATAAGTACCAGACCTCCCTCCCTCTGTCTCTGAGGCCTGGGATTGGCTCCAAGGCTAACATACTGTACACACGTACAGGTTGTACAGTGACAACTGATATTCTACAGGGTTTCTTTTAGGAAGGGGGGGAGAGGGGGCATTTGCCCCCCCCTTAAAAAGTTTTGCCCCCTTAAGTCAAACAGACCTTCCTCATATACAGCCACATGTGTTTTCATGTTACCCCCCAAGATTTCTTGTATATGCGGTTCGCCCCCCTTGTCACTTTTTCTGAAATAAACCCTGTTCTACACATTGCAGCCACTCCAGCAGAGGACCCCAATGCCCCAAAGCCCGTGGGACCCACCATGCAACCTGCAGTGGGCGTGCCTCTGGAGACTCGACCGGAATGGCAACACAACCTGGAGGCAGCTCTCAAACACTACTCCACTTCCCTCGCCAAGAGCCCAGCCATTAGTGTAGTTGAACCTCATGGGAAGGTCTCCGTTGTGTCCACGTATGGTAAGGAAGGAGGTGTGACTGACAAGTACTAGTTAAATGCCACACATTGATGGCAGCAGAAGAGGCAAGGCCGGTTATGTTTGCGCATAGTGCGCAGGCAGCCCCAAGGCTGAAATGCATAGTCTGATACATATATATATATATATATACAGAAGTCCCACACCAGCTGTACGACTAGGTGGGCTTGCCAGTGTACTAACCCTGTAGACTGGTCTCATTAGGTTGTCAATGCATACTGTATAACTAAAAACTTTTGCAAAGAAAAGTTTTGCAAGAAGGTGTAGCGTCAAGTGAAGTGGGGCGTGGCTTGTGTATCTACATTGCACGTGCCTAAATTTCGCGAAAAAAACTTTCGCGGTATTCTAAAATCCATACGTATATACACACAAACACAGACACACACACACACACACACACACACACACACACACACACACACACATGCACACATGCCAGCTTCAACAGCTTATTTTTTTATCTGATTAAAAATTTCAGCTTCGAATAGCTTAGACAAATAACATAACATGTATTTGAAGTGAAAAAAAAGTGAGCTGCCTCGGGTGGAATACTCTATCAACTACTTGTGCATATACTTGAGGCTTACAGGACGTTGTTTCAAAATGTTTGAATTTTTCACGTGATTATGTACATGCTCATTGTGTGGTGTGTGTACATGGCTATCATTAGAATGTGTGTTCTGTGTACGTTAATAGGTAAATTGGCCACCCGGGCACAAAAGGTGGCATTCTACATGCTGAATAAGCTGGGTGGTGGGAAGATGGTGGCCCCTGGCGATCGTGTGGCGTTGGTGTTCAGACCAGATGAAGCAGCTCAGTTTGCTACGGCTTTCTATGGCTGTATCTTTGCAGCTGTAGTTCCAGTCGCAATAGAGCCACCTGTCACAAAAGATGTTAGTCATAAATACATATTGTTACTGAAGGATTGGAGTGCTTTATATATTCTCCCTCTCCCTCTCCCTCCCCCTCTCCCTCCCCCTCTCCCTCTCCCTCTCCCTCTCCCTCTCCCTCTCCCTCTCCCCCTCCCCTCTCCCTCTCCCCCTCCCTCTCCCCCTCCCTCCTTCCCTCTCTCTAGGATCCAGGAGGACAGCAGGTGGGGTTCCTGCTGGGCAGTCTGGGGGTGAATGTAGCACTTACCAGTGAGACCACAGCCAAGGGACTGCCGAAGGAAGAAGGCAAAGATCACATCATACACTTCAAGGTGACTACTCATCTGCAGGGCAGGTCGAGGTGATAGTGTATCCTTACCACAAGAGTTAGAGGGAGAGGGAGAAAGAGAGAGAGGTGGAAAGGAGCTAGGATGAAGGCAGGAGAAGTAGGGAGAGAGAGAGAGAGTAGAAGGGAGGGAGGGAGGGGGTAGGCGAAGAGAAGGGAGGGAGAGAGGGGGGAGGGGGAGAAGCTGTTTATGACCACCCCAAGTTGTGTTCTGTGCAGGGATGGCCACGACTGACTTGGTTTGTCACCGAACACCTTCCAAAGTCCAAAGATTGGACCCCTCCCCAGCGGCCCCCGCCTGACTCTCCTGCATACATCGAGGTCAGCACAACTCAGTAGAATACCAGTATTAGAGGGTAGGTATTACAATGATGATACAGCAACTCCTTAAATACATGAAAGACCATATCAAGCTAAGCGATCCCTGGACAGCACTGTTTCAAGCTTATTAGCTCTCATCAGCAGGGAATACGCACAGCTTGTCTAGCACACCACTGGTTTATATACGCAAGGCACACCAGAACACTAGTGGTTCAGCCGTTTCAGGACTAAAGAGATTCGTCCACCACATCATTAGTGTGCGTGAACCTGGCAATGTTATATGACATAACAAGTTATGTATGTACATATATATATAGTCTTACACCTGGAAACATAGGTATCGCCAAATACCAATAGCTTATGTGTACTGTTTGTCATTCTCTGCATGCACATGATGTTTAATAATTTTCCGGCTGTATGACTAGATGGGATTCCTCCCACTCACCCACCATGCCAAGCATTCATCTAGTACATGTATGTGGTTGCTTTTTTCTTTCAGTATGCTACCATGAAGGATGGATCGGCACTAGGAGTGGCAGTGTCAAGGTCTGCTATGCTCACACACTGTAGGTCACTTAGCACCGCCTGTGTCTACAGAGAAGGTGAGAAGATTTTAAGTAGGGACAATACCCACCTCCTCTCTTCTCTCTTGTAGGTGAGACGATGGTGTGTACAGAAGATCCCAAGAAGTCCATTGGTCTGTGGCATGGAGTGATGACAGCTGCCTACAATGGAATGCACGTGGTGTATGTCCCGCCTAATGTCATGACCACCCTGCCTACTGCTTGGCTTCACATGATCCAGAAACACAAAGGTGAGCTGTGATTATGACGGTGCAATGTACATACTTGAAGTTCTCTCCCTCTCCCTCTCCCCTCGTTCCTCTCCCTCTCTCCCTCTCCCTCTCTCACCTCCCGCTCCCTCTCCCCTCATCCCTCTCCCGCTCTCCCTCTCCCTCTCTCACCTCCCGCTCCCTCTCCCCTCATCCCTCTCCCTCTATCCCTCACCCTCTCTCACCTCCCGCTCCCTCTCCGATCTGCCCTCCCTCCCCCCCTTCCTCTCCCTCTGCCCCTCCCCCCTCCCTCTCTTCCCTCTCTCTCTCCAGCTACATGTGTGGTGTCATCGTCACGGGCACTGAGTGGGTGCATCTCTCTAGCCAATCACAGGGAACTGAAGGACCTCAACTTGGAAGGAGTGAGAATGATACTTTTGGATGATGGTGCCAATCCCTGTGAGTCTCTTTCACTCCCCCTCTCTCCCTCCTTCCTTCTCCCTCTCTCCCCCTCTCTCTTCCCTTCCCTCTCCCTCCCTCCTTCCTTCTCCCTCTCCCCCCTCTTTATTCCTCCCTCCCACCCTCCCTCTAACATGCACTCTCTCCCTTCCTTTATTTCCAGGGTCTCTAGCCTCCAGTGATCTATTCTATGATGCCTACAACTCCAAAGGTCTGACTCGCGAGGCTCTGTGTCCCTGTGCGGGATCCCCAGAGACACTGACTGTCTCCCTGCGGAGGTCGGTCACTAGCAATCCTTCTACTACTACTACTACTACTACACACACACACACACACACACACACACACACACACACACACACACACACACACACACCACACACACACACACACTCACTCACACACACACACACACACACACACACACACACACACACACACACACACACACACACACACACACACACACACACACACACACACACACACACACACATACAATACTGATTATAAAACTAATTAAAGAATCATTAAGTAGCATCAAATCAATCAAAAACTCATAGTTCACGAAGTATTGTCAGTAGTTCCGTTTTGTAATTAGAGGTATGGGGGTGAGCCAACTAGTCATATTGATGGAAATACTTTGTAATATTACAATGTATATACACCAATGTCACTGAATATCCAATAATTCGTTAAACCAATTTTTTTACCATTGTTTTTATTTAATATCATTCACTGTGTATGACAATTATGGGATGTTGGGTTGCTCTTTGACTCGCCCACAATGCCCTAGTTCCTTCCAGGTCATTGAGCATGAACATAGAATTTAAAGCATGAACATAGGATTATAACTAACAGCAGTAACAGTGTTGTGACGTTTCGGTCACGTGTGCCTTCGTCAGCTAAAGTCTACGTGACCGAAACATCCTGACACTGTTGGTGGTGTTAGTGTCAAGCTCAATAACTCGGAATTGCAACTGAATAACATAGCAATGAGCCCCTGTGTATAACAATGCTCCAGTTTTAAATGAACCATTTGACTTTGTGTGCTCATGCAGACCTTTGGCATCGACAACAACAGGACGAGGTGTGATGTCCATATCAGGGTTGAGCTATGGAGTGGTGCGTGTGGAAGAACAAGGCTCCATTACCTCCCTCACGCTTCAGGATGTGGGACTGGTCATGCCTGGAGGTGAGTCTGTACAGTGTGAGAACTGGTGCTTCCCCCCTACTGTGTGTGTGTGTGTGTGTGTGTGTGTGTGTGTGTGTGTGTGTGTGTGTGTGTGTGTGTGTGTGTGTGTGTGTGTGTGTGTGTGTGTGTGTGACATCACTCCACATGGAAAAAGGTGTGCGCAGAGCAAACCAAGCAAACGGCGCAGACAGATGTTTCAGGCTGGTTGGCCCTCATCAGCACTGCCTAGCTGCTCTGCTCCAGCCTAGATTTACATACCCTAGGCAAGCCTGAGTAGTTGTGGTTTCCGAACAATAATATTCATTCACCACAAACCACACAAGCCTACCTAGGCAAAACTCCACCCACCTAACTCAAAGCCAACAGTAATGTACATGTGTCCCTTGATACAACCTTACACTTGGTACCACCTTCTCTCCTTCTCTCACACAGCAAGAGTCGTGGTGGTGAGGGTGAGTGGCCATCCTATCCTCTGCAAGACTGACGAGATCGGAGAGATCTGTGTCCAGAGCATGGCTTCTGGCTCCGCCTATTGGGGCCTCCAGGGCAAGAGCACCCACACATTCAGGGTTAGCATCATCACTGGTCGGGATATATGTCCACTGACTGTCCTGGGATATCCTAGTGTTCATATCTACAGTGGAACCTCTCTAATCCGGACACCCTTGGGGTAGAAGAAAGTGTCCTGATTAGTGAGGTGTCCTGATTTCAGGGGTTGAATTGTACACAAACTTAGCATTTGGGACAGCAAAAAGTGTCCTGTTTATCGAGGTGTCCTCATTTCAGGGTGTCCTGATTAGAGGGATTCCACTGTACTTGATAATCTTCCTTCATATCTTCCTGATAACCTACACAGGTACAGCCTCTCAATGACAAGGAAATGGCAGTAACTACTGGTGTCTATGTACGCACTGGACTGTTGGGATTTGTCGGAAATGTGAGTTAATGAGTGAAGCCCCTTTAATTAGGACATAGAATACCATGCTTAAGTACTTTTATCCCTGAAATCAGGACATCTCTCTGATCAGAGGAGTGTTGGAATGCCCTAAAAGTTCATTAACCCACCAACCCCAGTTCTCAAGGCTGGGCATCTGGTGTCCTCCTATGTGTTGTGTACCTTGTGTGGTTGGTGAGGATGGTTTCCTCCCTCCTTTTGTAGCTAGTGTGCTATACATGTGTTTTTCCATGAAACTGTTCTCTAAGTGGTGTTGTAATCACCTCAGGGTGGACTGGTGTTCATCTGTGGCACTCTGGATGGTCTGATTCAGATTGGTGGTCGGAGACACAATACGGAGGATATCATTGCCACTGTGATGGCCGTCGAGCCTCACTCCTTCATCTATAAGGGGAGGTGGGTTTAGAGGGTTCGAGGTAGCAGAAGTAGCACTAGTACAGTGTGTGGGGAGACTGTAGTTTTTGTGGGTACAGAATGGAAAATGGAAGGAGAAAGAGGAGGGGGTGAAAGAGAGAGGGGGGGAGGGTGGGGGGAGGGAGGTAGAGGGCGTGAGAGAGAGGGGGGGGGGGGGGGAGGGGGGAATGTATCTAGAGTATACAACTCTAGCTGAAGGAAACAAGGTTCTACATTGCCAATCTGTACTTCCAACCTTTCAGAATTTCAGTGTTCTCCACCACTGTCCTCCGTGAGGAGCGTGTGGTGATGGTAGCAGAGCAGAGACCCAACTGCACCGACGAAGATGCCTTCACTTGGATGAACAGTGTTGTACCAGCAGTAGAGAGTATTCATGGACTCAGCCTCTATGGAATTGTACTGGTTTCTCCTGGCAAGCTTCCCAGGGTAAGGAGTCCATGTGTACATGTATTGCTTGCACCTCTCCCTCCTTGCTATTCTTTCCTACCTCCCTCTCACTTCCTCTATTTCACTCCTCTCTCCCTCCCTCCCTCCCTCCCTCCCTTCCTCCCTCCTTTCTTCCCCCTCTCTCTCTCCCTCCCTCCCTCCCTCCCTCCCTCCCTCCTTTCACCCTCTCTCTCCCCCCTCTCTCCCCGTCCTTTCCTTCTTTCCCTCTTCTCTTCCTACCCTCCCCTCCCTCCTCACTCCTTCCCGCCCTCCTTTTGCCCTCTCTCCCTGCCCTCTCCTTCTTTCCCTCCTCTCTTCCCACCCTCCCCTCCCTCCTCCCTCCTCCCTCCTCCCTCTCTAGGGTGCCAATGGTATAGTGCAGGTACAAGAAACCAAGGCCAGGTTTAACGAAGGCCTGCTCCATCCTGTCAACCTCCTCATGTGCCCCTATCAGTGTATCACAAATCTTCCAATACCCAAAACACACACAAGTAAGGAACAGGCACACTGAGTGGGGCAACTGTTACTATTTGGGGCAACTGTCTGTATATGGGACAGTGTTCTGTAATATGGGGCAGCTACTGCTAAAACTGGGACAGTCCCGGGATAACACAGCTATATGGGAGAGCTACAGTTGACTACGGGACAGTCTTTATATTTGCTCTGTGACACATGGACAGAATTATTGGCAAGCGTAGCGAGCCCTCCTAGTGATGGAGCGATTTTCTCTCTCCCTCTCTCTCTCTCTATATATATATATGTAACCTGCACTGTACATACTGTAATGCCGTACGTGCTTCTAATTTTGCGTGCGCACTCTCCCGCTCGCCAACAATGCTTAGCATTCCACTAGTAGTTTTCTGTCATAGCCAGCATCATATGTGTCATAAAGCATTTTTTCTGGGGGGGATGATAATTTCCCCCCCTTGTAAAATGTTCTAGCTCCCCCCACCCCTGCCCCCCTACTAAGCTCAATCAGTAGCTTGACTCAACGTTCAACTCCTCCCCCCAGTTATTTTCATAGTCCTCCCCACCTGATTTTTTTCTAGAAAAATCCGTAACAGAAGATGTGTTGGGTTTGTGTTGAAATTGAGTTCCCCTCTCTCTCTCTGTACAGCTGTGTCGGGTGCAGCTCAGATAATGGGAGATTTGGTCACTGGACGTGTAGCAGAGACCAGAGGCCAGGCATTGAGTATCCCGTTTGACGGGAGTGACGGACCCGGAAAGTTCAGCTTCATAACAGACGTCCTGCGATGGAGAGCTCAGACCACTCCTGACAATCAGCTCTTTTCTGTGGTTGACGTCAAGGTAACGATGTAGTCTCGGTGGGTCACTCCCTGTAATTTACACTGATAATTGCCTGTTAAAGGGAAAAGGCCGATGCCTTGGAGGTGTACAATGAATGTGTATGTGTTTATTTTAATGTAAAATGTTAACATAAAGAGTTGAAACAATGTTTGTGTTGAGATTGTTTGTGTGTGTATAGTGTACCGTAGATACATGTACATGAATGTGTTGTACACACACAGGCATATGCTGAGCATATGGTGATAACTCCCTCTCTCCTCTCCTTCCCTCCTTCCCTCCTTTCCTCCCTCCCTCCCTCCCTCTCTCCTCTCCTTCCCTCCTTCCCTCCTTCTCTCCTTCCCTCCTTCCTGCACCCCTCCCTCCCTCCCCTCCCTCTCTTCCTCCCTCCCTCCCTCCCTCCCTCCCTCCCTCCCTCCCTCCCTTCTTCCTGCATCTCTCCCTCCCTCCCTCCCTCCCTCCCTCCCTCCCTCCTTTCCTTCTTCCCTCCTTCCTGCATCCCTTTCTCCCTCCCCTCCCTCTCTTCCTCCCTCCCTCCTCCCTCCCTCCCTCCTCTCTCTCCAATCCAGGGACACATTCCCCGTAGTATCAACTGCGGTGCCTTACACAAACGAGCAGAGAAAATCCAAGCCTTTATTGACAAGATGCAGCTGAAAAGAGGAGACCACATTGCCGTGATGTTTCCCTGTGGAATTGAACTGGTGGCTGTGTTCTTTGGTTGCCTATATGCCGGTGAGTATGGACTAGCAAGAAGACACGAAGTAGCTAAAACAATGACTTGTGCTTGCCACTTAAAGTAGCATGGAAACTGCCAAAGACACACAATATATTGCAGGGTTGCATACAGGATTGTTTATGGGGGGGGGGAGGTGTAATATCACACGTTAGTGAGCTTCTAGGGGGGTCTGGGGTCATGCCCCCCCAGAAAATATTTGTATTCTACGTTAAACGAGAGAGATTCTGACGCAATCTGAGGTATTATTACACACCTGATGTCGACAAGCTGGTAAAATGTTGTGCATGTTTTGACCTCATTCTGTGGGGGGGACTCAAGCTGGAGGGGGGAAATCTCAGTGCATGCCCCCTCTGTATGCAACCCTGTATCATAAGGACACCCTTACACAGTCTTGAGCCATATCTCGATGTCAGACCAATGAATTTGTGATGTGTGTTTTATAGGAAAGGTACCGGTGGCAATGAGGCCTCCACAGGTGAACAACCTTCCCGCCAGCCTCCCCACCATCAAATTGACCCTGGAGATCAGCAATGCCTGCGCTCTCTTTACCACCCACAATATTGCCAGGATCCTCAAGTCAAAGGTACGTACATGAACAATCACGTCCATAGAGCACTGCTTAGAAAAAGAAAGAAAGAAAGAAGTAGTAAAGAAACAGAGTACAGAAAGGAATTCTACGTACAAACATGCACACATACACAGACACACACACACATACATACATGCATACACACCAGCTTCAACAGCTTAGAAAATATATATTTTTAATCTGTAAAAATTTCAGCTTCAACAGCTTAGAAAAATAACAGCTGTACTTATGGTACATTGTGATTACAAACGCTGTGCAGTACTGTATCAAGGTTTCATTTAGGGAGCTGGAGGGTTTGGCCCCCTGAAAATTTTAGAACCCCAGGCATATTTTCTCTGACAAATTCATCACCCCCTTACTCTAAAACCATCCACATACATGTATCCTCTCTATTGCAATTTGAAATCATGTATTCCGTTATCTGTATTGTACACACTCACCTCTAATCAGAACTCCATGAAATGAGGACACCGGTGGATAATTCCCTCACTATTTTTGTCAATGTATGCACAAGTAAAAGTTTAAGGTTTGCAAAGTGTTGTGTATAGCACCCTGAGCTAAAGAGAGTTAAAGAGAGAGAAAGCTGCCTCACCAACCCATACAACACATGTACACAAGGGCAGGACACAGGCTCGAGAACTGGGGGCGGTGTATAATTTGTCTCCCTCTCCCCTCGTCTCCTCAGGAAGCTGCTCCACTCCTGGATCCCAAGTCCATGCCTCCCATTATCGAGACGGACGACCTCCCTCGGAGGAAACTTGAAAAGCAACACAAGATCCCGACGGCAGAAATGATCGCTTATCTCGACTTTAATGTCTCTACCACAGGAGTTCTGTCGGGGGTCAAGGTACAAATAGAGCTGACTCTTATATGGGAATTGGAAGTCTGAACTTTTGCAGGATCTCGTTGAGTACTTTAGCAATGCACTGTGGAGCCAGCCCCCAGGGGGCTAAAAACTTGTATAGCATTTCTAGGACAGCACTCAGAGTATCTTTGAACCCTGGGGGGGGCCTCCACCTAGTAGCAGTTAATTTTAGGCCCCTGGGTTCCCCATCAAATGTGGTTAGTGCTATACTGTATGTACATGTGGTGAATTTATGAATTTTAAGTCGTGTGTGTGTGTGTGTGTGTGTGTATGTGTGTGTGTGTGTGTGTCTGTGTGTCTGTCTGTGTGTCTGTCTGTGTGTCTGTCTGTGTGTCTGTCTGTGTACAGGTTTCTCACGCAGCAATAATGGGCATGTGCAGAGGCCACCAACACGTATCTGAACTGTACCCCTCCCGAGAGCTGGCACTCTGTCTCGACCCCTTCTCTGGATTTGGATTGGTCCTCTTCATTCTGTCAGGGTCAGTTGGACTCTGTGTGTGTGTGTGTGTGTGTGTGTGTGTGTGTGTGTGTGTGTGTGTGTGTGTGTGTGTGTGTGTGTGTGTGTGTGTGTGTGTGTGTGTGTGTGTGTGTGTGTGTGTGTGTGTGTGTGTGTGTGTGTGTGTGTGTGTGTGTGTGTGTGTGTGTGTGTGTGTGTGTGTGTGTGTGTGTGTGTGTGTGTGTGTGTGTGTGTGTGTGTGTGTGTGTGTGTGTGTGTGTGTGTGTGCGCACATGATATACGCTATACAATAAAGACGTGGTGGATTATTCCACTCTCCAACTGTATGGCATCCATTAAAAGAGTTTCATTCCACATACCTGCCTCCTGTGTGTGTCTTACAGTGTGTACTCTGGACACCACACCTACATAGTCAACATCTATGATCTGGAGGTGAACCCCTCCCTCTGGCTCTCAACTGTCTCCTCGCACAAGATACGAGACACTTATTGCTCCTACGCAGCCATTGAAGTGTGCTGCAAGGAACTTGGTAGTTCCACTGATCAAATGAAGGTGAGTATCCCTCCATGGGTGTGTGGGCGGAGCTTTATGTGCATGCGTGCCATGTGGTTTTGGTCTAGTTAGTTGAGCTGCCTCAGTAGCTCAGTTTGTGGAGTATCCGTGAGAGTGTTGTGGGTTTGAATCCCACCTGTTATTCTTCAACTGTCTTGGGTGAGTTACATTGTGTTGTGCTGCTTTGTCTCTAGGTCTATGTTCAGTATATCACATGTCTCTCCCTCTCCCTCTCCTCCCTCTCGCTCTCCATCTTCCTCTCCCTCTCTCTCCTCCCTCCTCCTCCCTCTCTCCCTCCCTACCTGCCTCCCTCCCCCTCTCTCCCTCTCCATCTCCCTTTTCCTCTTGTTATCTCCCCCTCTTCTTCTCCCTCCCTCCCTCCCTCCCTCCCTCCCTCTCTCCCTCCTCAGCACCGAGGGGTGGACCTATCATGTGTGAGATCATGTGTGGTAGTCAGTGAGGAACGTCCCCGCATCTCTCTCCTCTCCTCGTTCTCCGCTCTCTTCTCTCCCCTCGGTCTCGGGGCTCACACTGTGTCCACCACATTTGGTTGTCGTGTCAACCCCATCATCTGTCTACAGGTATAGAGTGAGCCCCTGCAATTATTAATCCTCCAAATTAATTAATAATTAGGACGCTTTTCATCGTCCCAAATACCATGTTTGTGTACTTTTCAACCCTTAAGAGACACTTCACTAATCTTGCCCAACAAAAGATCACAACCATCTCTGGTTGGTGCTCTCGTTTCAATAAGTCCTGTTTCAAGAGGTGAACTATTTTAAACTGCCTGTGGGGTACATTGTACAGCTGAACTACCTCGGTTTATTCAGTTGGTAGACCATCTGCCTAAAACGCAGGTTAAGTCCCACCTGAGGCAGCTCATTTTTCCTTGAAAATGACTGTCTTGGGTGAGTTGCATTTGTATTGTGTTGTACTGCTTTGAGAATCTCGTGGTTTAAATACTTTGTGTACATACTGTCTGCCGTTTGCTTGGTTTGCTCTGTGCACACCTTTTCATTATGTACATTACGTGACAATTGTGGGTTTGAATCTGACCCAGAGTAGCTCATTGTTCTTTAAAATGACTGCCTTTGAAGGTTGTGGTGTGGTTAATTGTATTCACATCCTGTATTGCTCTACTCTCTGTAGGGGACACAACATCCGGAGCCATCCACAGTGTATGTGGATCAGAGAGCGTTGCGGGTGGATCGGGTCTCCGTATTGGAGAGGGGGGCCCCCAACAGTGTGTGTCTCTTGGAGAGTGGGAAGGTCCTTCGTGATGTACGTGTGACCATCGTCCACCCAGACACTAAGGCTCCTTGTGCTCACACTGACTTAGGAGAGGTGTGTTGATAGTGCCACTGTATGTGGGGACAAAATGATAGTCCGCCGTTTATATGTGGGTAATAAATTAGCACTGTATTCTAGGCAGGTGCTCTAGCAATTGCTAGTGAGGCAACTAACCTGCATGCATGCATGCACCCACACCTGCACACACACACACACACACACACACACACACACACACACACACACACACACACACACGGTAGAATTTAAAGTGGTGTCAAACGCTACTCTACTGCACTTCAGGGACATACATTCCTGTGACATACCCTGATATGTTTCCTCCCCTCCTCCAGATATGGGTGTGCAGTCCCCACAATGCCAGTGGCTACTATGGACTGCGTGATGAGATCAACGATGCAGTGTCTCTGGAACACTTCAGTGCTTCACTGCCCAACTCTACAGAGAAGTATGCCCGCACTGGATACCTCGGTTTTATGATGAGGTCGGAGAAGACAGACCAAGGTGGAAGTGAGTGTAGGGACACATGGTGATGTTTAGCTTGTAGTAATATTGTGTGCTTCTCTCTCTCCCTTCCCCTCCCCCTCTCCCCCTCCATCCCTGTCCTTCCTTCCCTGCCTCCCTGCCTCCCTCCCTCCTTCCCTCCCTCCCTCCCTCCCTCCTTCCCTCTCCCTCCCTCCTTCCCTCTCTTCCCTCCTCTCTCCCCCCTCCTCTCCTCCCTCTCTCCCTGTTTCCCTCTCCTCCCTCTCCTCCCTCCTCAGCCCCACTGGACAGCATATATGTAGTTGGTGCTTTGGAAGAGGGTCTCAGTATCAGAGGGTTCCGTTATCACCCAGCAGACATCGAGGCAACAGTCGTACGCTGTCACAAGCACATCATTGGCAGGTGTGATCTCAATGAATATAGTTTCACTATGAGATGAAGGGCTCTTGACAAACAGGACACTTTGTCCCAACACCACATCTGTGGTTTTAATGCAGACACCTCACTTATTGGGAAACTTGTGCTCCAGAGTATTACCCCCCTCAGGCCTTGCCAGAAGCAATATTTCATGCAGTAGGACTCCAAAGCATAGTAGGATACTGGCATATAATATGAGTAATAGATGACATTGTGTTTCGATTTCCATTAGTGTAGTTATATTGGCAGGATGAAATTCAAGTTTATTGCATATTGTATATGTAGGGTAGTTTCTCCATTGAAGTGGTTCATGGAAGAGAACACTCTCTCAATGTTATTGGCATGTACTCACTATACACATTGTGTTGCTGGCATAATCCATAACGGAGTATTGGGACCATAATCCACGAGGCCTTCCCCCCCCCCCCAGTTTAAGGGGACAACACTCTACATTTGTGTGCTTGATGTTTCTGGTGCATTTTCAAGGATTTTTTGCTTATTTGCCATCTACCAAGCACAATGCAAATGGGGCAAGATTCTGAAACTTTGATACCAAGATTCTGAAACTCTCATACCTCTATTCCTCCCATTTCAGTGCTGTGTTCACATCCAATAAGCTACTGGTAGTTGTGGCTGAGCTGCGTGGAGACGAGCGAGATGCCCTGGACATGGTTCCGGTCATAACCACGGCCTTACTGGAAGAGCACCAGCTAGTTACTGGAATTGTTGTCATCGTAGACCCAGGTGGGAATGTAGGGTAGTGTCTTGATGAGTGCAAACTCTGCAGTGATGTGTTATGTCACAGGCTAGAATACTCTTATGTACTGCTTGTGTATTGGAAGATATGGTGTCTTGTCTGGCCTTACTTCCGTTATGGCTTTCCTTCTCTCCTGTCCCTCTCTTCCCTCCCTTGCCCTCTTGCTATCTCCTCTATACTTACTCTCCGCTCCCTCCTATTCCTCCTCCCTCTCCCTCTTTCTCACCACCCCCTGCTCCCCTTCCCCCTGCCCCCTCTCACCTTCCTCCCTCCTCCCTCTCCCCTTCCTCCCCCTGTCCCTCCTTCCCTCCCTCCCTCCCTCCCTCCCTCTCTTCCCTGCCCCCCTCTTCCCTCCCTCCCCTCCCTCTCCCTCCCTCTCTCCCCTTCCCCCCTCTCTCCCTCCTCCCTCCTCCCTCTCTCCTCCATTTCTCTCCAGGGACAGTACCGGTAAACTCGCGAGGTGAGAAACAGCGTGTCCACCTCAGAGACTCCTTCCTCGGAGATCAGATAGACCCAATATATGTGGCATACAATTTGTAGGCATTCCTATAAGAGCACAGTGCACTTTCATCACGTGCTCTCTCAGTAACACTCTACATTGTTGGACATGACATACACACAAGGTTATAAGGCTTACTTAACTGCTCATCCATGTAGCACATACATGTACACAAACACTTATTTGGGGCTCATGTTATGTACCTGTGACTGTACATAATTGACTTGCTTGTAAGGTAGTGTATCATGTGAATGTGTATTATATTATTGACCATTTATATTTGTGCGAGAACTTCATTGAACCAGCTGCTTTAATAGCAGTATGTTGCTTGGTTGCAGAGCATCAATGTTCCTAGCGGTTGGCATTTACTGCTTTCTCTCTTGTTGGCGCAATGTTTTCTGTAAGGCACGCCTTATGCTGGGGTCAAAGGTCATTAATTCACACACACCAGGGATAACCAAGGTCGATGATGACATGGCTGCTATTAGCCTTGTTCCCATGCTTTCAACAGGGGCTTACGCTTCCACTGTTGAAAGGCCCGGGGAATGAAGCTAAGCCACTCTAATCACAGTAAAACTCTGAAATTTGTACAATAGGGGATTGGTGAGTTGAAATTAAGTGTGCTCTTCACATGCATACATACTCTAGTAAAAAGTGTGCAACAAAAACTGATCTGTCACGAATAGAGGTCAAAGTCTATTCTCTTGGAAGAGTAGAAAGAGGCATCAGGAATGTTGGCTTTTCGTACCCACACACCGTCAGGAAAGTAACTGTTGGTGGAGAAATTGTAGGAAAGATGATGTCTTGGGAGAAAGAATTTGTTGAATGCACACATGGAATTTAGAGCCAATAAAAACAGACCTGTTATCTTCATTACCCTCGGCATTCATGCGTACTGTAGTTGGGTTTGTCTGTGTGTCTGTCTGCTTAAACTCACTTGTAGTAAGTTTAAAATGACACAACTTACCTAATCCACAATAAAGGTGTGAAAAATTGAGGGATAACTGCTCCGTTGCAGAGCCAGAGTCATTTCAACATTGTATGGCTACTACGCGAATCGGCCATTTTTTCCCTCCACCGATATGTGCATGTGCATTATGCGCATGCCAAGGGTTTGCATTATATTTTAGAGCTCAGTCACTGTCTATAGTTAGATTACTAAATCTCGTAGTAACTCGGTTCGAGTTACTAAATTGTAATGTAGATTATTATCAGAAATCATACAAGTGATGTAGATTATCATACATATCTTACAAGACCAACCGTAGCAACGCGTCCAAAGTAGTTTAAACACGGCGTACCGCTTCCTACGCGGGTTAGCTACTAGTTCAACGCGGTACCTTTGGAATCGTGGTCAATAAGCGACGCGTATCATCTGTCAAGTCTTCGCAGAACATTTCCATCGTTTCGTTGAGCGGAAGCGGCGGTAAGCATTTATTTCTGTCAGTTTAGTGCGTGTCGCTCTAAATAAGTTAGACAGGCTCGTCCAATGAAATCTACGTGATTTCATGAACTCGCTGTCTAACTTATATTTAGGGTGTAGGGTTTCTACCAGCCCCCCCTCCCCCCACACACACCTGTTCTCCACCCATTCTGACATCTGTGTACTAGTGAAGGGTCCGTGGATCTCGGCCTCCTCCGTATTCTCCCACTTGTACTCCCACATGACGGCGTCCATCGCTGGCTGAGGGGCTGAGGGTGTGCTGGACGTTGACGATACTGGCTGCTCAGAGAACATGTCCACAGGCTCTGTATCATAGAGAGGAGATACTATAATTATGGAGAAGTTCCAAGGATGAAAATATTTTCAGGGGGAATATCAGGACTGCCTAAAATTGAGGGGGTGTGGCTTGGAAATATAATAGGTTTGATCATAGCCTATCTCAGGGGGGCAAAGCCAATTGCCCCCTTGTCCCCCCCCCCCCCCTAAAAAAAAACAGAATTCTCTAATCAGGACACCCATATACCTCAATAAACAGGACATTTTTCAATAACTGTACTTTTAACCCCCTAACTCATTTTACAGAGTGTCCAGTACGAACACTGGGTAGGTTGATTCTACACCCTCACATATGTCAACTACTGGGGGGTGTGGTCTGGAAGGAGACATGCTAAAACTCCCGGTTACCAACATACCTCGTGCCTTTTCCTCCCTCTCGATGTAGTACTTCATCTTCTCGTATGTATCAGTATACACAGCTTGACTTAGTCAAGGTAGCTCCCCGTGCTCCACACAGGCACATACACTGTTAGCAATAAACCTTGCAATATGTGGGGATACTGTAGTCTCCAATGGACACAAGCTGGTCAGCTAAACCAGTGAGTCTCTCCAGTGCCTCTTTGTCACTTGAGTCCTCCTCCTGGACACAACAAGTACAGGGAATCTTATTCTGCAGGGTCACAGTGGCACTAAGGATATGTACATGTTTCTTCCTTTTGCTCTTCCGAAAAGTGTCCTGATTAGAGGTCCTGATTTCAGGGGTTAAGTCAAATGGACACGCTGGATCTTAATCACACTTTCCTAGAACGGTGGAAGGGGGGGGGGGGGGGAGGTGGCGAGCTGCACATCCCCACTTAGTCTCTCTCTCTCTCTCTCTCTCTCTCTCTCACACACACACACACACACACACACACACACACACACACACACACACACACACACACACACACACACACACACACACACACACACACACACACACACACACACACACACACACACACACACACACACACACACACACACACACACACACACACAACCTGTTGGGTATTTGTCTGCTGTTGTCCCTTCTTCTTCTTCCATCTCTCACTGGCTGAAGCAGTCTTCCCTCCACCCAATCTGCGGACTGCCTGTACAATAAGTACACATATATGTATATATATGGCATCTCTAGCAAGCTCATTAGAGCATAATTGTAGGGACATCTCACAATGATGTCCCATATATCAGAGCTCGTTAGAGCATCGTAATTTAAGGGGCATCTCACTTTTGTCACTGTCTCTCCAGGCTTGAGTATCTCCAGTATATTCTTGTACACCATAAGTTTGTCGACCTGCTCTTCCACGTTGACTTGGTCCTGCCCCGCCTCCCTGCCACTCCCTCCCCCCTCGGCCCATTCCTTCTCCTCCTCCACCTAAGTACCATTACCCCAGAAACAGTAGAAGAGTTAAAATATTTATCAGTGGGAGCAGGGTGTCAAGTGACAATATTATTTTACTTTCAAGTTTGCCACAGACTGAGTGAGTATGCATAATGTATTTTGCCAATGTGCATCATTACACAATGCAGGTTACTTTTGAATGCTTTTTATGATAATAAATTCCACACCATTGAACAGTCCAGGTATACAAGTAGGTGTTAATTAATGAACTTTGAACCTTATTCCAGTCCACCCCCTGGAGCCAAGAGTCCTGTACATCCTCGTTATCTCTCCTATAGTAGTTTCCGTGAGCATCGAAATACCTAAAGATATACTGTTATAAGAACACCGACTAATGTATTGTTTACAAACATGTACACGTACCACAACAAATAAGCATGCACTATATCCAGTGACCCCATTAACCTGTTGAAATGGATGTTTTCTGGCCCCACAAATTAATCTGACATGAGGCTTCTTGCATTATTGAACATGATTGCTATGCTCTCTTGAGAATACAGTAGAACCTCGGTTATCCGAACCGCGATTATCCGAACTCTCGATTATCCGAACAGGCGCTGACAGGTAAATTCGCTTAATTAGAACAAGTTATACGCAATACTACTGCTAGCGCACCGTAGACAACTGCACGCGTTGTTGGAAAATACCGTCTGTCGCTGCTTAGGGAGTCCATATAGCCTTGTAAACATGATGGCCTCGTATCACACTGGTTGAAACTGTCATCCTACAGGCTATAACCACGCAATGCGAACAGGCGTGTAGATTCACTTACCCGAACAAATTCGGTTATCCGAACACTAGAAATTTCATTGAGCCCAGAGGTGTTCGGATAACCGAGATTCTACTGTAAAACTCTACAACTCTACAATGCATGCATTTACAGGGTTTCTTAGGGGGGCACAAGAGGGGGCATTTGCCCCCCTTAAGTCAGAGACCTTCCTCATATACTGCCAGATGTGTTTTCATGTTACCCCCCAAGATTTCTCATATGTGCAGTTCGCCCCCCCTTGTCAAGCTTTCTGAAATAAACCCTGATTTAAACTGTAGCATTTGGTGGTACTGAACTGACCAGGCTCATCATTACGACAGCACCATCTCTACAAAGAGTCTATCGACTCTCTGGACACTCACCCCTCTTCCATCTCTTCATTCAAATTGAAAGGCGTCACTTGAATCCCATCATCAAACCTCTGCACAAGAGAGTGTAATAAAGCATGTACTGCTGTGATTACAGCACACTGTATATGGTAACCGAGTACATGTGTATATTTTGATGTTGATTTACAGAGGCAGAGGAAATCAAGAGGGAATGAGAAAGACAAACTTCTGTCTGGAGTCGGGCCAGGTCTAATGACCAGCAAACCAGCACACCAGACACTGAGCCACAATCACCAGCTCTGTCCCCTCATTCCCTCTTATAACTGCAGTGGTCGTTGCCTATCTAGCAACCTTTGTCTTTTTTCTTACAGCACACTGTGTCTACATCTAGTGAGGATATTCACTACCCCGAGTGCTGTACATGGCTACATACAATGGTGGTGTCTTCCTGGGCAGAGAGGTCTTCATCTCCAAGTCTAGAGTCCTGTACCTCGTCTTTCTCATCCTCCTCGTCGCTGTCCAGAGAATGCTTCAACTTGAAGCGGGACTCTACGCAGTAGGCAGGTCACCAACACAAGTGCAGAGTCCATTTCTAATTAAAGCGCACTCACTTCTTTCTTTGCGTTCTCTGCCTTCGTCTTCTTCGTGCTCGTCTGTTTGATCCTCGCGTCGCCTCTTGTCTTCCACTTGCACTTCATCCGCGAACGCTACCTTGCGAACACGCTTAGACATGGCCTAAAGCAAGAGCTGTGACGTCACTTGGGACCGCCCGCCGTAATAGTGGGTTACGCCCCCCGGTTACAACCCCCCGCGAAGGAAAAATGGTGTCTGTCTAATCGTGTTTTAGTTTGCAGGTCGGAAAACAAGGTTGTAACACAATCAAGCACCTTTCGAGGCTGCTGAGTTTGAAAGCAGACTCGTCCAGAAGTCGTTTCACGGCACCGATCACTTTGTGTTGTTGCCGAGGTGCGCCGCCCTAGCCGAAGCGAAGCCGCTCAACAGCCGAAAATCGACTTCTAGTCCCGAAGACGACGTTATCACTTTTCCATTCTGCAGAGTCACGGAGTTCGCCAGCAGGTTTGCACTCTAGGTAGCCCATCTAGCTCTGAAGCAAATAGCATATTGTGTTTGTGTACACTAGCCGTACGCTGCTAGCCTAGTCGATAGCTAGCAGTAGCTTGTACGGTGTATGTTCTTTTTTGCCGTGCAGGACGATAGGAATCGCATTGTTTGCAAAGAGACACTGGATATTCAGAGACTACTGCACTACGTATAGACTCACCACCTCCAGCAGAGGAGCCGATCAATCAATCTCTAGCCTCCACAGAGGTGGGATGGCCCAGTCCATAATCACCCAGGTGACCAAGGAGACCGAATACACACCATGCCCTGCAACAGAAGCAGGTTTGTCAATTGTTAAAGCTTTAAAATAACCAATTATGTTTAAAAACTGTGCTACCACCGGTCAAATTCATTGAGAGTTGTGTTAATTGACTGCTAATCAGATTACACCAGTTTTAATGCAACCACTTGGGCCTAATTCTCTATTCAGAGATACAACTCTAGAAGACCTACAAGGGCCCTGGAATGTATTTACTCCCATAGTCTACTCACTATGATTTTTTTCTTGAAAGTTGGGGTGGATATGTGTGTATATGGAGTTTAGAGATAACTCACTGAGTGGCTGGTGGGCCTGCGTTTGTTTGCAGCTGTAATTAACTTTTGTTTGTTTTTGGTATTGAGTCAGGCTTCTGGTGTGGGCTAGGGACCCTGAGTTTAGCCCCAATGAGTGCTTTAGCCCCTAATGAAAGTTCAAGTCCCTCCTCCCTCCTTATCGAGTGGAATGGGACGATCATCTCAGTCAACCACAGAGGCTGTTATGGGAATTGGAATGTGTATACTTTGCTCCCAGCGGAATGTGCTGTGTGTGCAGAAAAATGCTCTTTGAAATCTTGGACACAACATCCTCTGAAATGCAGGCAGCTGTCTCTCTAATACCCAATTCATTTAAACCTATACACAACATCCAATAAAACACATCAGGAGGTGCAGTAAGGAGCACCATATTCCCTTGAATGACTATATGCAGACAATGGCATATACGTGCGTGTATATTGTAGGTGATGAGCTTATTGGGATAGAGATCGAGACAAAGGGATTCCTTATTTCTGTACACATGTACAATAGGATTACAGTTGCTGATGTGAGAGTATGCTTACTGTGTAGTTATGGAGTGTGCATCACCTGATATCTCTCTCTCTCTCTCTCTCTCTCTCTCTCTCTCTCTCTCTCTCTCTCTCTCTCTCTCTCTCTCTCTCTCTCTCTCTCTCTCTCTCTCTCTCTCTCTCCCTCCCCCTCCCCCTCCCCCCTCACCTGTACATATATTCATATAAGTCCATATAATTATTCATATACATAACATTGTGTGCATTTTATCAACAAGAATGTTTACACCATTATTAAGCACACTAGCATATCCTATTTCTCTGTGCATTACTGGCCCTAATGATGTGTTTATGACTGTTTGAGTGTGCATAGTGGTGTTGTGTGTAAACTCTGTTTTGTGCATGCTGTCTCCAGAATGTGAAACATGAGGTAATGTACAGAGAGTAGTGGTGATCTAGACACAATTTGGGTGGAAGAAAGGAGTGAGGTGTCCTCATTTCAGGGGAAGGTGTCCTGTTTATTGAGGTGTTGTGATGTGGTGTCCTAGGGACAACAAATACATGTACATAGGGACAACAAATACATGTACATACATGTATATTTGGGGAATTTGGTATTTGAGAAATCAAAAGGTGTCCTGTTCATTGGGGTGTCCTCATTTCGGGGCACACTTTTGAAAATTGGAAGGTATTGTGAATGTGGAACCATCTAATTATTGTGAACCAATAACTGGTAGTGTGACAGCTGGATTGTCAGCTGGTCACTGGGAGGAAGTGCCCTTAGTGAGGTATCCCTTTTCAGGGGTTACTTGTTTCAGATGTTAAACCATACACAGAAGGTGTCTGAAACTCTCTTTGAAGGAGTTCTGATTGGAGGGTTGAATATCCTCATTAGAGGAGTCTTAATTAAGGGATCTCCCCTGTATTATACACTCTAATCTGAACCCTTGAAAGGAGGACACCTCAATAAACAGGGCAACATTTGATTTCCAAATACCATATCTGTTAGCCTAGGGAACACCTCACTAATCAGGACACCACATCAGGACATCTCACTAATCAGGACACCACAGGACACCTCACTAATCAGGACACCACAGGACACCTCACTAATCAGGACACCACATCAGGACACCTCACTAATTGGGACATTTCTTCCCTCCCATTTAATATTAGAGAGGTCTACACACTAACTGCACAGGACTGTATTCCTTCCACAGATAACAGTATCAATACAGCCACAGCTAATGGAGATGTGGACGTCAATACTACTGTGAAGACTCCAAAACTTTCTAGTGCTTGGTGTGTGTGTCGCTGGCTCATATCGTGTATGAAGAAGGATGAACCAGCTGTAGGTGCAACCACCTTTCAAAATGATCATTCCCACAACACTTCACTGGTAAAGAGGATGTGGTGTGTGTGTGTGTGTGTGTGTGTGTGTGTGTGTGTGTGTGTGTGTGTGTGTGTGTGTGTGTGTGTGTGTGTGTGTGTGTGTGTGTGTGTGTGTGTGTGTGTGTGTGTGTGTGTGTGTGTGTGTGTGTGTGTGTGTGTGTGTGTGTGTGTGTGTGTGTGTGTGTGCGTGCATGAGGGAGGGAGGGAGGGAGGGAGTAGTAGAGACCCCTACACATGTACACCCATTTTGCAGCACTAATATACATTTTGTGTGCCCCCATATAACATATATGATTAATGCCCCTGATTAGTGGGCACAAGGCCAATGATAGTATTAGTATATACTGCTGTACTTCATATGTTTACATAGAAAAGGAAGAGGAGAGTGTTTGAATAAACTCTATTATCATGTAATATAAGAAACAGATATGTGTCTAGGGCACAGTGTCTAATGTGTTTCAGTTTCATCCTTACACACAGAGCCTACTGATCTAGTCTCCTTTCCTTCCACTCTCACACACACACTGTCCATACAGTCATCGCATAAATACTTACTACACCCCAGACAGCCTTCAGATGAAAAGAAGTGCATAGTGATCGACCTGGATGAAACCTTAGTTCACAGTTCCTTCAAGGTTAGTTGCTTATGTTGAAGGATACACTGAAACCTGCTTATGTGAATGTGTATTGTGGCATATGCAGAGTTTGAGTCTAACGTGCTGCTTTGCATGTTGTGTATGCCTTGCCTGTGAAGCCAAGTCATTGTCTGGGTTTGAACTCAATCCTTAGGATATTAACATCCATCCTACACTCCTCTGCCACAAGAGATGCAGTGGCTCAGTGGTAAGAGTGTCTGACTAGTAATCAGAAGGTCCTGGGTTTGAATCCCAGCTGGATCCTGAGTTTTTTCAGGATCTTTAATGACTTGGCATTGATGTTGATTGATAGTGTTTCCATCATTTAGGCTATTTGATAACTTTACATGTATATACATCACTTGGGGTAAAGTGTCCTGATTTTTAGCACCACTTGGAGCAGATTATTGGGGCCAAAGTGTCCTGATTATCGATTATCAGTACCCCTTGGGGCAAAACTGTCAGCCTCAAAACTATCACTACCCCTTAGGGCAAATATCAATACCCTTATCTAAATGTCATACACGTTAACCGAAGTTGTCCATTTAATGATGTGTCTTCACTTACAGCAAGTTATGGTCATGGGATTTCAGAGTCCATTCAGTGTATGTGTAGTCTACAGCTCTTTGTGTTTCCTGTTGTCCAGTATACATGTAACATGTACACAGAGTGCCTTCTAAGTATGTGGTGTGCATGTGGAGTAATGTGTGATAACATCTCGTAGACACTTGGGCTGACATCAGCTGTGCAAGTATGGTGTGATCGTACACACGTTATGATGACTGGAATGTTAAATCCCACGTAATGATATTCATTACTATGACGTAATTGGCATAGGCCTATGCGTGTGTGTCTTGTGCATTGTGGCAATTATCTGAGAAATTCCAGGGGCTTCCCTCCACATGTTGAAGTGTTGACCTTTGGATGCTGGAATGCGAAGGCATTTGGTGGCCTCAGCCTAGTTCCTAGCCATTTGAGAGCAGGAGAAGAATGCCTAATACCACGTACGTTCTTCCGCTCTCGAATGACTAGGAACTAGCAAGATTTTTACAACTTTTGAAATGACACAATTACACTGTATAAAAGGTAGTCATAGCTCTGTATTAATGATTGTGGTTTGTATCTTTTCCAGCCGGTGAGTAATGCCGACTTCATTGTCCCGGTAGAGATAGAGGGCGTGATTCATCAGGTGTACGTTCTGAAGAGACCTCACTGCGATGAGTTTCTCAAAAGAATGGGAGAAATGTTCGAGTGTGTTCTCTTCACTGCTAGCTTGGCAAAGGTGATCTAGTAGTGGTGTGTGGCAATGGCAATATGTCTGTCGTGTTTATAAAGTGCTCCATTTGAGAGGGAGTGGGGGACTGACATTTGTCTGGGAGTCGTGGCTCAGTGGTTAGTACTTTCCAGACACTGATCCTGAGTTTGATTCGTGGTGGAAGTCTGTCTTTCCTGCTCTCTCTTTGAAACTTCTCTGTATTTTAAGACCACATTGAACTCTATTTGGATCCTATCCAGTGTATGGAAGAGCACTAGAATCCATTTGGTGTGAGCAGGGATTTTTCTAGAAGAGAATTGCCCCCCTTGCCCCCCTTCGCCCCCCCACAAGGAAAAGATCCTAGTAATAAAACACAAACCTGCTTGTGGGATCCAAACAGCATTTCACATGACATGTGGTGATTGTCACATGACATGTGGTGATTGTCACATTACACACCTGGTTGTCACATGACACATGGTGGTTGTTACATGATGCATGGTGATTGTCACATGACACATGGTGGTTGTCACATGACTCATGATGGTTGTCACATGACACATGTACTTATTGTATGTTGTGCAGTATGCAGACCCAGTGGCTGACCTCCTAGACCCTAACAAGACGTTTAGTGCCAGACTTTTCAGAGAGTCTTGTGTCTTTCACAGAGGAAACTATGTCAAAGTATGTTGTACAGTACGCAGAACACTACGTGAAGTAACATCACCTGATGTGTGTGGACATTACTAGAGAACTTGACTTTTTTGGGCAATTTGTCGGTGTGAATGGACTCCTTGTAGTACTGACAGATTGAGAGCACGCAATATGTCACGCCACATACCCCACACACACACGCATGCGCACACACACACACACGCACACACACACGCACGCACACGCACACGCACACACACACACACACACACACACACACACACACACACACACACACACACACACACACACACACACACACACACACACACACACACACACACCCTTCAAGCACTCATGCATGCACACACACATGCACAGACACACACACACACACACACACACACACACACACACACACACACACACACACACACACACACACACACACACACACACACACACACACACACACATCTTTGTATCTGTCACTTCCACACCTGAAGCATTATTGGCACTTACATAATAACGACATTCTCATCCTGACAATACACATTCATTCAGAGCCTTGTGTTAATATATACGTACATATATTAGTGAAGTGTGTAACATTGTGGGGCAAATGTGAGGGAATGACAAACAGTACCGTACAGCAGAATTTTCAGCCGAAGTGTTCAGCTGGTGTGGTTCTATAGACATTACATATATGGACCGACCAACTGCTAAGCATTGTAGGCAAGAAAGAGAGAATGCACCTACTCATTAAAAGTTATAAGCCGGCTTTACGTTTGCTCATTGTGCATGGGCACCTCCAGGGTCCCGTATGAAGTATTCAGTTTACATGCACATACACATACAGACATAACATAAGGACAGCCATTGACAGACTTGTTATGTGGAAGATGAGAGTTTATTTGTGTGCTTCTTTCGTTGCAGGACTTGAGTAGATTAGGTCGAGATATCAGAAAGGTAGTCATAATCGATAATTCTCCACAATCCTACATCTTTCATCCAGACAACGCAGTGAGTGTACTTATTGGTGGGGAGTGACTCTGTGTGTGTGTGTGTGTGTGTGTGTGTGTGTGTGTGTGTGTGTGTGTGTGTGTGTGTGTGTGTGTGTGTGTGTGTGTGTCTCTCTCTCTTCCTTGCTGCATTCTCAAATACCTCCCTTCTTTTCCAATTCCTTCCCCCACCTCCTCTCCAGGTACCAGTAACATCGTGGTTCGACGACCCCAACGACACAGAGCTACTCGATCTCATACCATTCTTCGAGGCCTTAGACAAAGTAGACAATGTCCTAACTGTACTCGGTCGTAGTCAATTCCAAAATCCATCCCCGACGTCATCTCAAAACGGTAGTTTTCACGAGCCTCAAAACGGCACTTTGCACGACCCTCAAAACGAGGAGTTGTAAGATATACCCTGTCATTCTCTATTTAATTACTTCTCCATATATCCCATAGTTTCTTCTTTTCTACCCAACCTTTATTATACCATGTAAGATATTTCACACCATGTTTTGTACTGTGACAATCTATTTTTATATTTTTCTACAGTAAATGTGTCTTTGATACATGTTAATACTTTTGCACTTTGTGGGATTGTTTAAGTAAAGTCACTTTTTACAATCTGCACTTTCACTTATAACTATCGTTTATTATAAAATATTTTTGTTGTCTTGTTTGTACTCATCACAGGTGGTGATTTTTATCATTTAATAATTGGGGGGGGTTATCAGATGGGGCGAGTGCTGAATGGCATGACACTCCTGCCAATTAGTGTCCTAATTTCAGGGGACCCCTGCCAATTAGTGACCCATTATAGTGTACAGTGTATTTTGAGCAGACCACAGTTATTATTGAGCCTAGGTCTGGGCAAGTATGAGCGAGACCCACACCCGTCAAACTCAGAGAGAGAGAGAGACTGATTGTGTGTGTGTGTGTGAATGGATTGCTGTGTGTGCATGTTGTCAGCACATGTACAAGATTATGGAGTGAATATTCAGTTAATCCTGCAGTTAAATTGGCCTGATTGGACTGGCTGAACGATCACTGCCACTTGCGGTGATAGCTAGTCTGTCACCAAAATGCCACGCTGGTATAAAAACTTGTGCGCATGTGTGCTACTAGCCCTGCGCGTGCAGTTAGTTCACTATGTTAACTTTGTCTAACTTCGTTAAACATCATTGTATGGACTACCGACAGGTCAGATTAGAACTACAAAAGTTGCCTCCCAAAGCTCACCTCATGCATTGTTTTCTCTGCACATCAAAAGTTGTCCTGTTCACTGATCCAGCTATTGGTGTCCTCCTTTCAGGGGTCCAGATTAGAGTGTTTCCACTGTATAATAAAGGGAAGCCCCTTAATTAAGACTCCTCTAATGAGGGTATGGCTCAATTAACTTCTGAATCTGCATGCATATCATCTTCACGACCATGGAACTACATATCATGATGTGTTACAACAACTGCAACAAATATGTATATATACCAGCATATATATAAAAGACCACACCCATATCCGATCATTGTAGCAGTGGAGTGTGCTCTCCTGTGACTCCACTCTCTCCCTGTCCACTGTCCGTAGGATGAACGTGAGGATCCAGAGAATTGTAATAAGACAATTCTCCCACTTTTGAGCCCCTTAAAGATGCCGTCCTACTGCCCTGTGTAGGGGTGTGTGCATGTGTAGCCCCTCCCCTCTCGAGTTCATTAATTATGTCAGTCCCCAGATCGGCATCATCAGTTCCAGGAGGGAGAAGTCTCCCTTTGGTAAACCAAGCAGCAAACACGAGGAAGACAGACGGTAAGAGACTCAGTACACTCTGTAAAGCTGATGGCCGACCAGAGTCTGTGAATATTATCCCACCAATGATGAAGGTCAAGAAACCGAGAATCGGTAAAAACGAGGCAATGGCAAGCACTGTCACTATATAGCCCAAATCGTGTCTGAAAGATTTCCAAGTACAGCCACACTTGAACTTGCTGTTGGAGAAGAGTAAGGCCACATTGAGTATAGCACACACAGCTACAGCCTTAAGAAAAACCACCTTGATGAGGACTTGGGATGGATAGAGGTAGAACGCTATGATGATGGAGGATAAGTAGTAGACTAAAAATGTGAGAAATACTAGAATAGTGAGGATGGCTAGCGTTTGGATCACATGGGAGACCAGGCAGAATGCACAGGTGAAAATGACTTTCTTGAAGATAAAGTTATATCCTTTGTGCAAGTGGCACCCTTCGGATGGCAGGAGTGGGACTGGGAAATCAGACCTTTTCTTGATTAAAAGTGCTACTATACTCTCAAGAGGTACCATGACGATGAGAGAGAAGTACACCTGGTGGTTGTGTCCAGATAACACAAGCCACGATGGCCCGACATTCCACAAAAACGACAGAACCACAGAGGACCAAAAAAGTGGATAATTCGGATTTTTCTTCTTAGCAATATTCTCGTACACTAGGCCATAGGTGTATGCTGTCATGGATGTTACGATCAGAAACACAAATGCATTGACGACAACTATCATTGTAACCAGAGTATAGTGACTGGCATCAAAGATCTGTGCCTCCCTATCATCATCGCTCCACTTCAGAGCATATCCTTTGGTGTGGGAACTACCCAGTGACCTAGGCTTACCCTGGTGTTTAGCGTAAGATTTAACCTGTAGAGGGGAGAAATATATATAGACACAGTGCAAAAAAGGCTTTCCTAGCCTTGCTAATATTTTCATGAACAGCTAGAGAGTCAGTGAGATTGTACTGCCACCAGATGCCTAAGCACTTCAGTGAAACCTCGGTATATATTAAGTCCTAATTTAGTTTCTCATCAGCCGCCACATGTACTTTTTGAGTATGAGTTTATCGCCATTATTAATCTTACTGCATTATTAATCATACTGCATTCCAGGGGACGTTGTTTTATTATGCATTCTGCCAGCTTCTGAGATCAAGATCTGGGCTAGTGAAAATACCATAGCATTGTCCTGTTCCCAAATCTATATGTAAGCTTATGTGTTTCCCAAATAGTGTTTATAATGTTTGCATGCACAGCACAGCGTTTAAATGTGTTCGTAAAATAATGGTAATACACGCCCGCTTGCATTGTGTGTAGGGAGACTAACTGATGAGAAATTAATAATCAACAAATTGGGGCCTTAGTAAAAGAAGTATGGAAATTTCAGATATATTACCTACCACAGCAGTTAGTGCCTTAGTGCATTCTGATACATTGGCTCAGTATAGATGCGCATAGTTAAGTGAACATTAGTAAAAGAAATATTGTGCATGGAATTTCAGATATTTATTACCTACCACAGCAGTTAGAGCCTTTAGTGCATTCTGAATTACTCGTTCACTCCTACAGGTGATCTTGGAAATGTTCAGTTCAAAATTGACCTCCTTTTGGAAGTTGCACGTGTCTTCCCAGTCGAATCCTTTCAGCGTAATGCCGTTCCACGCGTAGGAGAGCAGAACGGGGCCAATAGGCGTGCCAAGGTTGTACTGGGACCAGAGGAAAGAGGCGTGGAAGCTGGAGTTGGTGCAGGATATGGGGTCTGTACAGTCTGCAATGACGCTCTCGTCAGGGCAGATCAACGTGTAAGTGATGGGTACACATATTGGTGAGGGGCCGACTTTGGGATAGAACACTTCGGCTAGTGTGAAGATGTTAAACGGGTTGGACAACAGCTGTCTTTCCAGCTCTTCGTATACAGTATAATCTTCGTAGGTTGGTAGAGAACTGTATCCCAAGCACGACAGAGCTACCAGGAGGAGAATAACGCGTTCAGCACTCGCCATGGGACTGCTGGTTTCGCTGAGTGCGCATTCGTTAGCATTGTGCTGACTGTGCACTTCAAGGGTCAGGGGTCATTAGTAAAAACAATAGTGGTTCTGTGTCGTAAGAGGAGGCCATGGGACAAACAGCGCCGCGAGGCTCCAAATCAACGGAGGATCTGGAGGGTGTCCAGGGAGTAATGGTGCCCCAGATACCAGAGAACACTGATGTAGACGTCCAGGAACCTGTGTTTGGATCCCCCATTGATAGTGAGTTGTAGTCCGTCCACATTAGATAGCGCTCTCCTACTTTTCTTCTTTCTTCTACTGCCTTTGTCTTCCAGGTGCCAACTACCTCTGTCCAATGCCAGCTGCAGAAGTAATGAAGAGTGGGCTTGAAAGATTAAACCTTCTCTCTTCTCTCCAGGAAGACAAGTCCCAAGAAAGTGAGCTCTCTCTTTCTCCCTCCTCTCCCTCACTGTCTCCCTCTCTTTCTTTCTCTCACCTCTCACTTCACACTCTCTTATCCACTCTCCCTCCTTCTTTCCCCCCTCCTCTTACTCACTGCCTTACCCCCCACCTTTATCAACCATCTCTTGCCTACCACTCTCCTATCCACTCTGTCCCCCTCCCCCTCCCCCTCCCCCTCCCCCTCCCCCTCCCCTCCCTCTCTTTTCCCTCCCTCTCCCTCTCTTTTCCCTCCCCCTCTCCCTCCTCAGTATCTCGTCAATCTATCCCCATTGTCTTCCGATGGGACAGTGGCGGTAACGAAGTCTACATTTGTGGCAGTTTCAACAACTGGGAGACTAAAATACCCATGACAAACAGGTACTGAATATATAGGTGACACAATGATGGACCAACAGCCCTTGAGCTATTTATTTTGCTCATGTACATTGTATGAAGGACTGAATGTTGAAAATGTGAGTATCTATTGCCCACTTACATCCCATTGATAATTCCTGTATTGAAGCGGAGTGAGCACACTTAGTTGTAACAACGGAATTTTTGTGTATCTGTTCATATCTGACAGGTGTTTACATAATGTAATGAGTTCTGATTTTACATGCACACTGTCACGACTAGGTGGGTTCGCTTTGCTTGCCAAAGAGCATTGCATTCATCTAGTTATATGTTGACACACTGGATATGTATGTTGATACAATATCTTCCATGTACCATCATGACTGTGGCCCCACCCACTGGCCCCACCCACCCCCCACTCCCAAGTTTTGCCATTTTGCCTGATTGTTATTCATTCTTGTAGCCATGGTGATTTCACTGCTATTGTTGACCTCCACGAAGGCCGTCACGAGTACAAATTCTTTGTGGACGGACAGTGGCTACATGACCCAAATGAGGTATATACCCCCCTGTTCTGGTTTCAAAAAACCTATTTGTGTGAAATTGTAGGGTGATATTCTTCAGTTCATTTTAATGGGTTCGACTGTATCATGTCTCTAGGAATGTTCGGATAATGGTCTTGGTTCCTATAATAATGTGGTCACTGTGACCAAGAGGGATTTTGATGTCTACTTTGAAACAAGAGAACTGGCATCCCCAGATAGAGGTATGTACACGCACACACACACACACACACACACACACACACACACACACACACACACACACACACACACACACACACACACACACACACACACACACACACACACACACACACACACACACACACACACACACACACACACAATAATACCAAATGAAACCATGACATCCCCAGAGAAAAGTGCACACCCACTGACAGTAAGGGCTCCACTCCATATGAAGGAGTTCAATAGTCAATACTCAAGAAACTGCCATATCAATACTGCTATTGATCATGTACCCACTCTACTACTTTTGTCTTGTTTTGTAGGTGGTTCAAGTCCTCAGGGGTCCTATAATCAGCTGATGCCACCTCGCAGTGCTACATCAGGCCTTCCTCCACATCTCCCTCCATTGCTACAGCAAACGGTGCTCAACCAAGAACCACCATCACTAGTAATTGGTTCTTCCTCCCTCCCTCCCCTCCCTCCCCTCCTTCCCCTCCCCTCCCTCTCCTCTTCTCCCCTCCCCTTCCCCTCCCCTTCCTACCCTGCCTCCTCCCATCTATCCCTCCCCCTTCCCCTCCCTCATACTCTTCCCACGTAAATATTTCACTCCGTTTATAATGCATTCTTCAGGAGGACCCTAATCTGCTGGTGGAACCAAATCACGTGATCCTGAACCATCTCTATGCTCTGTCAATCAAGGTATGTGTATTGGTCCACAGATAAAGTAATGGACTCTCAGAATACATTTCTAGTTGAAGTGTTATGTTCTATAATTGCAGGATAATGTATTAGTGCTGGCAGCAACGCATCGCTATCAACAGAAGTACATCACAACTCTCATGTACAAGCCAATATAACTGTTTCTTTAACCATTTCTTTCTTGTATATACAGTAATTAGTCTCATTTCTGTACAGTTGAATGTGTATATATTCTGACCATTGGCTCACAAGTAACCACAAGTACGTGGTATATGTATAGTTAACCCTTGGCGCATGCGCAGGAGTGTTATAGTACTTGGTGTGGGTGTGGGTGTGGGTGTGGGTGTGTGGGTAGGTGGGTGTGGGTGGGTCTGTCTGTCTGTCTGTCTGTTCGGACGATTTCTGCCATTGTGCCTAAAAAAAAACCAAAAAGGGACACCATATGAATCAGCGCCCTATATAGGAAAGGTTTTTAAAAAGGCATTTTAAAATAAAGATACTAGTCATAATGAGCTATAATTAATTATACTTTCCTTATACAGTGAGCCACTGTTGCATCAAACGCCGAGGGTTTTGCACTTTAGTGCTATTCATTATATTTCATTCAGCTTTACTATTACTATGTAACAATGTTCACACACTAATTTCTAGTGTTCTTGTTCAGTCAGTTTTACTAGAATGTACCAAAACAATTCAGACATTGAAACGGAAGGTGACTCCTTGATTCACTTTGCATCCAACAGGGACCACTCTCAATCGATGTTGTCCTGATGTCAGTCCAGTCAAAGGACTAGAACCTGTAGGATATTTCTCATTGTCATACTTTACTGAAGAAACACTTCTAGATTTTAGGAGGGCTGCAGCCCCCCAGCCCCCATGGTTCCTACGCTGGAGTGTTTCTTCATTTGTGCACCAAAGAGTTGACATGTGCACAGTGCTGTTAACCAGCAGCAGAGTCTTTGTACAACATTTGAGAAACTACTAGTACTTGTGTATGGTTGAATGTCTTTTTCTTGTTACACACATCATGGTTTGTGTACCAAGAGGGGTGAGACACACACAAAACCCAGTAAAGAAATGGCTGTGCAAATGCATATGTATGCAGCAAGGCTGGGATGATGCCTTACAATAATAATAACACGTGTAACTGTTATTAGTACACTTGACATTTGGCTACATCATTCATAAATTGTTGAATGCAGTTGGAGTCTAAGCATGATCTGATGTGTGGTGGTGCATGTATCACTATATTTTGACTTACAGTCGGGGAGAGTACGTCCATTCAATTTACAGATGTATCCAGTGATACCAGAGCCCACACCACGGAATTCAAAGTTGGCTGTATTTCCTGTCACTTCAATTGACCCTATCAGCTCCACAGTGCAATAGTCGCTTACCACTACAACAAAATCAATGTTCAACAATTGAAATCCAGGGTACATACATAACTGAGTTCTTACAATTGTTAACACTCGTCACATGCACAGGAGGGTTACGGTTGTTGGTCTGTGTGTCTGTGTGTGTATATATGTAATGGTTCAGTCACAACATTGTACTTTAACCAAAACCTGTCCCACCATTGCACTCTGGTTGAGAGAACGAGGTAATCTCTAGAGGACAGTGTTGGTCCAGTCCCAGTCTCATTCTCCCATGATAGGTGTACAGGAATGTACCATCATTGGTCACCCACTCCTGCAATATAGCCAGCAACTCTGGAGGGGTCAGTGTATCACTGCTACCAGTTAGCCGAGCTCTGTACATGTGATCAGTGTTTTAGATTACTGATATATAGTAAATATATATCAGTATTATGTTCTCCATTATGTATACCTGTACATGACCATGTTCTGTAGTGTTCGGCAGCTAAATTCTCCCTTGTCTATCTGTGAGGTTTGGAAACCACAACTACAGTTCTTATTAATGATACTTGTCAGTGTTTCCTTGATATCCCCCTCCAAGTGTAGTGCCATCCTCTGTGAGGAGAAATACACTGGACAATGACTACATGACATGTGGTGTGTGTGTTGTACCTTGTCTTCGTACCACTTAGAGCAGTGAACCACCGGGCCAAACTTGAGCTGAATAAGAGTCCTGTCTGTGTATTGAATAATGCAAATGCAGTAATTCACACTTGAAGTGCACACTTTGATGCATGGAATCTTAGACACTTACTGAGTACATTGATGTGGTGATGTACTAATGCATTGACTGATCTAGCAGAGTCAGGGAGTGTGAGATTAGCTACACATTTGTAGGTCCCTCTATGTGCCATCTCCAATGAATCAAATATCAGTGATCGAGTCGCTGTGTCTGAGTAAGTCTGCTGTTGTTCAATGGTCACTCCATCTCCTTCACTTATGCTCTGTCCATCAACACTGACCCATTCCACCACCATATACTGAATCAATTGTGAGGCAACTTTGGGATTGAGAGTTGCTCTGCATGTCATTTTGTATGGTTCTGCGAATATAGCTTTTACAGGTGCAAAAACTTTTATCACTGTGTAAGCTGGAGATGCAAATTACAGATTGCATAAACATACACATACGCCATCCAAACAACATGAAATAGTGTCAAAAATATTGAAATAGTTAAGAATCATGTTACCTGTCAATCTGGTATTGATACTTTCAGAAGTATTTCCAACACTGTTTGTGATGGAGCAGGTATATGTGTGGTCTCCAGCCAGATCAGCGGCATCTCTGATGAGTAGAGTGTTGTTGTACCTTGAATATGATTGTCTCTCAATCACACTTTGTATCATTTCATATCTCTCTCCATCCACATGTACACGGACTCCATCTCTCAACCAGATCACATTAGTAGGCGGAGAATATTGAGTTAGGCACTCCAGACTACCCAGTAGACTACTATTAGTGTTACTCAGGTCAGAATACCTGCTACTATACACAGATGGTGCACCTGGGGAGTAAATATTTGTGTTTGGGTACAAAGCAGCACATATACTTGGCATTAAAAATGATAATACATACATACTTTGCCTTGAAGGGTAGATTCCAATGCTAGTTTCCACTGTATTTCCTTCTGAATCAGGTAGTTCACATGTGAATATGCCCCAAATATCCGGAGTGCCGTAACCATAACTGCGGATACGAATACCTGATGGATTTATTCTGCCAACTTTAAAGTCATAATAATTATTATCGGAGTAGCGTCTTTGATTATTAGGAAATTTGTAGTATCCCACACTGCTAGATGTAGAGTTGGAGTAGCAGTATACATTAACTTTGCAATCATAACAAGTGGTAGGTTTTGGAACTATGAGACTGTTGTTGCTAACTGCTAATCGATTAACATAATAGCTGCTACTAACATAGATTCCAGCTCCTGTGCAGGGAGGAATTAATAATGTGATGGTCACATTGGAGCAAGTGTAGCCAACTAACTTACCAATGAGTCTCATCTCAGTACTATTTGATCCAGTATTACCACCACCATCAGTAGCTGTACAAGTGTGTACACCAGCAGAGTTGGATCTTAAAATAGTCACACTGATAGTCTGAGCTGTACTACTACTTGCAAAGCAACTACTACAAGTAGAGGACCATTGATAGCTGACTGGACCACTAGCATGGTGTGCATGGCAGGTAAGGGTAACTGATGAAGCTGGACGGTAGTATGGAGGACTGGGTAGGGTGAAGTCAAATGGAGGATTGTAGGTCACTTCAATAGTCACCTTTAAACCTGACAAAACAAGAGCAGTTTAGTACATTTTGTCTGCATACAAAAGCACTGTGCATGCATGTGTTTCACCATATACTTACCTGAGATGTATGCATAAGGAATTTAAAGAGAGTGCACATCACTGAAAAAAGGTGCTTATTTTATTTGACCACTGTGTGCATGTGGTTGCCTCATAGTCTAAATGCATGATTATTATTAATATAACTTCTCTTAGTATTCAAAAGATGTGTACAATTTACCCACAATAAATGCATGTATGGATGAATGAAGTGTATACGTAAAAGTTACTCCTCCATTGAATTTTAGTATATCAGTGTATCAACTAATGGTTACATATTCCCCTGTGAGAAAAGCTGTTATCACAAGGGTCTCTTGAGGTATTGACATTAATACACTTCATTAAGAATATACATCCTTTGAGAAGTTGTATAGTCATTGGAAGAGAAATATGTTGCAATTGAGCAGCCACACTTGTCGAAACAATCACCCATTTATGTATTTGCAATGTTGTACGTGCTTTAGTTTGGCGTGCTTCTGATTTTCCTTGCGTACTCTTCCGCTCGCCAGCAATGCGTAGACTAGTTACATTTTAGGGCCCCGGGCGCGGTTTTGCTCTATGGCGTATCCATGCATGCGCAGTAGCTCGCGCGTGAGATGTGCGTTGCCTTCCGCAGATCCGGGAATTACTCCGTGTGCGGTACTTTTGATCTCTATGGCTTCTGTGGTACAACTTTAGTGCTTGCATGGTTGTCTCGAGGCAACCGAAATAACCACACAAAGGAAAAATAACCTACCATCTAAGGTTTATTTTACTCCTTGTGTGGTTAGTTCAGTCAACACAACCATGCAAGAAATAAAGTGACCATATTATTTTTAGTGTGAACCATTTTTTACTGTGCATGCATGCACAACAAAAAGTGATATATATACCCATTTGCAAGTTCACCTTTAGTGTGTATGTGCATGAATATTCCTTAATATATAGCCGTATATTTACTTTTCACAGAGATGGTGATTGTGTTCTCATAGGTTCTCCCACCGGAGTCTATAACACGGCATTTGAATTGCGAACCGTCCGAGCTCAACATCGGCCTTAATGTAAGCACCAACACACGTGCACCGCTAGTGTCTTTCGTAGCAAAATCTTCGACCACTGCTACCCACTCGATCAACGACACATTACTTTGACCAGTAAAGGTGCAGGTAATATTCTGCTCGAGGCCGCTAATTAGCGGCTCATCATTTCCTTCAATAGTGATATTTTCTGCAGAAAATAGATATTGTCTGGGAAAAGAGGAACACAACCCTTTGTGGTGCACTTACGTCGGGCATGCGATACCACGAATCCTCCTGCGAAAACTAGAAAGACGAAGCAGAGAGACTTCATCTTCTGCCGTTGCCGAGTTATTAAAATTGCACATGCGCAGTAAATTATATATAGTCAATTGGAGGTTACACTACTACTGACTCCACCCCTCCACTGCGCAACACATCGCTATCATCAGAATTACTCTATGTACACCGGATTTCAGGTCCGGTGTCGTTCGTTTTTCTGGTGACGGCTGTACATGCGCATTAGGCTGGCCGTATTAGCTCTCATCTATAACTATAGGCAGATACAAGACAATATAACCCATTTTCGTATACCCACTCCGCGCATGCGCAGGAGGGTTACAGTAGTCTGTGTGCAGAGACAGTCGGCCATTTCCTGCGAAAAGGGCGCATGCGTATTTAACCACGCGTACGTGGTAAGCGGCCTGTGTAGAAGTTGTCGTGAGTTGTGTGAGTTGCCATAGGTTATGCCTTCAAGTAAGGTCTGTCCACAATGGCATGAACTCATGGCGCGGAGGGTTCTGCACTTTAGTGCATTCATTAGTCTCATACAGTGGAATATGTATGTATTCTGACTATTGTCTCACAAGTAACTACAAGTGTCATATGTACAGCTGTAATAACTGAAGTTTACCATTAGTAGAGTCAGCTTTTGAGGCAGTACAGGATTCTATCTATATAGTCAGTCTATGGTTCAAGCTAAGCTAGCACTGTCACACCATTGCATTCTGGTTGAGAGAATGATGTAATCTCTAGAGGACAGTGTTGGTCCAGTCCCAGTCTCATTCTGCCATGATAGGTGTACAGGAATGTGCCATCATTGGTCACCTACTCCTGCAATATAGCCAGCAACTCTGGAAGGGTCAGTGTATTACTGCTACCAATTAAGCGAGCCCTACATGTAATAAATTGTATCCTATATAATATACACTCTCATACACATATGAGGCTGAGACCCACCCCCCAGGCTATGCCTTTTCAATCATGTCAGTTTTTAATGATCATATTTTTCAATGCATATTTATTTTACCTGTACATGACCATGTCCTGTTGTGTTCGACAGCTAAATTCTCCCTCGTCTATCTGTGAGGTTTGGAAACCACAACTACAGTTCTTATTAATGATACTTGCCAGTGTCTCCTTGATATCTCCCTCCAAGTGTTGTGCCATCCTCTGTGAGGAGAAATACACCGGACAATGACTACATGACATGTGGTGTGTGTGTTTACCTTGTCTTCATACCACTTAGAGCAGTGAACCACTGGGCCAAACTTGAGCTGAATAAGAGTCCTGTCTGTGTAAAATAATGCAAATGCAGTAATTTAAAGAGCATACTTTGATGCATAGAATCTTATATACTTACTGAGTACATTGATGTGGTGATGTACTAATGCATTGACTGATCTAGCAGAGTCAGGGAGTGTGAGATTAGCTACACATTTGTAGGTCCCTCCATGTGCCATCTCCAATGAATCAAATATCAGTGATCGAGTCGCTGTGTCTGAGTAAGTCTGCTGTTGTTCGATGGTCACTCCATCTCCTTCACTTATGCTCTGTCCATCAACCCTGACCCATTCCACCACCATATACTGAATCAATTGTGAGGCAACTTTGCGGTTCAGACTTGCACTGCATGTCATTTTGTATGGTTCTGAGAATATAGCTTTTACAGGTGCAAAAACTCTTATCACTGGGTAAACTGGAGATGCAAATTACAGAATGCATTAACATACACCATCCAAACAACATGAAATAGTGTAAAGAAATATTGAAATAGGTAAGAATCATGTTACCTGTCAATCTAGTATTGATACTTTCAGAAGTGCTTCCAGCATTGTTTGTGATGGAGCAGGTATATGTGTGGTCTCCAGCCAGATCAGCAGCATCTCTGATGAGGAGAGTGTTCCTATACCTTGAATAGGATTGTCTTTCAATCCCACTTTGTATCATTTCATATCTCTCTCCATCCACATGTACACGAACTCCATCTCTCAACCAGATCACATTAGTAGGTGGAGAATTTTGAGTTAGGCATTCCAGACTACCTAGTACATTGCCATATGTGTTACTCAGGTCAGAATAACTGCTACTGTATACAGACGGTGCACCTGCATGGGGAGTAAATATTCAATAATTAGTGTTAGGGTACAAGGCAGCACACACACAAAGGATTTAAATATTATACTTGGCATTGATGAGTAGATTCCAATGCTAGTTTCCACTGTATTTCCTTCTGAATCAGGTAATTCACATGTGAATATGCCCGAAATATATGGAGTATAAGAGGCATAACTGCGGATACGAATGCCTGATAAGGTCATCCTTCCAACATTATAATAGTAATGACTACTATCGGAGTAGCGTCTTTGATTATTAGGAAATTTGTAGTATCCCACACTGCTAGATGTAGAGTTGGAGTAGCAGTATACATCAATTTTGCAATAACGGCAATTTAGAGGTTTTTGAACTATGAGACTGTTGTTACTGACAGGTAATTGATTAACATGATAGCTGCTACTAACATAGATTCCAGCTCCTGTGCAGGGAGGAATTAATAATTATGCGATGGTCTCATTGAATCAAGTGTAACCAACTAACTTACCAATGAGTTTCATCTCAGTATTATTTGATCCAGTATTACCATCACCATCTGTAACTCTACATGTGTGTACACCAGCAGAGTTGGATTTCAAAATAGTCTCACTGATAGTCTGAGCTGTAGTACTACTTGCAAAGCAACTACTACAAGTAGAGGACCATTGATAGCTGACTGAACCACTAGCATGGTGTGCACGGCAGGTAAGCGTAACTGAGGAAGCTGGACGATAGTATGGAGGACTGGGTAGGGTGAAGTCAAATGGAGGATTGTAGGTCACTTCAATAGTCACCTCAAAAGCTGACAAAGTGTGGCACAGATAACTACATACAAAAGATAAATAATGATCTATACACATACCAACAGAAATGATGATTGTGTTCACACCAACAGGACTCTCAATTAGAGAATCAGATATATCATCTGAACTGACAGTAGCTGAGCATATGTATGACCCACTATCACTTGATCTTAAGGTACTAAATGTTACAGATGTGTTGTACACCAGTTGAACTCCCTCTAAATCAGAGACAATGACCCTTCTCTCACTGTCTGTCAGGGAAGAGTGCCCCCTCCACTGAGAGCTAATTGTAACAAAGGAATCAACTTCAGGTATGAGTTCTATGACACAGGTCAACACCAGGGAATCAGTAGTGAAGAGCTGACCAGGGCCTTCTGGATCTCGAAGTATGGATACAGTTGGTTCTGGAACTAAAAGGTAAAAATTGAGATGACACCATTTCTACATAATGCACAAACTTACTTTCAACTTGAACAAGAAATAAATCTTCACTCCTTGAAAGAGGGTAAGCAATATTTGAAATGCACTTGTATCGACCACTCTGTGATGTCCGTATTGATCTAAATGTCATCTCCACAATACTTGTCTGGCCAATTGTAGTAGTCTGAGACACTGCCACATCTGGGCCATCCAGTGGACATGGTACTCCATCAGGATCAATCCATGTCACTTCAGGTGGTCTCTCAGAGGTGACTATACATCTCAGAGTAAATTGCTGCCCAGCAGTAGCAGTGGGTTCAGAAGATGTAATATTAACGGTGTTTAAAATCTCTATATATTAAGAAAAAATGCTAACAGAGAAGATAGTATTTTTTGAATGTCATACCTTTCACAAGTAATGTTATGCTTTTCTCTACTTCTCTTCCATCCAAGAGGGTAGCTCTGCATATTAACATTACACCATCTAATCCATTGCTATCTGGGTCTAGAGTCAATACAAGTTCTCTCGTGTCTGTTGCTGACTCAACTGCGATGGCCTCCAGTCCAACAATAAACCACTCCATCAGTGTAGCATAGGAATTGCTGTTCCATTGGCAATGAATATCACGGGACAGACCTATAATCAGCTGCTCCTCATGGCCCGTGATGATTAACCGACCTGAGTCACATGCAATAGAGCACAACAGAATCAATACTAATCCATCTCAAATTAATGCTCACATGTAATATGTTGTATAGGAATATTAATTGTGTGTGTATTCTTTACCTTCAATTGATTCAGCTCCTGCTCATGGCAAATAAAGAAGATGATATATAGAAACTATAATAAAATATATGACATGCCTTAATAACATACCTATAATCTGTGCTTGTTCATAACCAGGTTTGAATGTGATCCTGGGATCCAGGTCAGGTGATCGCTCCAACATTACATTCATAGTCAAGTTAGTGGTATTAATCATAATACAATTCTTTCTATCACTTGGATGAAATATGAATTGCAGTTTTGGATCTTTAACAGAGACAAAAGTATAAAATATATGTACAGTTAGTTGAAAAACATTCATTACCAGTATTTATGTCAATTGTGAAATTGAATCCAATGGGGCAAGAGATGTTAGGAGTGTACACAATGGCACACACTTCAACCAAATATACATTCTCTGTGACTATGTAGACTGTCTCTTCAAATCCAATTACAGCTGGATCTGAGGGATATAAATCCATCTTCAGTACATACACAAATGTCAGTTTGCATAATAGTGCATCATCAAAAATATATCCACCTTGGCTTTCAGTATCAAGTATTGATATATCTGCTTTCTGTGGTTCAAGTATCAACAGGCTATCGTTGGTTGTTAGAGTGATAGGAAACATCTCAGTCTTCTCTATCACTAAGTCATTTGCAATTGTTATATTCACACATTTTCTACCACATGAATCAAATGTTACGGTGGCTGGAAGACCATCATAATCTGCAAGATATATTACAAAAAGTACCATACACAAGAAATTTGAATATCAAAAAATGAACTGCTAGTGATCAGTGCTGCATGTGGAAGTATAGGATACCAACAGTACCTCCACTGCACTCTTTACCATCTTCATCTGTGCCAGATACTAAAATTAAAATATGCAGCAAAACTCATAATAACTGCTACAGAATATTCATATCATGTAGGTGAAGGAGAATGCAACACACTGTATATCTTACCATCTATGGTAGCCACTATAGGGTTGAGGGAGCAGTTGATGTTGCTGGTCAGTATAACACACACCTCTAGCACACCAGCATCCTCCACAACTGTATAGTTTTGCTCAAATCCTACTTTTACAATCCCTAAGATATTGGCAAAAGCAAAAAAATAATACATCATAAATTGAGCACCTGCCCCCCATTCATTATATAACAAATTGGTTGTTGTTTTGACCACAGGTGTGGCTACCTCAGTTGCAAAATATTCCCTTTATCATGACTACAACCTCCCATGAGATGTGCATGATATCCCTTAAGGAGTTACCCCTGTATATTTCAAGACACAATAAGATCCCTTGTGATAGAACCTTGGCGCCGCAGCCTGGGATCGAGGCTAATACTCAAGCCCACTGTACCGTATTAAAACATCTATGCCATCCTTCAAGCTGTCTATAATATTATTTTTGGGGTGCCATCCATACATCTTTCGATATTACTCTTGTACATTTAACCATTATATGAAGTACATGGCCATTCAGTGTAATTCAAGATATCTGTACCTCTACAGGTGAAGTTATCTCCAACATTATCACATGCTTGTAAGCATTCACCATCCTGGCCATAGAAATTACAACACTCATCTTCCCCTCTACCGAAACATCTCCTGGCTCCAGTGTTGCACTGTGTAGGGCACACTGCACAAAAACAATGGAAGAATCAACAAACTGATTGCCCAATGCCGTGGGCTGGAAACGAGGCTAGTGACTAGGGGTGCGTGCTAACTTCATTGTGCATTTTGCACAGTGAATATTCTATTTGCACAGTATACTATTACCAATGCAGTGACTTGTTGCATCATATAACAATGTGTCTATCTCCGTTGAATTAATGCAACTGCTGCAATCGGTTCTTGATGGTGTATCAAACTCAGTGTCAGGATCTTCAGTGAAGGTAGCCACTGACCACTCGCCGTCCACACACGACAAATCCAATAGTTCCTTTTCAACCGCAGCACCCCTCACACAACTTGGTGTGGTGCACGTATACCGGACCAGTAAAGATGCACTGCGATATTGGTCTCGGTACATACCCGACGCCAGGCACACATACTGCATCTGCGTCAAGTTGGTCGTCACGGCGGAAGTATAAGTGGTGCCAATCAAGGATATTATATCGTTGTCTTCAGGGAGATGGCAGTCGGCTTTCGCTGCAGCATTACGACCTAACGCCAGTAGGATGGCTAGGACCACTCTCAAAGCAACGTAGAGCTCTTGCATGACCGCAAAACCTCTACTGCAGTGTTAATGCAGTCGTATATAATATAATAAATTATATATATATGCTCTCGCGAGCAATCTAGACTATATGCGCATGTCGCACTATCACGGTAGATTTCGCGCGAAATTCGCGTGGACATTTGATATAAACCTGAGTGGCTAGCTATATAATTAACGTATTATAACGTAACGTTGGAAATTGAGTCAATTCTGGGCTAGAGTTATCCAAATAATACGTTAGTTATTTGAATTCTATGGTGGCCCATTTATGGTGCCCATTAGTGCACTCCACACAAGCTACTGCGGAATTCGCAATAGCCACTATAGAATTTTGCACATGGGTACTTCGAAGTTCAAACCATTTCAACACGCGAGTCACGCTACAAAAGGCCTTATTTGGGCGGCGCGCGATGTGAGCCATTTCAGCACGCGAGCCATTCTGGCACGCTACAAGGCCCATGCATACAGGATAAGCTTTGGTCTTTCGAAGTGCGCATGTGCAGAAGTCAAGGGTTGCGCGCGCGCATGCGTATGTCGTTTCACCAGGAGCATATGAGCCGCCGAAGGCGGCGAAGGAGCGTCCAACTCCGTAGAACGGCATTTAAATTTGAACCACTTAACTCACCTTCCCTATAAGGAGTGATAGGTGACGGGTAATACCCTTAACTAAGGGCTGTTGTGATAACGCTCTCGTTAACGCTGTAGCTTACGCGCGCAAGGTACACATCGCGCTCCTTTTTTGGAAGGTGCGTTAAGTGGTTCAAATATGCCGTTCCGTGCTATGATGCATAGTTGGACGCTCCTTCTCCGCTTTCAGCGGCTCATATGCTCCTGGTTTCACGCATTTGAGATTGCGGGTTTAAAAAAAAAGGATTACAAAAACAAAACATTGCAAAAACCGGACAGACAGCCCTCGCTGCGCATGCACCCAGGATTAAAGCTACAGCCACTGTGGAAGTGGGCTAGAGCTGGATAAGTGTCCAGTCCTATTTGTGTTGTTGATATATAGGGATGACATTGTCCATAAAACACCTATCCAAGCTATGTTACACAATGTACTTTTGTTACTGTGTACATGACTCTTGTATGTGTCCACACCATATACTAATATCGCTACTATATATATTTAGTGGTAGAAAGATTAGATACTAGACTAAAGTGGTGCTGTTTTATGAACAATATCATCCCTATCAATAACACTCACAAACAAGCCAATATAAACTTGAGCAGCTGTGTCTTTAACCTCCTGTGTATACAGTTAATTTGATTGTCTCAAAGTTACCACATAGCAGTCTCATTTGTATGGCAGCAACAAGAAGAGTTTATTAAAATAATGGAGTCAGCACAAGTCAGTCTATGACAAGTTCAATGCACTCTAGATCTTGCAATGCACTCTGTGCATTGGTTAGCTTGAAGGGTATGTGTTTTATGAACAATTTGTCATCCCTATCAATAACACTCATATACAAGCCAATATAAACTCAAGCAGCTGGGTCTTTAACATCCTGTGTATACAGTTAATTTGATCATCTCAAGTTACCACATAGCAGATGGCAGCAACAGTGCTGCACAAGCAGTAGAGATAGTAAGTTGACTAGTTCATAAACACTTCTCCATTGGATGTATTTATGTACATGAGGTTTGGACTACACGAACTACAGTTCTTATTAATGATATTTGTCAGTGTTTCCTTGATATCTCCCTCCAAGTGTTGTGCCATCCTCTGTGAGGAGAAATACACTGGACAATGACTACATGACATGTGGTGTGTGTGTTTACCTTGTCTTCATGATCATATACCACTTCAAGCACTGGGGCAAACTAGAGCTGGATAAGTGTCCAGTCTTACTTGTGTTGTTGATTTATAGGGATGACATTGTCCATAAAACACCTATCCAAGCTAAGCTGTTACACAATGTACAGACTGCATTGGTGTAACAACTAATTGAATGGTTTATGAACAATGTCGGCCAATAACACTCACTACAAGCCAATATAAACTCAAGCAGCTGTGTCTTTAACCTCCTGTGTATACAGTTAATTTAATCATCTCAAATTTACCACATAGCAGTTCATTTGTACATGCAGCAACAAAAGGAATTTATCAAAAGAGTCAGCACAAGTAATATAGTCAGTCTATGATTAGCTTAAGCAGCTTTTACACCATTGCATTCTGGTTGAGAGAATGAGGTAATCTCTAGAGGACAGTGTTGGTCCAGTCCCAGTCTCATTCTACCATGATAGGTGTACAGGAATGTGCCATCATTGGTCACCCACTCCTGCAATATAGCCAGCAACTCTGGAGGGGTCAGCGTATCACTGCTACCAGTTAGGCGAGCCCTGTAGGAAATCATAATATCAATGTCATAAACATGTCCTTCATCGCATAAATACCTGTACATGACCGTGTCCTGTTGTGTTCGACAGCTAAATTCTCCCTCGTCTATCTGTGAGGTTTGGAAACCACAACTACAGTTCTTATTAATGATATTTGTCAGTGTCTCCTTGATATCTCCCTCCAAGTGTACTGCAATCCTCTGTGAGGAGAAATACACTGGACAATGACTACATGACATGTGGTGTGTGTGTTTACCTTGTCTTCATACCACTTAGAGCAGTGAACCACTGGGCCAAACTTGAGCTGGAAAAGGGTTCTGTCTGTGTAATAAATGTAGCAATCATTCATGTCATGGAGTCTCAAATACTTACTGAGTACATTGATGTGATGTTCTGCTGATGTATTGAATGATCCAGCAGAGTCAGGGAGTATGAGACTAGCTACACATTTGTAATCTCCTCCATATGCCATCTCCAATGAATCAAATATCAGTGATTGAGTCGCTGTGTCTGAGTAAGTCTGCTGCTGTCCAATGGTCACTCCATCTTCTTCACTTATGCTCTGTCCATCAACACTAACCCATTCTACCACCATATACTGAATCAATTGTGAGGCAACTAGAGTTGCTCTGCATGTCATGTTGAATGGCTCAGAGTAAATGGCTTCTTCAGGCACATATGTATCTACCACTGGGTGAACTGGAGAGGAAGAATGCATACAAACATGTGCCATCCATTCTTTTGGAAGGAACCAATCTTAATTTGAATATGCTTACCGGTCAAAGTAGTGTTGACACTTTCAGAAGTGCTTCCAGCACTGTTTGTGATGGAGCAGGTATATGTGTGGTCTCCAGCCAGATCAGCAGCATCTCTGATGAGTAGAGTGTTCCTATACCTTGAATATGATTGTCTTTCAATCACACGTTGTATCATTTCATATCTCTCTCCATCCACATGTACAGGTACTCCATCTCTCGACCAGATCACATTAGTAGGTGGAGAATTTTGAGTTAGGCACTCCAGACTACCCAGTACATTGCCATATGTGTTACTCAGGTCAGAATACCTACTACTGTATACAGACGGTGCACCTGGTTATGAAAGAGAGCAATCATCTTAAATTCTTTAAGGATGTACACATATACCTGGCGTTGATGAGTAGATTCCGATGCTAGTTTCCACTGTGTTTCCATTGGAATCAGGTATTTGACATGTGAATATACCCCAATAACCACCACTACTACTACTAAAGTGCAATCGGATACCAGACGGGGTCTGTCTTAAAGTTTGAACATTATTGTAGCCAGAATAATATTTACCACCGTTGGGAAATAGATAGTATCCTACATTGCTTGATGTAGAGTTAGAATAGCAGTACACATCATAAGCATAGTACGAACGTCTCCAACTGCTCCAATAACGTCCTACAATAAAAGTATTGTTGGGAACAACTTTGTTAGGATTGCTACGGCTATCAACAACATAGAGTCCAGCTCCTGCATTCAATATACAGAGGATAAAGATTATCATGGGCATGGTATAATGATCAAAGTATGGAAGTACTCACCTATAAGTCTCATCTCCGTGTTATTTGATCCAGTATTACCATCACTATCTGTAACTCTACATGTGTGTACACCAGCAGAGTTGGATTTCAAAATAGTCTCACTGACTATCTGAGCTGTACTACTACTAGCAAAGCAACTACTACAAGTAGAGGACCACTGATAGCTGACTGAACCAGTAGCATTATGGACATGGCAGGTAAGTGTTACTGAGGAAGCTGGACGGTAGTATGGAGGACTGGGTAGGGTGAAGTCAAATGGAGGATTGTAGGTCACATCAATAGTCACCTTTAAAACTGACAAAGATTGGCCCATATAACTACATGTAACACATCACTAATGAGCTGTACACATACCAACAGAGATGATGATTGTGTTCACACCAACAGGACTCTCAATTAGAGAATCAGAGACATCTGGACTGACAGTAGCTGAGCATATGTATGTTCCACCATCATTTGATTGTAAGGTACTAAATGTCACAGATGTATTGTACACCAGTCGCACTCCCTCTAAATCAGAGACAATCACCCTTCTCTCGGTGTCTGTCAGGGAAGAGTGCCCCCTCCATTGAGAGCTAATTGTAACAAAGGAATCAACTTCAGGTATGAGTTCTATGACACAGGTCAACACCAGGGAATCAGTAGTGAGAAGCAGATCAGGGACTTCTGGATCTCGAAGTATGGATACAGTTGGTTTTGGAACTAGAAAAGTACAATGTCAGACAATATCAGTTTATACACAATGCACATTTGTCAAACTTACTTTGAACTCGAACAAGAAATGAATCTTCACTCTCTGAAAGGGGGTGAGTAATGTTTGAAATACACTTGTATCGACCACTTTGTGATGTCCGCATTGATTTAAATGTCAACTCCACAATACTTGTCTGGCCAATTGTAGTAGTCTGAGACACAGACACATCTGGGCCATCCAGTGGACATGGTACTCCATCAGGATCAATCCATGTCACTTCAGGTGGTCTCTCAGAAGTGACAGTACATGTCAGAGTAAATTGCTGCCCAGCAGTAGCAGTGGGTTCATAAGATGTAATATTAACTGTGTTTATAATTTCTATACAATGAGAGAAAATGTAGTAACACAAATAACACATGTTTAAGTACATACGTACCTCTCACAACTAAAGATATAGTTTTCTCTACTTTTCTTCCGTCCGAGAGGGTAGCTCTGCACGTAAACATAGCGCCATCTAGTCCGTTGTTATCTGGGTCTAGAGTCAACACAAGTTCTCTCGTGTCCTTTGCTGACTCAACCGCCGAGAGGGCCTCCAGACCGTCGACAAACCACTCCATCAGCGTAGCGTTGGAATCACCTGTCCATAAGCAATGAATATCGCGAGGCAAGCCGATAATCAGCCGCTCCTCGTGTCCCATGATGATTAACTGACCTAGGTATTAAAACATACACATACGTACGTACGTTGTACAATGCAGCAGACCTAGTAGTGGTAGCGTGCAATTATTGGCGCGCAGCGAGTGTGCACCGTATCTCTGGTTATTAAATTTGTGCAGTCAGTGTCGAACGTAACAGCGCAAAAATACACTGCAAGAACATTCTACAGAACTCACCAGCAGATATGCTAGTCATAGCGCACAAGACGAGCATAAAAAGTGGACTCTTCAAGTAGAATGCCATGGTACGTACAAGAGTATTTTGCGCTGAAAATGATTTTAGCTATGTACATGTATTGCAGTAATTGCATTCTTCGCATAAAAAAGCTATATACGTACGTAGCTTTAGTGCGCCGCCATGTCTTACCGCGGACTTTTGTTTTTATAAGCCAGTCTACTGTTACAAAAGTATTGGGTGCTGTGCATGAGCGGCAGGTAGCCTCGCGGAGCCAGCCTTTTCGGGCGGGGAGCTTGGGAACGACAATCCAATCAGATTGCCGATCGGTTCCCTACGTCACGTATATCCTTCCCGTGCGCCCCTAGATAACCTGTGTACCAGTTATATTAGTTAAAGCCGTGCTTTAATGTACTTTGCATCTTACCGGCCTTGTTTTCTTGTGTAAGAAAGGCTGAAAACTATCACCGTTATCACGTGCCGTGCATGCTGTATAGCGCGCGCCCCCACGGAAAGACTACCCAGTACATTGCCATCCAACGAATCCAACTCTGCTGGTGTACACACATGTAGAGTCACGGAGAAATAATATTGCTCTCGCGACCAATCTAGATGCGCATGTCGCACTATAACGGTAGATTTCGCGCGCAAAATTCGCGTGGACATTTGAATTCTATGGTGGCCCATTTATGGCGGCCCAAGCGTACTTCGAAGTTCAAACCATTTCAGCACGCGAGTCACGCTACAAAAGGCCCATGATGAGATTTGATCTTTCGAAGTGCGCATGTACAGAATTCAAGGGATTGCGCTCATACGTATGTCTCTTCACGCAAAAACCGGACAAACAGCCCTCACTGCTCGGTTAATTTAGAGACAGCCCTCGCTGCGCATGCACCCAGGGTTAATAATAATAATAATAATAATAATAATAATAATAATAATAATAATAATAACAATAATAATAATAATAATAATAATAATAATAATAATAATAATAATAATAATAATAATTTTTATTGACATGAAAGGCCAGGAGGCCCATTAGTCAAACAACAAACCACACACAACAAGAACAGAGAGAGAGAGAGGCTAAGACAATAGATCATCAAAGAGACTGAGACCTTAATTTGAAAGCTCTCTTAATAAATGTAGCAGTGACTGAAAGAAACTGAATATCTGACGATGACATTATAAGACTAAATAAACCATCACTAGTCATATGGCTGAAAAGAGGAAACTTCCTTTGACAAAAAGAAATGAAATCTTTAAATTCATTAAAGTCCTTATAAAGGGTGCAGTCCAATAAAAAATGTTTCTCCTCTTCCACCATTTGCCGATCTTTACAGAAGGGGCATAGCCTCGCCTCTAATGGAATCCTTTGAGGCTTGTTATAACGGCCAGTTTCGAGAGAGTTGGTGACAACTAATTCAAAGATGAGTTAGGGGAATTCTAAGGTGATATGGGAGAATTAGATACCTTTCAATCTGTAAATTGGACTTAAACAGTTTATAGGTTCGTAGCTTCCCAGTTGTTTCAGTAAGGGAACTACACCATTTCTGTGAGAACTGATCGGAAAGTCGATTCTTGATATCAGAGGGAGTAGCTGAGGGGTTAATTTAGAATAAAGCTACAGCCACTGTGGAAGTGGGCTGGCTTTGACAGATGCTATTTTACACCTTACTCATGACTTACCAACATTATTGGAGGAGAGCACTAACATGCCCTAAAAATGAACCCTAATCTGCTAGTGAAGCCAAAGCCAAATGATTCTAGTATGTTTATATGTGCTCTGGTTGTAATTGGAGCGTCCCTTGACCCTCTGACTGCAATTACAGTATAGCTGTTACTGTGTACATGACTCTTATATATGTCCATACTATATACTAATATCACTACTGTATATATTTAGTGGTAGAAAGATTAGATACTAGACTAAAGTGGTGCTGTTTTATGAACAATGTCATCCTTATCAATAACACTCACAAACAAGCCAATATAAACTCCAGCAGCTGTGTCTTTAACCTCCTGTGTATACAGTTAATTTAATTGTCTCAAATTTACCACATATTTGTATGGCAGCAACAAGAAGAGTTTATCATTAGTATACTAGCCAAAGAGACTACGATATGCGCATGCGTGCACTGTGTGGTGGGTTTCCTAGTCTGGGAATGTGCTCCAAAGTGGGAGACATTGAGATAATTAATGGCCGCCTGTGACTGTCTGTCAAGTTGACGCCTTTCTTCAGGTGTTTCAGCAGCAAGTCTCTGCTGTTGACTGACCCGAAGTCCATGCAGTCGTACCTCTCTCTCATCTTGCGTTTCAGTTTCAAGTCGCTGCTGTTGATTAACTTGAAGATTCAGTCTAACTTGCGTCTCCCGCTCTTCAGCCATTTCAGCACTGCGTCTGTCAGTAGGCCGAACACGGCGTCGGGATAGGCGTGTCTGTCGTTCTTCAGCTGTCTCTAACGCGAGACGCTGCCTTCTACGAGCTCTGACTCGCGCTAGCCGTTGCTCGAGGGCCTCCTCACTTTCCTGACCCCTCGATTTTTCCTGGTATGGTGTTGACATATCGTTGCCTGAGATTGGCGAGCTCGTTCGCTCGGTTTCATGTCAAAGCCTCTGGTCTGAGCCGGTCTTACGTTTGCGCGTTGCGCGTATTTTAAATTGACCAATCAGATTGTGTAGAGCAACGCCCGTACAATAACCAGTCCTAACATTAGGTTGGCTCGCTCCCGCTCGCCAATAAAATAATGGAGTCAGCACAAGTCAGTCTATGACAACTTCAATGCACTCTAGATCTTGCAATGCACCCGTTAGCTTGAATGGTATGTGTTTTATGAACAATTTGTCATCCCTATCAATAACACTCACTACGTGCCAATATAAACTCAAGCAGCTGGGTCTTTAACATCCTGTGTATATAGTTAATTTGATCATCTCAAGTTACCACATAGCAGATGGCAGCAACAGTGCTGCACAAGCAGTAGAGATAGTAAGTCTTTGACTAGTTCATAAACACTTCTCCATTGGATGTATATATTTATGTACATGAGGTCTGGATCACAGTTCTTATTAATGATACTTGCCAGTGTCTCCTTGATGTCTTCCTCCAAGTGTTGTGCCATCCTCTGTGAGGAGAAATACACTGGACAATGACTACATGACATGTGGTGTGTGTGTTTACCTTGGCTTCATGATCATATACCACTTCAAGCACTGGGGCAAACTAGAGCTGGATAAGTGTCCAGTCTTACTTGTGTTGTTGATTTATAGGGATGACATTGTCCATAAAACACCTATCCAAGCTAAGCTGTTACACAATGTACAGACTGCATTGGTGTAACAACTAATTGAATGGTTTATGAACAATGTCGGCCAATAACACTCACTACAAGCCAATATAAACTCAAGCAGCTGTGTCTTTAACCTCCTGTGTATACAGTTAATTTAATCATCTCAAATTTACCACATAGCAGTTCATTTGTACATGCAGCAACAAAAGGAATTTATCAAAAGAGTCAGCACAAGTAATATAGTCAGTCTATGATTAGCTTAAGCAGCTTTTACACCATTGCATTCTGGTTGAGAGAATGAGGTAATCTCTAGAGGACAGTGTTGGTCCAGTCCCAGTCTCATTCTACCATGATAGGTGTACAGGAATGTGCCATCATTGGTCACCCACTCCTGCAATATAGCCAGCAACCCTGGAGGGGTCAGCGTATCACTGCTACCAGTTAGGCGAGCCCTGTAGGAAATCATAATATCAATGTCATAAACATGTCCTTCATCGCATAAATACCTGTACATGACTGTGTCCTGTTGTGTTCGACAGCTAAATTCTCCCTCGTCTATCTGTGAGGTGTGGAAACCACAACTACAGTTCTTATTAATGATACTTGCCAGTGTCTCCTTGATATCTCCCTCCAAGTGTATTGCAATCCTCTGTGAGGAGAAATACACTGGACAATGACTACATGACATGTGGTGTATGTGTGTTTACCTTGTCTTCATACCACTTAGAGCAGTGAACCACTGGGCCAAACCTGAGCTGGATAAGGGTCTTGTCTGTGTAATAAATGTAGCAATTATTCATGTCATGGAATCTCAGATACTTACTGAGTACATTGATGTGATGTTCTGCTGATGTATTGAATGATCCAGCAGAGTCAGGGAGTATGAGACTAGCTACACATTTGTAATCTCCTCCATGTGCCATCTCCAATGAATCAAATATCAGTGATCGAGTCGCTGTGTCTGAGTAAGTCTGCTGTTGTCCAATGGTCACTTCATCTTCTTCACTTATGCTCTGTCCATCCACACTAACCCATTCTACCACTATATAACGAAACAATTGTGAGGAAACTAGAGTTGCTCTGCACGTCATGTTGAATGGTTCAGAGTAAATGGCTTCTTCAGGCACATATGTATCTACCACTGGGTGAACTGGAGAGGAAGAATGCATACAAACATGTGCCATCCATTCTTTTGGAAGGAACTAATCTTAATATGCTTACCGGTCAAAGTAGTGTTGACACTTTCAGAAGTGCTTCCAGCACTGTTTGTGATGGAGCAGGTATATGTGTGGTCTCCAGCCAGATCAGCAGCATCTCTGATGAGAAGAGTGTTCCTATACCTTGAATATGATTGTCTTTCAATAACACTTTGTATCATTTCATATCTCTCTCCATCCACATGTACACGTACTCCATCTCTCAACCAGATCACATTAGTAGGTGGAGAAAATCGTGTTAGGCACTCCAGACTACCCAGTACATTGCCATATGTGTTACTCAGGTCAGAGTACCTGCTACTGTATACAGACGGTGCACCTGGGGAGTAAATATATTCAATAACTAGTGTTAACTAGTGCAAGGCAGCACATATAGCATTCAAAGTGATAATACATATAATATACTTGGCATTGAAGAGTAGATTCCAATGCTAGTTTCCACTGTATTTCCTTCTGAATCAGGTAGTTCACATGTGAATATGCCCCAAATATGTGGAGTGTTGTAATGATAACTACGAATACGAATGCCTGATGGGTTCATCCTCTCAACATTATAATGGTATTGACTACTATCGGAGTAGCGTCTTTGATTGTTAGGATATTTGTAGTATCCCACATTGCTAGATGTAGAGTTGGAGTAGCAGTATACTTCAATTTTGCAGTAATAACAATTGTTAGGTTTTTGAACTATGAGACTGTTGTTGCTAACTGCCAATCGATTGACATAATAACTGTCATCAACATATATTCCAGCTCCTGTACAGGGAGGAAATGTAATGGTCTCATTGAAGCAAGTGTACTAACTTACCAATGAGTCTCATCTCAGTACTATTTTCTCCAGTATTACCAGCACTATCAGTAACATTGCATGTGTGTACACCAGCAGAGTCTGAGTTCAAAATAGTCTCACTGATTGTCTGAGCTGTACTACTACTAGCAAAGCAACTACTACAAGTAGAGGACCACTGATAGCTGACTGAACCAGTAGCATTGTGTGCACGGCAGGTAAGTGTTACTGAGGAAGCTGGACGGTAGTATGGAGGACTGGGTAGGGTGAAGTCAAATGGAGGATTGTAGGTCACATCAATAGTCACCTTTAAAACTGACAAAGATTGGTCCATATAACTACATGCAACACATCACTGATGAGCTGTACACATACCAACAGAGATGATGATTGTGTTCACACCAACAGGACTCTCAATTAGAGAATCAGAGACATCTGGACTGACAGTAGCTGAGCATATGTATGTTCCACCATCATTTGATTGTAAGGTACTAAATGTCACAGATGTATTGTACACCAGTCGAACTCCCTCTAAATCAGAGACAATCACCCTTCTCTCGGTGTCTGTCAGGGAAGAGTGCCCCCTCCATTGAGAGCTAATTGTAACAAAGGAATCAACTTCAGGTATGAGTTCTATGACACAGGTCAACACCAGGGAATCAGTAGTGAGAAGCAGATCAGGGTCTTCTGGATCTCGAAGTATGGATACAGTTGGTTTTGGAACTAGAAAAGTAAAAAAGTACAATATCAGTTTATACACAATGCACATTTGTCAAACTTACTTTGAACTCGAACAAGAAATGAATCTTCACTCTCTGAAAGGGGGTAAGTAATGTTTGAAATACACTTGTATCGACCACTTTGTGATGTCCGCATTGATTTAAATGTCAACTCCACAATACTTGTCTGGCCACTTGTAGTAGTCTGATTCACAGACACATCTGGGCCATCCAGTGGGCATGGTACTCCATTAGGATCAACCCATGTCACTTCAGGTGGTCTCTCAGAAGTGACAGTACATGTCAGAGTAAATTGCTGCCCAGCAGTAGCAGTGGGTTCATAAGATGTAATATTAACTATGTTTACAATTTCTATACAATGAGAGAAGATGTAGTAACACAAATTACACATGTACATACGTACGTACCTCTCACAACTAAAGATATAGTTTTCTCTACTTTTCTTCCGTCCGAGAGGGTAGCTCTGCACGTAAACATAGCGCCATCTAGTCCGTTGTTATCTGGGTCTAGAGTCAACACAAGTTCTCTCGTGTCCTTTGCTGACTCAACCGCCGAGAGGGCCTCCAGTCCGTCGACAAACCACTCCATCAGCGTAGCGTTGGAATCACCTGTCCATAAGCAATGAATATCGCGAGGCAAGCCGATAATCAGCCGCTCCTCGTGTCCCATGATGATTAACTGACCTGTGTATTAAAACATACACATACGTACGTACGTTGTACAATGCAGCAGACCTAGTAGTGGTAGCGTGCAATTATTGGCGCGCAGCGAGTGTGCACCGTATCTCTGGTTATTAAATTTGTGCAGTCAGTGTCGAAACGTAACAGCGCAAAAATACACTGCAAGAACATTCTACAGAACTCACCAGCAGATATGCTAGTCATAGCGCACAAGACGAGCATAAAAAGTGGACTCTTCAAGTAGAACGCCATGGTACAAGAGTACTGATTTTGCGCTGAAAATGATTTAGCTATATAGATCTACGTAGCTTTAGCGCGCCGCCATGTCTTACCGCGGACTTTTGTTTTTATAGCCAGTCTTCTGTTATAAAGTATTGGACGCTGTACAGGAGCGGCAGGTAGCCTCGCGGGGGGGGGGGGGGGGGGGGAGAAAGCCTGGTTAAATGAATATGCGTATACTGCAGCAATCCAATCAGATTGTAGATGGAGTCATACGTCACGTACAGCCTTCTCTAGTGCACGAGATATTAAAGATTGTACTATCAGATATCAACATTCCAGCTGCACAAGCATTACGAATGCGCAAGCGCCAAACATGAAGCGACACGCATGCGCAAAATTTTCCGGTCTATCCTGGGCGCCTTAGGATTTTGAGTTCAATATAAAGTCATATTTACTGTATGCATCATGTCAAGAGGCAGTGCAATGAACTTTTCAACTTTATATGGCAAACAAAGCAAAGGATAATGCAGCAGAAAACACCAATACATATAAGTTATGTGTTGAGAGCGTGACAATACGGGATTTACACAACCAAAAACCGAAACTCGAATCGGCGTTGAAATCGACGGGATGTACAAATGGGAAGAGAGCATACTTCAAACACCTCTTTGGAGCAGAGAGGATTTAACTTGCGCTTGGAAATACCAGAGGCAAAAAAGTATCTACGGGTCATAACCACGCAAGGATTAAAATAACCTACTATTTTGCTGTGATGCACTTAAAACAAAAAGTGAGCATTCCTTTTCTTGACATGCATATACCTCACCTTTATGTAGATAATAGTAAATTTACTTTTCACAGAGATGAGGATTGTTTCCTCCCACTGGAGTCTATAACACGGCATTTGAATTGGGCACTACTGATATTATACGGAACGGGATTGGAAGCGCGTCACGTGAATACACGGTCACGTAGAATCGCGCGCGGCACATTTTGCATTCCTCGTTGAGCGAGTGTGTTTTCAGCGTTACGCCTTAGATCCTGAACGTTTACTATAGCATGAAGTATATACGTATATAGCCCTCCAGTGTAATACAAGGTATCTATACCTCTACAGGTGAAGTTATCTCCCATGCTTGTAAGCATTCACCATCCTGGTAGAAATTACAACATTGATTCTCTCATCTACCGAAACATCTCCTGGCTCCAGTGTTGCACTGTGTAGGGCACACTGCACAAAAACAATGGAAGAATCAACAAACTGATTGTCATTGTTCTATGGCACAGCTAAATGTAATTTCATGAATGTAAAATCATATATAATGCTGACGTACTAATTAAGGCATGCGTGCAACCTTACTAGAATGAGCACACATGTGATACATAAGAAGAGCCTTGCGTTATGGCTGTAACCTTATACTGATCGAAATTAGCCCATACAATTCAGACCCTAATGATATAGCTTTGTTCTCAGGCCTTCTCTCTACACATAGCACATATCAAGGCCTTTACCCCCCAATGCCATGGGAAGAAAGATGGAAACGAGGCTAGTGACTAGGGCTGCATGCATGCTAATAGTAACTTCATTGTGCATTTTTGCACAGTTAATAATTTATTTGCTATTACCAATGCAGTGACTTGTTGCATCATATAAGAATGTGTCTATCTCCGTTGAATTAATGCAACTGCTGCAATCAGTTCTTGGTGGTGTATCGAACTCAGTATCAGGATCTTCAGTGAAGGTAGCCACTGACCACTCGCCGTCCACACACGACAAATCCAATAGTTCCTTTTCAACCACAGCACCCCTCACACAACTTGGTGTGGTGCACGTATACCGGACCAGTAAAGATGCACTGCGATATTGGTCTCGGTACATACCTGACGCCAAACACACATACTGCATCTGCGTCAAGTTGGTCGTCACGGCGGAAGTATAAGTGGTGTCAATCAAGGATAGTATATCATTGTCTTCAGGGAGATGGCAGTCGGCTTCCGCTGCAGCATTACGACCTAACGCCAGTAGGATGGCTAGGACCACTCTCAAAGCAACGTAGAGCTCTTGCATGGCCGCAAAACCTCTACTGCAGTGTTAATGCAGTCGTATATAATATAATAAATTATATATATGCTCTCTCGAGCAATCTAGACTAGATGCGCATGTCGCACTATCACGGTAGATTTCGCGCGCGAAATTCGCGTGGACATTTGAATTCTATCAACTTTATACAAGGGATTAGAGTATAGCATTCAAAAATGAAGCATTTTGATTGGTTAATACTGGGGTTCTAAATCCCGTAGTAGTTGTTGGTGGATTCTACATATAGAATCCACCCTCCAGGGCGTGGATTTCTACATATAGAATCCATCCTCTATGGCGAAATGGCTTAGTTTCCTAGCGACAGCGTCTATAGCGTGCTGACTCCACGACAACCATGGTTTTGAATCTAACGCAAGCCGTACACGTACCTATTGAATTGCAACAAAGCCAAGTGTCGGCAGCCTTTCTGAGCGATAAGCGTAGTTTATTGACCACGCCTCCAAAGGTAGGCTATGCAGCGATCTCCTGGTCGCCGGTCATCGATTGTTCTGACGTTCGTTTGCTGCGATTGTCGGTGTTTTGAATATTGCAAGCGTCGGTAGTTGCTGTTGCTATACTCTAAATAAGTTAGACGCACTCGTCGTCGGGAACTACGCGATTTAGAAGCCTCGGGCCCTGTAGTAGCGTTCCTCGCTACGCTCGGAACGCTACAGCCCAGGGCCCTCGGCTTTCTAAATCGCGTAGTTCCCTCCGACTCGGCGTCTAACTTATATGTAAAAACATTTCCATTAAAATGTTGAAGGATGTAGGGATGACAGTACCAAAAAGTAGGAAAACAAGTTCTGTCTGCAAGACAGGGGTCCATGTGAGGGCAGTATGTATGCAGCAAGACAGGGGATGAGGGCATGCAACAATACTAACATACGTAACCCCATAATAAAAGATGTAATGCGTAAAATCCCTCAGGCCTCCCCCTTGGCAGAGTGGTTATGCGTTCCGTCCGGTAAACGGTTGAACGTACGTAGGTTCGAGTCCTACAGTGGGAGCCGTTTTTTCGGCGATGAAAGCAGAGTATATGTTGTGGTTGCGGAGCAGGCTCACCCTCTAGGCCCAGCCTAGGTGAAGTAGGAATGTTAGTATTGTTGCATGCCCTCATCCCCTGTCTTGCTGCATATATACGTACCCCTGTCTTGCTGCATATATACGTACCCCTGTCTTGCTGCATATATACTGCACTTGTTTTCCTACTTTTTGGTACTGTCATTCCTACATCCTTCAACATTTAATGGAAATGTTTTACTTCCTTGTTTCACTGCTTCTTCGTTGTGGACTTCGCTTGCAAATACAATGCCTTTATGTGTGTGCGAGCCCCGCCCATTTTGCTGCTCGTGGTCATGTGAAACGCACGTGAGTAATAATGAGGAAATGGCGTTCAACTACACGGAAGTGCTAGTATATCGTAGCTTTACTCGTCGAAGAGGGGTTTCGTTGGTAAAAGGCACTGCACACGGGAATAAGAAGCCTTTTGGTACAAAAATCAAGGTAAATACGTGTACGTCATATTTTGTGCTAGGCCGTTTGAAGAATTAGAAGAAGATGGAGAAATCGGGTTTTTGCAATTTCACGTATGTCATTGTAGCGGTGTATTTCACCACCTTTGAGAGTCTTATCGTGTATAGAAACACTCGTAGGCCATGTTATGTGTCTAAAAGGGTTCATCGCTGCCGCGTTCGTGAGTTCTGAGCCCGTTACTTTTGTTAAAGCGTGGCGTGTCGGCGCCATCCCTGCATAGAGAGTCTACCGACTCTCTGATAAACCTGAGTGGCTAGGAATATGCATAACAAAAGGCTTATTTGGGCGGCGCGCGATGTGAGCCATTTCAGCACGCGAGCCATTCTGGCACGCTACAAGGCCCATGCATACAGGATGAGCTTTGGTCTTTCGAAGTGCGCATGTGAAGAAGTCAAGGGTTGCGCGCGCATGCGTATGTCGTTTCACGTATTTGAGATTGAGGGTAAAAAAAAAAGAAAGATTACAAAAACAAAACAAAAAAGATTGCAAAAAATGGACAGACAGCCCTCGCTGCGCATGCACCCAGGGTTAATTTAGAGTAAAGCTACAGCCACTGTGGAAGTGGGCTGGCTTTGAGGATGCTATTTTACACCTTACTTATGATTTACCAACATTGTTGGAGGGGAGCACTAACATGCCCTAAAAATGAACACTAATCTGCTAGTGAAGCCAAATCAAATGATTCTATGTTTATATGTGCTCTGGTAGTAATTGGAAAGTCCCTTGACTCTCTGACTGCAATTACAGTATAGGTAGTAACTTTGAGACAATGACTACATGACATGTGGTATGTGCTGTTTTATGAACAATATCATCCCTATCAATAACACTCACAAACAAGCCAATATATAAACTCGAGCAGCTGTGTATGTGTTTTATGAACAATTTGTCATATCTATCAATAACACTCACTACGTGCCAATATAAACTCAATCAGCTGGGTCTTTAACATCCTGTGTATACAGTTAATTTAGTTACCACATACACTGTAAAATCAATTTTGTCATAATGACAATATTGTTTGTTGCGTGAGTTTTATCCCATATAGTTCATCATGTGATACTACAATATTTACTCCCTAGACAATGACTATTCCTTACATGTGTGAGTCACATGTGTAGGGTCATTATGGAATAGCGGACTACTCACTCACACATGTAAGGAATTGTCTAGGGAGTACAATATTGTAGTATCACATGATGAACTGATGTATGTATGGGATGAAACTCATGCAACAAACAATTTTGCTATTATGACAAAACTGATTTTATAGTGTAGCAGATGGCAGAAATGGTACGGTGCCACCGCACAAGCAGTAGAGATAGTAAGTCTATGACTAGTTCATAAACCTTTCTCCATTGGATGTATTTATGTACATGAGGTTTGGACCACACAAACTACAGTTCTTATTAATGATACTTGTTAGTATTTCCTTGATATCTCCCTCCAAGTGTTGTGCCATCCTCTGTGAGGAGAAATACACTGGACAATGACTACATGACATGTGCATGGTGTGTGTGTTTACCTTGTCTTCATGATCATATATACCACTTCGAACACTGGAGCAAACTAGAGCTGGATAAGTGTCCAGTGTTACTTGTGTTGTTGATATATAGGGATGATATTGTCCATAAAACACCTATCCAAGCTAAGGTAGCGCTGTTACATAATGTGCAGACTGCATTGGTGTAACAGTTTAGCTTAATTAATGGATGGTTTATGAACAATGGCATCTCTATACATCAATAACACTCACTACAAGCCAATATAAACTCAAGCAGCTGTGTCTTTAACCTCCTGTGTATACAGTTAATTCAAATTTACTACATAGCAGTTCATTTGTACATGCAGCAAAAAAAGGAATTATCATAAGAGTCAACACAAGTACTGTATAGTCAGTCTATGATTAGCTTAAGCAGCTTTTACACCATTGCACTCTGGTTGAGAGAATGAGGTAATCTCTAGAGGACAGTGTTGGTCCAGTCCCAGTCTCATTCTACCATGATAGGTGTACAGGAATGTACCATCATTGGTCACCCACTCCTGCAATATAGCCCGCAACTCTTGAGGGGTCAGTGTATCACTGCTACCAGCTAGGCGAGCCCTGTAGGAAATCATAATATCAATGTAATAAACATGTCCTTCATCGCATAAATACCTGTACATGACTGTGTCCTGTTGTGTTCGACAGCTAAATTCTCCCTCGTCTATCTGTGAGGTTTGGAAACCACAACTACAGTTCTTATTAATGATACTTGCCAGTGTCTCCTTGATATCTCCCTCCAAGTGTTGTGCCATCCTCTGTGAGGAGAAATACACTGGACAATGACTACATGACATGTGGTGTGTGTGTTTACCTTGTCTTCATACCACTTAGAGCAGTGAACCACTGGACCAAACCTGAGCTGGATAAGGGTCCTGTCTGTGTAATAAATGTAGCAATTATTCATGTCATGGAATCTCAGATACTTACTGAGTACATTGATGTGATGTTCTGCTGATGTATTGAATGATACAGCAGAGTCAGGGAGTAAGAGACTAGCTACACATTTGTAGGTCCCTCCATGTGCCATCTCCAATGAATCAAATATCAGTGATCGAGTCGCTGTGTCTGAGTATGACTGCTGTGGTTCAATGGTCACTCCATCTTCTTCACTTATGCTCTGTCCATCAACACTAACCCATTCTATCACCAGGTAACGAAACAATTGTGAGGCACCTGTAGTTGCTCTGCATGTCATGTTGAATGGTTCAGAGTAAATGGCTTCTTCAGGCACATATATATCTACCACTGGGCGAACTGGAGAGGCAGAATGCATACAAACATATGCCATCCATTCTTTTGGAAGAAACTAATCTGAATGTGCTTACCTTTCAAAGTAGTGTTGACACTTTTAGAAGTGCTTCCAGCATTGTTTGTAATGGTGCAGGTATATATATGGTCTCCAGTCAGATCACCAACATCTCTGATGAGGAGAGTGTTCCTATACCTTGAATATGATTGTCTTTCAATAACACTTTGTATCATTTCATATCTCTCTCCATCCACATGTACACGTACTCCATCTCTCAACCAGATCACATTAGTAGGCGGAGAATATTGAGTTAGACACTCCAGACTACCCAGTACATTGCCATATGTGTTACTCAGGTCAGAATACTTGCTACTGTATACAAACGGTGCCCCTGGGGAGTAAATATATTCAATAACTAGTGTTTAGTTAGCAAGGCAGCACATATACATAGCATTCAAAGTGATAATACATATAATATACTTGGCATTGATGAGTAGATTCCAATGCTAGTTTCCACTGTATTTCCTTCTGAATCAGGTAGTTCACATGTGAATATGCCCCAAATATGTGGAGTGTAAGAGCCATAACTGCGGATACGAATGCCTGATGGGGTCATCCTCTGAACATTATAATAGTATTGACTACTATCAGAGTAGAGTCTTTGATTGTTAGGGTATTTGTAGTATCCCACATTGCTAGATGTAGAGTTGGAATAGCAGTATACTTCAATTTTGCAGTAATAACAACTGTTAGGTTTTTGAACTATCAGACTGTTGTTGCTAACTGCTAATTGATTAACATGATAACTGTCATCAACATAGATTCCAGTTCCTGTATAGTAATAGTAATGTGATGGTCACATTGGAGCAAGTGTAGCCAACTAACTTACCAATGAGTCTCATCTCAGTATTATTTGATCCAATATTACCATCACTGTCTGTAACTCTACATGTGTGTACACCAGCAGAGTTAGATTTCAAAATGGTCTCACTGATTGTCTGAACCCTACTTCTACTTGCAAAGCAACTACTACAAGTAGAGGACCACTGATAGCTGACTGAACCAGTTGCATGGTGTGCACGGCAGGTAAGTGTTACTGATGAAGCTGGACGGTAGTATGGAGGACTGGGTAGGGTGAAGTCAAATGGAGGATTGTAGGTCACATCAATAGTCACCTTTAAAACTAACAAAGTTTGGCCCATAATAACTACATGCAACATATCACTGATGATCTCTATACACATACCAACAGAGATGATGATTGTGCTCACACCAACAGGACTCTCAATTAGAGAATCAGAGACATCTGGACTGACAGTAGCTGAGCATATGTATGTTCCACCATCATTTGATTGTAAGGTACTAAATGTCACAGATGTGTTGTACACCAGTTGAACTCCCTCTAAATCAGAGACAATCACCCTTCTCTCACTGTCTGTCAGGGAAGAGTGCCCCCTCCACTGAGAAGTAATAGTAACAAAGGAATCAACTTCAGGTATGAGTTCTATGACACAGGTCAACACCAGGGAATCAGTAGTGAGAAGCAGATCAGGGACTTCTGGATCTCGAAGTATGGATACCGTTGGTTTTGGAACTAGAAAAGTACAATGTCAGACAATATCAGTTTATACAATGCACATTTGTCAAACTTACTTTGAACTCGAACAAGAAATGAATCTTCACTCTCTGAAAGGGGGTGAGTAATGTTTGAAATACACTTGTATCGACCACTTTGTGATGTCCGCATTGATTTAAATGTCAACTCCACAATACTTGTCTGGCCAATTGTAGTAGTCTGATTCACAGACACATCTGGGCCATCCAGTGGACATGGTACTCCATCAGGATCAATCCATGTCACTTCAGGTGGTCTCTCAGAAGTGACAGTACATGTCAGAGTAAATTGCTGGCCAGCAGTAGCAGTGGGTTCATAAAATGTAATATTAACTGTGTTTATAATTTCTATACAATGAGAGAAAATGTAGTAACACAAATAACACATGTTTAAGTACATACGTACCTCTCACAACTATAGATATAGTTTTCTCTACTTTTCTTCCGTCCGAGAGGGTAGCTCTGCACGTAAACATAGCACCATCTAGTCCGTCGGTATCTGGGTCTAGAGTTAACACAACTTCTCTCGTGTCCGTTGCTGACTCAACCGCGACGGCCTCCAGTCCTTCGACAAACCACTCCATCAGAGTAGCGTTGGAATCACCTGTCCATATGCAATGAATATCGCGAGGAAGGCCTATAATCAGCCGCTCCTCGTGTCCCGTGATGATTAACTGACCTGGGTAGCATAGACATACGTACGTACGTACGCACGTTGCAGACATAGTAGGAAAAAATCTAGTAGTGGTAGCGTGCAATTATTAGCAGCGAGTGTGCACCGAATCTCTGGTTTATCAAATTGTGCAAGTCAGTGTCGAAACGTAACAGCGCAAAAAATACACTGCAAAAACATTCTACAGAACTCACCAGCAGATACGCTAGTTATAGCGCACAAGACGAGCGCAAAAAGTGGACTCTTCAAGTAGAACACCATGGTACATACAAGAGTATTTTGCGCTGAAAATGAATTTAGGGTAGATGGCACATATAAACTGATCCGCAATCGCGCATGCGTAATTAGCCATGCCCTAGCCAGCCCGTAATGGCCCCGTCACAAACCAAGGCACCGAGAGGCAAAAGTACCTAGATGGGGGTACCCCCCAACCCCGCCCCCCGCCTTGGCTAGTTCCGTGAGCGCCCATGGATCCTCCGTTATAGGCCATGAACCGAATTTAGCTATATACGTAGCTTTAGCGCGCCGCCATGTCTTACCGCGGACTTTTGTTTTTATAAGCCAGTCTACTGTTACAGAAGTATCGGGTGCTGTGCATGAGCGCAGGTAGCCTCAGCCTTTTTTAGGCGAGGAGGGAGAGAGTCTGGTTAAATGTACGTACGTATATACGCGCCTTCGTTCCCAGCCCGTTTCCGGGAGGAGAAACGTTTCTCCTCCCGGAAACGGCCTGGGAACGACAATCCAATCAGATTGCCGATCGGGTCCTACGTCACGTATATCCTTCTCGTGCACCCCTAGATAACCTGTGTACCAGTTTGTACTATCAGATCATGGTTACTGTTACTGAGATCAACATCCCAGCGACGAAAGCCGGATTTTAGTCATTGCGAATGAAGCGACACGCATGCGCAACATTTTTCCAGCCTGCTTAAGATTTTGAGATCAAGTCATATTTACTGTATGTATCATGTTATGCAATGAACTTTTGTTGAATCCTATAATTATGAGCAACACAGCACAGAGCATGTGCATTTAGGATAATGCAGTAGAAAACACCAAATACACATGTGATTTGTATGAGCATTCAGTTAGAGTCAAGAAGAGTGCTACTAAAGTCAAAATAATTAAAGTCAAATAAATAAAGTCAAAATAATTAATTAAAGTAATTAGTCAACACTGATACTGCTAAGTTGTAACCTCATCGACACTGATACCACATTCTGGTTCTGAAAAGAAACTTAGCATGATGGGGCAGTAGGGATCTAGTCTCAGCCTAATTCCAGTGCCAGAATAGGTAGATAGGAAAAGCAGCTGCATGTGTCTAACCTTATACAGTTACAAGATTATTTCGTTGTCTTCAGGGAGATGGCACAGGCGGTCGGTTTCCACTGCAGCATTATGAGCTACGTAACACCAGTAGGATGGCTAGGACCACTCTCAAAGCAACGTAGAGCTCCCGCATGGCCGCAAAAACACATTAGAGCACCTACGCAAGGCCGTTCCCAGGATTTTTATGGGGGGGTCTTTTTGGACTATGACCTATGGGTGATTTTAATTTATAAGTGAGTGTCTTTAGCATTAGCACCAGTTCTATTATATTACATGTATGATTGTAGCTGTGATATTTATTTTGAGATGTATGACGCATACGCTCACGTGGTCGCGCGTTATGCCAATTGAGCAATTGCGCGCGCGATTAGAGAAGGTGTGGTCATGCGTGATCCAGCGGACCTTCACCTGTTGCGGGGGGTTTCGTCCGAATCCTCCGAACCCCCCCTGGGAACGGCCATGCCTACGTAACTGCAGTCGGACAAACGTAATTGGGGCAAGCGCCATGCTAGTACGTATTGCGCAATTATGCGCATGCGCACTATCATTGGTACGTTGTCAAGATTAGGTTGAAAAGAGAGGAGAATGGAGTTTTGTATGCAAATGTTTTCTCCGTCTGCAAGTTAGCTAGTGTAAATGTAAGCATATCACCTGAAAGTACTAGGTGAGTATACTCGAAATATGGCCAGTAACCCAGGCGTACCCTTCGAGTTTGGTTGTTACAAGTCTTAGAGCGTTTTTACTCGGTCTGCCTACAGGAAGCCAAATGTTGGCACGTTTGCCCTTGCTTAGGTCTGGTGTAACTGTTGAGATCGCTGAGCCTTCTTCGCCAAACTCCCGTGCTGATCGGAATCTCCTACCAGTAAATTACATTCTTTAACAGCTTACGCGGGCGCGATTATCTAATAGCCCGTGCGTAAATCACATGACAGTTACATTCGGTTCCAACCTCCTCTGGTTACAGTCACAAACGACGTTTCATACGCATGCGTGGGGCTCAAGCGTACAGGGGTGGGGCTTGTGCGTGGGCGAAAACCATTCATGCATACGAAGATGTAGAAATAGAAGTGCCAAACAAGGAAACATCTACGCAGCAAAGCAGGGTATTATGATGGCATCCAACAATAATAACCTGCTCCCTATCTTTCATTAGAGCTATGGGTTCCTTAGCACACCAAAGTTAACGTTTGTGTGCACAACCCTTGTATATGGCTCTACTACTAATATTGCTGCTATAGCTCAGTGGTGAGGAATCCAATGGTAGTTGCTATTTTGAAATTGGATGAAATATAAAAGCATTATGGCCAAATTTTGAGGGTCCAGATGAAGTCAAATAGACTAGGTTACTGCAAGCATACAAGCTAACACTAACAGGGGGGGGGGGGGGGGGAAGCTTGAATGTTTGGGGGAGAAGTTGGGGTGTTTGGGGGAAGCTCCCCCTCTGCTCAACCCCCCACACAACCACTGTATAGAACCATGATAGTATATATGTTGTTAGAGTGAGAGTAAATAGGCAGTGGCTTAAAAATGAACTGAAATCTCGTTGCTGCAATTGCACCACTATATACAATCAGGTAATCAATCAGCTTATACAATTATCTTCTGAGTATACACAGCATTATATGTACACAGTAATCTGATGTCTCAAAAGTAATCTGATTATCTCAATTTAAGGTAACCACATAGTGTCATTTGTATACAGTTACAATAACAGTTTATCATTAGTATATACAATAATGGAGTCAGCACAGGGTACTATAGATAGTCAGTCTATGACTAGTAAAAGCTAAGCTGTCACAGTGACATCATTGCACTCCGGTTGAGAGAACAAGGTAATCTCTAGAGGACAGTGTTGGTCCAGTCCCATTCTCATTCTACCATGATAGGTGTACAGGAATGTGCCATCATTGGTCACCCACTCCTGCAATATAGCCAAAAACTCTGGAGGGGTCAGTGTATCACTGCTACCAGTTAGGCGAGCCCTATAGGAAATCACATCAATGTTTTACTGTCATTAAAAAATATTCATAAGTTCTCCATTATATATACCTGTACATGACCATGTCCTGTTGTGTTCGACAGCTAAATTCTCCCTCATCTATCTGTGAGGTTTGGAAACCACAACTACAGTTCTTATTAATGATACTTGTCAGTGTCTCCTTGATATCTTCCTCCAAGTGTTGTGCGATCCTCTGTGAGGAGAAATACACTGGACAATGACTACATGACATGTGGTGTGTGTGTGTTTACCTTGTCTTCATACCACTTAGAGCAGTGAATCACTGGACCAAACTTGAGCTGGATAAGGGTCCTGTCTGTGTATTGAATGATGCGAGTTACAAATGCAGTAATTCAGATGCAGACACTTACTGAGTACATTGAGGTGGTGTTCTGCTGATGTATTGAATGATACAGCAGAGTCAGAGAGTATGAGGTTAGCCTCACATTTGTAATCCCCTCCATGTCCCATCTCCATTGAATCAAATATCAGTGATCGAGTCGCTGTGTCTGAGTAAGTCTGCTGTTGTTCAATGGTCACTTCATCTTCTTCACTTATGCTCTGTCCATCAACCCTGACCCATTCTACCATCATATACTGAATCAATTGTGAGGCAACTTTGGGATTGAGAGTTGCTCTGCATGTCATGTTGAATGGCTCAGAGTAGATGGCTTCTTCAGGCACATAAATATCTACCACTGGGTGAGCTGGATAGGTAGGTATACAAACATGCACTCTCCATTTGGAAAAGAATATTAAGGAGCTAATCTAATGACAAATATGCTTACCTTTCAAAGTAGTGTTGATACTTTCAGAAGTGCTTCCAGCACTGTTTGTGATTGTACAGGTATACGTGTGGTCTCCAGCCAGACCAGCGGCATCTCTGATGAGTAGAGTGTTCCTATACCTTGAATATGACCATCTTTCAATCACACTTTGTATCATTTCATATCTCTCTCCATCCACATGTACATGTATTCCATCTCTCAACCAGTTCACATTAGTAGGTATAGAATATTGAGTTAGGCACTCCAGACTACCCAGTAGACTACTATTAGTGTTACTCAGGTCAGAATACCTGCTACTATACACAGATGGTGCACCTGGGGAGTAAATATTAGTTTTCGGGTAACACATATACTTGCCATTCAAAATGATAATACATACATACTTGGCATTGAAGAGTAGATTCCAATGCTAGTTTCCACTGTATTTCCTTCGGAATCAGGTAGTTCACATGTGAATATCCCCCATATATCTGGTTCATAGCGATAATAACTGTAAATACGAATGCCTGATGGGTTCGTTCTGCTAACAGTATAGCGATAATAACTATTATCGGAGTAGACTCTTCCATTATTAGGAAATTCGTAGTATCCCACACTGCTAGATGTGGAGTTGGAGTAGCAGAATACATCAATTTTGCAATAACGACAATAATTAGGCTTTTGAACTATCAGACTGTTGTTGTTAACTGCTAATCGATTGACATAATAACTGTCATCGACATAGATTCCAGCTCCTGTACAGGGAGGAATTAATAGTAATGTGATGGTCTCATTGGAGCAAGTGTAGCCAACTAACTTACCAATAAGTCTCATCTCAGTACTATTTTCTCCAGTATTACCATCACCATCAGTAACATTACATGTGTGTACACCAGCAGAGTTTGAGTTCAAAATATTCTCACTGATTGTCTGAGCTGTACTACTACTTGCAAAGCAACTATTACAAGTAGAGGACCATTCATAGTAAACTGGACCACTAGCATGGTGTGCACGGCAGGTAAGTGTTACTGATGAAGCTGGACGGTAGTATGGAGGACTGGGTAGGGTGAAGTCAGATGGAGGATTGTAGGTCACATCAATAGTCACCTTTAAAACTAAATAAGTTCGGTCCATATAACTACATGCAACATATCACTGATGAGATCTACACATACCAACAGAGATGATGATTGTGTTCACACCAACAGAACTCTCAATTAGGTGGCTCTTAGAATTAGATACATCTGGACCAACAGTAGCTGAACATATATATGATCCACTATCACTTGATCTTAAGGTACTAAATGTCACAGATGTGTTGTACACCAGTTGAACTCCCTCTAAATCAGAGACAATGACCCTTCTCTCACTGTCTGTCAGGGAAGAGTGCCCCCTCCATTGAGAAGTAAGTGTAACAAAGGAATCAACTTCAGGTATGAGTTCTATGACACAGGTCAACACCAGGGAATCAGTAGTGAAGAGCTGATCAGGGACTTCTGGATCTCGAAGTATAGATATAGTTGGCTCCGGAACTAGAAAAGTAAAAGCCAGATAAAACAATAATAGTCAATAAGCTGCCATAGCATCACTCCCATTGACAACACACCCACAACCCATGTACATACAGACAAACCCTGTTTCTCGGAACATAACTTACCACCTGTTTGCTCCAGCCAGCTGCAGATCCCCAGGCTAGAACTGACTAGGCCATGAGTCGTCAGTGTACAGTGTTTGTTTACATGCATCCTACTACTGCATATTCCTTAACTATTAAAGCTAAGTAAATGATCAAAATTGTATTCCCAAAGCTCACTTCCTAGTACATATAGATCTACTGATATCTGTATAGTAAGCTTGTAACAATTTATATATCCATCTCCTAAAAGCTTCTCCACAAAAATATGACTATAAGCTTCCCACAACATGTGAACTACGTACACTCTCACACTCAGCACTACACAATGCACATTCTGATTTGTCTTTTCTACCTCTATATATGGCTGCCTAACTCTTCATTCAAGCAGAGTTAGCGTCGATTCCCAATGTATCACTCTACCAGTTCGCCGATTTCAAAAATGTGCACAATATTATGCGCAACGGGGAAGGCCTATGCCGAGGCTACATGATTGTCATAAACTTACTTTCAACTTGAAATTGTCATGAACTTACTTTCAACTCGAATAAGAAATGAATCTTCACTCTTTGAAAGGGGGTAAGCAATGTTTGAAACGCACTTGTATTGACCACTCTGTGATGTCCGTATTGACCTAAATATCATCTCTACAGTACTTGTCTGGCCAATTGTAGTAGTCTGAGACACAGACACATCTGGGCCATCCAGTGGACATGGTACTCCATCAGGATCAATCCATGTCACTTCAGGTGGTCTCTCAGAAGTGACTGTACATGTCAGAGTAAATTGCTGCCCAGCAGTAGCAGTGGGTTCAGAAGATGTAATATTAACCGTGTTTATAATCTCTAAACAGTGAGAAAAAATGATAACAGATGTTCCTACACGATGTGTTTTAGTGCTTACATACCTCTCACAACTAGAGTTATGCTTTTCTCTACTTGTCTTCCGTCTGAGAGGGTAGCTCTGCACGTAAACATAGCGCCATCTAATCCGTCGGTATCTGGGTCTAGAGTTAACACAAGTTCTCTCGTGTCCGTTGCTGATTCAACCGCGACGGCCTCCAGTCCAACGACAAACCACTCCATCAGCGTTGCGTTGGAATCACCTGTCCACAAGCACTGAATATCGCGAGGCAGGCCGATAATCAGCCGCTCCTCGTGTCCCGTGATGATTAACTGACCTGGGTAACATACACAATGTCGTACGTATGTACGTTAGTATCTACGTACGTAAGTTTTTTTTAACGTAAAACTGCAAGGTAATTATAATATAAAACAAAACAAAAACATTGTATAGTTAAAGAAAAAACAGATTTACTTTATTCACTATGAAAACTATGTCATTGACAAATCCATTCGTGCCTCCGCCTGGAACAGATCCACTGGTGCCTGTCGCTGAGTCTTGCGGCGCGTGGAACGAGATCCGCGTACACAACGGATAGCTGATCTTACCTCTACGTACGTAAGTACAATGTACGTAGTTTATAGACCGAGACTAGTGGTAGCAGCATGCAATTGCGCGCGCAGTGAAGCCGTGTAGTGTGCATGAATCTCTGCATGGTTTACCGAATATGTGCAAGTCAAGTGTCGGAACGATACAGCACAACAAAATACACTGCAAGAACATTCTACAGAACTTACCAGCAGACATGCTAGTCATAGCGCACAAGACGAGCGTAAAAAGTGGACTCTTCGAGTAGAAACCCATGGTGCAAGAGTATTTTGCACTGAAAATGATTTTAGCTTTGTAGATCTAGCTATATAAACGTTTAGCGCGCCGCCATGTCTTCGCGCGCGCAAATATCCTTTTGTTTTTACAAAAAAAGACAGCAGTCTACTGTTACGAGCGCCTTCAGAGCATTGGGCGTTGTGCATGAGCGGCAGATAGCCTCGCGAAGCCGGTCTTCTCGGGGGGAGGGGAGAAAGATTGGTTATGTCTATACGTATATATTAATACGCACTTCGGAGCAATCCAATCAGATTGCAGATCGGGTCATACGTCACGTATATATCCTTCTCCTGCATCCGTAGTGCACGAGATTTATAATTATATACACCCTGATGCACGAGATTGTACTATCAGCTGCAGATCACCATATGTAATCAACATTCCAGCTGCACAAACTGTGCGATGGCCTGATTTTACGAATGCGCAAGCGCCAAACATGACACGCATGAGTTTCCGGCCTATCCTTTATGATTTGAGATCACTCATATTTAAATGTATCATGTCAAGAGGCAGTGCATTGAACTTTTTCAACTTTATATGGATAAACAGAGCATGTGCATTTAGGATAATGCAGCAGAAAACACCAAATACACATGTGGTTTGTATGAGTATTCAGTAAGAGTCAAGTAAGAGTGTTACTAAAGTCAAAATAATTTTTATCAGTCTGTATTTACTACAGAACAAGGTCCAAAGAGATGAGTTGTAGCCTCATCAACATTTGGTTCTGAAAAGGAACCTATCTTGATGGGGCAGTAGCGGTCCAGTCTCAGTCTAATTCCAGTGCCAGAATAGGTGGTTAGGAATGTGCCGTCCCCAGTCACCCAGTCCTGGAGGTAGGCCAAAAGCTGTGTAGATGTGTATGCACTGTTTGTTGATGGCATCCACTATTGCCATCACGACATCATACTCCAGATGGGTAGAATAACCCTGTCAATCAATAGTCAACAACTTCTTAGACTAGCCGAAATTGTGCAACAGGAATTGTATGTTAACACACAACAATATAATTATAGCCTCACTTGATATCCATACCACCTAGCACAGGGAACCACTAGTGCGAACCGGAGCTGGAAAAGACTTTGTGCTGCAAGACAGTTAGCATATTGGTAATGTACTGATAGCATGCTTAGTTTACAGACTTACTGATAACTTTACATTCGTAGCGAAGTTCTCGCTCAAAGAATGGAGCAAGTGAAGGTTTTGAGATGGAAATGATACATCTGTATAGCCCAGAGTGATCTATACTGAGTGGGTTAAAGGTCAGTGTTAACGAGGTCTCATCGCTACTGTATTCCTGCAGGCCAATGTGGACATCATTGTTTGTTGTTAAGGCGGCACCAGAAGGCCCTATCCATTGCAGTTGTATAAAAGGAAGGAGTTGGTTTAGCTTTCCACGTAATCCCACTCTACATGTGAGAGCCAGCTGACCACCTTCTGCATTAAAACCTGAACTCGTGATCTCAACAGTATCATATACTGAGGAAATGTAGAATATTGTGCATGCCCCTTCTTGTCACGTTTGCTGCTGGAAGACACGAGTATCAGTGTCGAGTTGAAAATACCCAGGGCAGCGACATACACAGTATCACTACCAATGTACCAGGTAAGAACCTCAGCTATAGTTGCTAATAATAAACATAGATGTACATAATCTTGTTATAATGTAGCAAGTGTCTAACTGAAAAAAGACTCCATTATATACATGTATGGTGAGTTAGAGTAATGACAACATACTTTGTACAGTGACTAAGTAAGATGTTGATGCATTGGAGGAGGGAACATCAATATCACATCTGCAAGTATAGCTTTGACGTGTGAGGTACGAAGAGTGGTGCTATTCACTCCACTGGTAGTGATAGCTGATACAGTGATGCCATTTCCAGATTGAATGGTATTTCCATCTGAGTCAATCCATTTGAGGTGAAGTTCTCTGTCACCTGTGGCCAAACACTGAAGAGTCAATGAACTTCCAGCAGCCACTGGATTGCTGGCCGAAACAGTTATAATCAAGGTATGTTCGAGATCTGTGTATGTACATGTGTGAGACTCATAACAAGCACTCTATTGCTCTACAACATATTCACTACAGTTATTGATATTCCTTTGCTCTAAGTATTCTGTTGCTCTATATTTGCTCTAAGTGTCTGCACAAATTTTACATGCACTCAGTGTGCATCAGAAATTTTGAGAGAGCATGGGAGGATAGTGATAACAGAATGTTGCAGACCAATAACAAGTTTGTTTTGTCAGGAGAGATAACAGCACTCACATATTTTTTTTACACCCACTAAATGTGCATGAGAAAGTGTGGGAAGATAGGATGAAAGGCAGAGTAAGACAGTGATAACAGAATGTTTCTCTGATTAGACCAATAACAAGTTTGTTTTGTCAGAGAGATAACAACACTCACATAATTTTACACCCATTAAGTGTGCATGAGAAAGTGTGGGAAGATAGGATGAAAGGCTGAGTAAGACAGTGATAACAGACTGTTGGTCTGATTAGACCAATAACAAGTTTGTTTTGTCAGGAGAGATAACACTAGCTGCTACATATACTCACTCAAAAAGTGGGCATTTCTAGAGTTAGCCAGCGTTCCCGGGGGGGAGAAAGCCTGGTTAAAATGAATATACGCACGCTTCTCGCAGCGTATACTGCGGCAATCCAATCAGATTGTAGATCGAGTCATACGTCACGTATAACCTTCTCTAGTGCACGAGATATTAAAGATTGTACTATCAGATATCAACATTCCAGCTGCACAAGCATTACGAATGCGCAAGCGCCAAACATGAAGCGACACGCACGCGCAAATTTCCTGTCTATCCACACCAATACATATAAGTTATGTGTTGAGAGCGTGGCAATACGGGATTTACACAACCAAAAACCGAAACTCGAATCGGCGCTGAAATCGATACGGAATCGGGATGTACAAATGGGAAGAGAGCATACTTCAAACACCTCTTTGGAGCAGAGAGGATTTAACTTGCGCTTGGAGATACCATAGGCAAAAAGGATCTACGGGTCATAACCATGCAAGGATTAAAATAACCTACCATTTTGCTGTGATGCACTTAAAACAAAAAGTGAGCATTCCTTGTCTTGACATGCATATATACCCTCACCTTTATGTTTTCACAGAGATGAGGATTGTTTCCTCGTTGTTCTCCCACTGGAGCCTATAACACGGCATTTGAATTGCGCACTACCGATATTATACGGAACGGGATTGGAAGCGCGTCACGTGAGTACATCGTCACGTAGAATCGCGCGGCACATTTTGAATTCCTCGTTGAGCGAGTGTGTTTTCAGCGTTACGTTTTTAACGTTTACTATAGCATGAAGTATATACATAGCCCTCCAGTGTAATACAAGGTATCTATACCAAGCATTCACCATCCTGGTAGAAATTACAACACTCATCTTCCCCTCTGCCGAAACATCTCCTGGCTCCAGTGTTGCACTGTGTAGGGCACACTGCACAAAAACAATGGAAGGGTTAACAAACTGATTGTCATTGTTCTATGGCACAGCTAAATGTAATTTCATGAATGTAAAATCATATATAATGCTGACATACTAAGGCATGCGTGCAACCTTACTATTAAATGAATGAGCACACATGTGATACATAAGAAGAGCCTTGCGTTATGGCTGTAACCTTACTGATCGAAATTAGCCCATATACACCACTAAATGTTTCAGACGCTAATGATATAGCTTTGTTCTCAGGCCTTCTCTCTACACATAGCACATATCAAGGCCTTTACCCACGGGAAGAAAGATGGAAACGAGGCTAGTGACTCAGGGCTGCGTGCATGCTAATAATAACTTCATTGTGCATTTTTGCACAGTTAATATTTATTTGCTATTACCAATGCAACACACAACTTGGTGGGGTGCACGTATACTGAACAAGTAAAGATGCACTGCGATATTGGTCTCGGTACATACCCGACGCCAAGCACGCATACTGCGTCTGCGTCAAGTTGACAAGTCGTCACGGCGGAAGTATAAGTGGTGATAGTACGTATATCGTTGTCTTCAGGGAGATGGCAGTCGGCTTCCGCTGCAGCATTACGACCTAACGCCAGTAGGATGGCTAGGACCACTTTCAAAGCAACGTAGAGCTCCTGCATGGCCGCAAAAACACGCAGTTGAGTAATGCAGTCCGGAATATATATTGCGCAATGATGCGCATGCGCATTATGTTGACTCTAGAGAAAGAGGAGAATCTATGGTGTGCCTTAGCATTGGGGTTTCTTGGCGAGGTTTAGAAGAACATAGTCAATCCGAGCGAGGGCTCTGTTTGGTCTGATATTTGCTGTGCTCCCAGGTATGCACAGTTACAGCGGTTTTCCAAGATCTTGCACTCCCATTTGTAAACCGACATAAGTGCGCATGTGCAAAATTCAAATGTTCAAAGAAAATGCGCGCATCCGTAGGTCGCTTTACGCTTTTGAGATTTGCAAGATCTGTGTACAATGACAAACGGAAATTGACGTTTCATACGCATGCGCGGGGCTCAAGCGTACAGTGATAGAAGGGGTGGGGCTTGTGCGTGGGCGAGAAACATCTACGCAGGGTATCATGATGGCATGAAACAAATAATAACCTGCTCCCTATCTTTCATTAGAGCTATAGGTTCCTTAGCATACCATAGTTTGTGTGCACAACCCTTGTATATGGCTCTACTACTAATATTGCTGCTATACTTAGTGATGAGAGGATTGGCTTCTAGCCTCATATGCAGTGAATGGTCTATACTGCTGTTTGCTAGTAGGTTGTCAGAGTGAGAGTAAATAGGCAGTCACTTAAAAATGAGCTGAAAACCCTACTACTGCAATTGCAAAATCAAGTAAATAAACAATTTAGGAAATTTGAAGTGTAATATAGGAATTGCATAAAAATGAACAGAGACAAGATTGGGACACAGACATGCTATGTACATCAACATACCTTTTAGTACATTGATGTATATAGCATGTCTGTGTCCCAATCTTGTCTCTGTTCATTTTTATGCAATTCCTATATTACACTTCAAATTTCCTAAATTTTTTATTTACTTGTCTCTTGTCATTTTTTTACTATTGTAAGCAATAATTCTCCCTAGCATGTAAACATCTGACCAAGTATTGAGCTACTGTATAAATGCGTGATTAGTACTGAGGGCGTGGTTTGGTTGCAAGCAGCAGCTGCGTACACTTTGGTCTATAAGCAAACCTGCTAGCAACGTACTATCAGTCACCAGCGCTTTGGCTTGGTGGTATATAGTATCGTGGTAGAATAGCGTGCCGTTTCTCCAGCAGACGGCATATAAGCATATATACTATATGGTATCTATGATATAAGCTTACCGAGGTATATACGTAGAGGCAGAGCACTGTACGCGTGTGCAGTGTTCTGACAGTGAGAGTAGCACAAGAATCGTCAACACATCTCTGTTTTGCTTATGTAGTACTAAGTGCTAGTTGCTTTACAAATTGTCAACACGTTCTCTATCAGCCAGTTCACTCGTGCCTAGTTGTTACGCTAGTTGCTAAGCTTTTGCGCATGCGCGGCTGGTGGAAATGACGTCATTAATGAGTCTTGTCTCATGACGTAATCGTTTTCTTGTATGACGCAAGCTAACTATATATAGGTGTACTATGCACGTACATTCAAAATGAATTACGTAATGGCTATATATATGTACATGTATTGCATTGAGAGGAGTGTTAACATCATTATTACAAGAATCACAAGGGTTAATAAAATATGCTTTTGTCATGTTGCTATTAGTGATGATATCTCTACACATGCTAACTTTCAGATTGATAGTTACCATGGTTACTGAGTTTTGATCATTAGTTATCCTCATTCATAATACATTGCTGGGAGAGATAACGATCAGTAGTACATGAACTACAAGGAAAATTATACCTCTATTCCCCAGTACGTATTGATACATTTTCACATGCAAAGATTCAATTTCATTGATTTTATGGTTATTGAGTTATGCTTCTTCAAGAAGAAGAATCACACAGTACGGTAGTACTGTGTATATAGGGATTGCTATGGTCTATCCCCATTGAAAACCATATATAAGGATATTCTTCATTTTCACTTTCAATTTGAAGTTGATTCCACTTTTAATGGTATCAAGGTGAAGAATGCGTGAAAAATAACCATGAAACAAAAATTGGTTAATCTGTGATGTAAGATATGCATAATATCAAAAAAGTGCTATTCACATTTTTGCCCATGTTCTTCATCTTCTTATCACACAGTACGGTAGTACTGTGTATATAGGGATTGCTATGGTCTATCCCCATTGAAAACCATATATAAGCATTTTGTTCATTTTCACTTTCAATTTAAAGTTGATTTCACTTTTAATGATATCAAGGTGAAGAATGTGTGAAAAATAACTAGTACACTAAAATTGGTTGTGTTATGATGTAAGATGTGTGTAATAGCTTAAAAAGTGCTTTTCAAATTTTTGCCATGTTTTCCATCTTCTTCTTCTTCTTATTATTATTATTCTTCTTGAAGAAGCGTAACTCAATAACCATAAAATCAATGAAGTTGAATCTTTTTGTTTCATGGTTATTTTTCACGCATTCTTCACCTTGATACCATTAAAAGTGGAATCAACTTCAAATTGAAAGTGAAAATGAAGAATATCCTTATATATGGTTTTCAATGGGGATAGACCATAGTAATCCCTATATACACAGTACTACCGTACTGTGTGATACAATCAAGGTAAGACAGCTTATATGCCAGAACGCCCATTTCCTTCTGAGCATACACAGCAGTACATGACACAGTAATCTGATGTCATCTGATCATCTCAAAGTAACCACATAGTGTCATTTGTATAGTTACAATAACAGGAGTTTAGTTTAACATGAGTATATACAATAATAGAGTCAGCACAGGGTACTATAGATAGTCAGTCAGTCTATGACTAGTAAAAGCTAAGCTGTCACAGTGACACCATTGCACTCCGGTTGAGAGAATGAGGTAATCTCTAGAGGACAGTGTTGGTCCAGTCCCAGTCTCATTCTTCCATGATAGGTGTACAGGAATGTGCCATCATTGGTCACCCACTCCTGCAATATAGCCAGCAACTCTGGAGGGGTCAGTGTATCACTGCTACCAGTTAGGCGAGCCCTGTAGGAAATCACATCAATGTTTTACTGTCATTAAAAAATAGTCATAAGTTCTCCATTTCATGTACCTGTACATGACCATGTTCTGGAGTGTTCGACAGCTAAATTCTCCCTCGTCTATCTGTGAGGTTTGGAAACCACAACTACAGTTCTTATTAATGATACTTGTCAGTGTCTCCTTGATATCTCCCTCCAAGTGTAGTGCCATCCTCTGTGAGGAGAAATACACTGGACAATGACTACATGACATGTGGTGTGTGTGTGTTTACCTTGTCTTCATACCACTTAGAGCAGTGAACCACTGGACCAAACTTGAGCTGGATGAGGGTCTTGTCTGTGTATAGAGTGATGCAAGTTACAAATGCAGCAATTCACATATAGATACTTACTGAGTACATTGAGAAGTTGTTCTGCTGATGTATTGAATGATCCAGCAGAGTCAGGGAGTATGAGGGTAGCCTCACATTTGTAATCTCCTCCATGTGCCATCTCCAATGAATCAAATATCAGTAATCGAGTCGCTGTGTCTGTGTAAGTCTGCTGTTGTTCAATGGTCACTCCATCTTCTTCACTTATGCTCTGTCCATCAACCCTGACCCATTCTACTACCATATACTGAATCAATTGTGAGGCAACTTTGGGATTGAGAGTTGCTCTACATGTCATGTTGAATGGCTCAGAGTAGATGGCTTCTTCAGGCACATAAATATCTACTACTGGGTGAGCTGTAGTTAGAAGAATGTATACAAACATGCACTGGAAAAGAAAATTTTGGAACTAACCAAGGAACTAACCAAAGAGGATATGCTTACGTGTGTACCTTTCAAAGTAGTGTTAATACTTTTGGAAGTGCTTCCAGCACTGTTTGTGATGATGCAGGTATATATATGGTCTCCAGCCAGACCAGCAGCATATCTGATGAGGAGAGTGTTCCTATACCTTGAATATGATTGTCTTTCAATCACACTTTGTATCATTTCATATCCCTCTCCATCCACATGTACAGGTACTCCATCTCTCAACCAGGTCACATTAGTAGGTGGAGAATTTTGAGTTAGGCACTCCAGACTACCCAGTAGACTGCTATTAGTGATACTCCAGTCAGAATACCTGCTACTGTATATGGATGGTGCACCTGGGGAGTAATATTCAATAATTAGTGTTCAGGTGACAAGGTGGCATATACACATACTTGGCATTGAAGAGTAGATTCCAATGCTGGTATCCACTGTATTTCCTTCTGAATCAGGTAGTTCACATGTGAATATGCCCCAAATATATGGATTGTAGTAACGGTAACTGCGAATACGAATGCCTGATGGGTCCATCCTCTCAACATTATAATGGTATTGACTACTCTCGGAGTAGCGTCTTTGATTGTTAGGATATTTGTAGTATCCCACACTGCTAGATGTAGAGTTGGAGTAGCAGTATACTTCAATTTTGCAGTAATAACAATTATTGGGTTTTGGAACTATGAGACTGTTGTTGCTAACTGCTAATTGATTAACATAATAGCTGCTACTAACATAGATTCCAGCTCCTGTGCAGGGAGGAATTAATAATGTGATGGTCACATTGGAGCAAGTGTAGCCGACTAACTTACCAATGAGTCTCATCTCAGTACTATTTGATCCGGTATTACCACCACCATCAGTAACTCTACATGTGTGTACACCAGCAGAGTTGGATTTCAAAATAGTCTCACTGACACTCTGAGCTGTATTACTACTAGCAAAGCAACTACTACAAGTAGAGGACCATCGATAGCTGACTGAACCACTAGCATGGTGTGCTCGGCAGGTAAGTGTTACTGAGGAAGCTGGATGGTAGTATGGTGGACTGGGTAGGGTGAAGTCAAATGGAGGATTGTAGGTCACATCAATAGTCACCTTTAAAACTGACAAAAAGTTTGACCCTTACAGCTATGGCTATTTAACACATCATCTCCACACATACCAACAGAGATGATGATTGTGCTCACACCAACAGCACTCTCAATTAGAGAATCAGATACATCTGGACTGACAGTAGCTGAACATACATATGACCCACTATCACTTGATCTTAAGGTACTAAATGTCACAGATGTGTTGTACACCAGTTGAACTCCCTCTAAATCAGAGACAATGACCCTTCTCTCACTGTCTGTCAGGGAAGAGTGCCCCCTCCATTGAGAAGTAATTGTGACAAAGGAATCAACTTCAGGTATGAGTTCTATGACACAGGTCAACACCAGGGAATCCGTAGTGAAGAGCTGATCAGGGCCTTCTGGATCTCGAAGTATGGATACAGTTGGTTTTGGAACTAGAAAAATGAGATGATACCTATACCATTTCTACATAATGCATGAACTTACTTTGAACTTCAACAAGAAATGAATCTTCACTTTTTGAAAGAGGGTAAGCAATATTTGAAATACACTTGTATTGACCACTCTGTGATGTCCGTATTGATCTAAATCTCATCTCTACAATACTTGTCTGGCCAATTGTAGTAGTCTGAGACACTGCCACATCTGGGCCATCCAGTGGACATGGTACTCCATCAGGATCAATCCATGTCACTTCAGGTGGTCTCTCAGAAGTGACTGTACATGTCAGAGTAAATTGCTGCCCAGCAGTAGCATTGGGTTCAGAAGATGTAATGTTCACTATGTTAATAATCTCTATACAGTGAGAGAAAATATATTATACGATGTGTTTATATTATCTATGGTTTTAGTGATGAAGTACATGTATAAGCCTACGTACATACCTCTCACAACTAAAGTTATGCTTTTCTCCACTTGTCTTCCGTGTGAGAGGGTAGCTCTGCACGTAAACATAGCGCCATCTAGTCCGTCGGTATCTGGGTCTAGAGTCAACACAAGTTCTCTCGTGTCCGTTGCTGACTCAACCGCTACGGCCTCCAGTCCAACGACAAACCACTCCATCAGCGTAGCGTTGGAATCACCTGTCCATAAGCACTGAATATCGCGGGGGAGGCCGATTATCAACCGTTCCTCATGGCCCGTGATGACCAACTGACCTGAGTCACATACGTATACGTACATGTATCTTAGTGCTAGTGCTGCAGCTGGAGTGCAATATCGCGCGCGCGTAGCGAGGATATATACGTACATACATGTATAGTGTGCACGAACTTGTGCAAGTCAAGTTTCCAAACGTACGTAGCTGCGTAAAACAATGCGCAAGAAAAAAAACTGCAAACAGAACTTACCAGCAGATTTGCTAGTTATGGCGCACAAGGCGAGCGTGAAAAGTAGACTCCTCAAGTACACTGCCGGCATGGTGAAGAAATTTTTTGCGCTGAAATTGATCCTAGCTATATAAACTTTAGCGCACCGCCTAGTCTTCGCGCCGCGCAAATATCCTTTGTTTTTTCACAAAAAGACTGCCAGTCTACTGTTACATAGAGTATTAGGGGCTGTGCATGAGCGCCAAGTAGCCTCAGGGAGCCGGGGGGAGGGGTAAAATGCGATTTGTAGCACCTTGCCCGCGTATGCTGCAATCCAATCAGATTGCAGATCGGATAAACGTCACTTATATATCCGCCTACGCACCCGCGAGGCAACTGTAATTTTATCCCAAGAAGGCCTGAGGCTAAAGCGAATTTAGTCATTGCGCATGCCCAAGCCCTGCACTATCCTACGTTATCATGGCTGATGATCTGGGGGACTGTGGTCTGAGAGGAACTAAGATTGTCTTGTGTTTGTTTAGTACACTTTGTAGGTCATTGTTCAGAGACAGAATATGTGGTGACTCATCAATGTAGCTCAAAACATATGCTTACAGCTCCTTACTGATAACCATCGTGAGCTACACCTAGACATACTGTGGACAAGATACTAGAATATATTGCCACGGGGGACCCATTGGCTGTTTGTTTTCTCTTTTTCATGTTTTTTTTTGATTTTTATTTACTATGTCTGTCCTGCTGATGTTGTCTTTTTGTTTGTATGTATATCCCTTTGGGGATGGTGTCACTATTATAACGTGAAGCACAAAATTTCATATCCTGCAAAGTATTCTCATGCATATATTGCTTTAGGAATATAAAGTCATCTATGTATCATGCCAAATGGCAGCTAGTAGCAGTGAACTTTTGAACATTGTATGGGCATATACAACATGTGCATTTAGGATAATGCAGCAGAAACAGAATACACTTTATATAACAAGAGTCAAGTAGGAGTCCTATTAAACAAAATAATTATTCAGTCTGTAGTTACTGCAGAACGAGGGCCAAAAAGTTGAGTTGTAGCCTCATCAACACTGATACCACATTCTGGTTCTGAAAGGGAACCGATCTTGATGGGGCAGTAGCGGTCCAGCCTCAATCTAACTCCAGTGCCAGAATAGGTGGTTAGGAATGTGCCATCCCCAGTCACCCAGTCCTGGAGGTAGGCCAAAAGCTGTGTAGATGTGTACGTGGTCCCTACAATCCGAGCCCTAAGCAGTAATACATAGAGAGCAATTTCATTGATGCTAAAATCATCACTGAAATCTTTCACCTGTACACAGCTGTGTTTTCTGTAGTTTGACAGCTAAATTCTCCAAGGTCAATGAATTCCTTGATAAAGCCACAGTTGCACCGTTTGTTGATGGCATCCACTATTGCCGTCACGATATCATGCTCCAGATGGGTGGAATAATCCTGTCAATCAGAAACAATCAATAGTCAACCACTTCCAGCTGAAATTGTTCTATGAACAGGCATTGTATGTTAACACACAACAATATAATTATAGCCTCACCTGATATCCATACCACCTAGCACAGGGGACCACTAGTGCGAACCGGAGTTGGAAAAGACTTTGTGCTGCAAGAGAGTCATTGAATGATAATGTACAGCAGTGTAGCATGCTTAGTTTACTGACTTACTGATAACTTTACACTCGTAGCGAAGTTCTCGCTCAAAGAATGGAACAAGTGAAGGTTTTGAGATAGAAATGATACATCTGTATAGCCCAGAGTGATCTATACTGAGTGGGTTAATGGTCAGTGTTAACGAGGTCTCATCGCTACTGTATTCCTGCAGGCCAATGTGGACATCATTGTTTGTTGTTAGGGCAACACCAGAAGGCCCTATCCATTGCAGTTGTATAAAAGGAAGGAGTTGGTTTAGCTTTCCACGTAATCCCACTCTACATGTGAGAGCAAGCTGACCACCTTCTGCATTAGAACCTGAACTCGTGATCTCATCAGTATCATATACTGGGGAAAAGTATATATTATTGTGCATAGACTCTTACTACATCAAAGTATGTTATACCAAGATGTATTGGTCTATCATTATGTACATCAATGTTTGAGATCCTTACCTGGTACATTGGTAGTGATACTGTGTATGTCACTGCCCTGGGTATTTTCAACTCGACACTGATACTCGTGTCTTCCAGCAGCAAACGTGACATTCTTCACATAGAGGGCATTGTCGTAATAGGCATTGAGTCGATCAGTCACGACTTTCTCAGAGTCATAGTCAGTTCCATCAATGTCGATGGTCTGTCCTTCTCGATACCATATCACCTTGGTCGGAGGAGAATCAGACGTTCTACATGTTATATTAAGGACATAGTCGCTGTCTGTCTCTTCACTGAGATCATTATACTCACTGTAGTACACTCTGGGAGCATCTATATAACAAATGCATCTATAACACATGATCACTGCATATATAACATATCAAGCAAATATTTCTGTGAGAGAAGAAGTTCAGGCATGCAAATGAATTACCTGGTAGGTTATTGCTATACACAACGACACTATGCCACAGCACATACATCTAACTATTCCTGTATGTCTAGGTATAGGTTCATAACTCATCCTAAGCAAGGAAGTATGGACACTTAATAATTATAACAATTGCCATAATGTCATCTAGTACAACCTTATGTGTTGCTCAGTGTTGTCTCCCTAATTATGTGGAGGAGCACATGGACACATGCATCCTAACAATCAGTCAGTACAGCATACCTTTAATAATCATTTCAGTATTTGCACAGCCTACGTTATCATTAGCATCTCTGACACAACACTTGTGGAGACCACTCACCTTCTGAGATGTCAATGGAGCGGCTAGTTGGAAGGCTAGCAATGACATTTGAATTGCCAAAAGAAGTCACCTGAACAGTGCACACATATGTTCCAGTGTCAGACATTTTAACACAAGACTGTCAGTTGTGTACAGTTCTGTTGAACTGTCTGGATCCCTTACAGTTGTCACAATAGGTGCAGGAACTGAAAAAGAACCTCCAATATATACATGTATGGTGAGTTAGAGTAATGACAACATACTTTGTACAGTGACTAAGTAAGAGGTTGATGCAGTGGAGGAGGGAACATCAATATCACATCTGCAGGTATAGCTTTTGGCGTGTGAGGTACGAAGAGTGTTGAGTGTTAGAGTAATGGTGGTATATCATTCCTTACTATCCTGGTCGTGCCTTACGTAGCTGCGCCGATATCAGTAAGTCCCGAACAAGTTATACTAGCCCGCACTACCTAATGTAGTTGATATTCGAGCTTAGCTGTAGTGTCGCTGATATATACGTATATCTAGTAAGGCTCGGTACCTTTGCCGCTTGGGCCGAGTTATTAAAATCGCACATGCGCAGTAAATTCTAGAATGTAATTGGCCAATTGGATTCCTACTTACTCCTGCCGCGAGGTAGTGTCGTGGTTCATAATTACATTCTACGGACACTTCCTGTGGTACGGATTGAAAGCTGTAATACATCAGCATAGCAACCTCCGAGAAGTCCACACCCCTCGGATCGCAGCCGGCTGCACTTGTTTCTATGATTTTGGCAAGTGGCATTTCAATTGCAAAATTTTAGGATGAGATACGAAGTGTTGTGTACTATGATTCCAGGATAATGTATTAGTGCTGGCAGTAACACATCGCTATCAACAGAAGTACATCACAGCTCTCATGTACAAGCCAATATAACTGTTTCTTTAACCATTTCTTTCTTGTGTATACAGTAATTAGTCTCATTTCTGTACAGTTGAATGTGTATATATTCTGACCATTAATTAGCTTACAAGTAACCACAAGTGTCATATGTACAGCTGAAATAATAGTACAATAATAGAGTCATTAAGGATACTACATATACATAGATAGTCAGTCTATGGTTCAAGCTAAGCTAGCACTGTCTGGGTTAGTACAATACTACAGTCAGCTTATTAGAGATGGTTCCTAAGCTAGCACTATCACACCATTGCACTCTGGTTGAGAGAATGTTGTAATCTCTAGAGGGCAGTGTTGGTCCAGTCCCAGTCTCATTCTGCCATGATAGGTGTACAGGAATGTGCCATCATTGGTCACCCACTCCTGCAATATAGCCAGAAACTCTGGAGGGGTCAGTGTATCACTGCTACCAGTTAGGCGAGCCCTGTAGGAAATCATAATCAGTGTTTGACAATAAATTAATACTCATAAGTTCTCCATTGCATGTATACCTGTACATGACCATGTCCTGTTGTGTTCGACAGCTAAATTCTCCCTCGTCTATCTGTGAGGTTTGGAAACCACAACTACAGTTCTTATTAATGATACTTGCCAGTGTCTCCTTGATATCTTCCTCCAAGTGTTGTGCCATCCTCTGTGAGGAGAAATACTCTGGACAATGACTACATGGCATGTGGTGTGTGTGTTTACCTTGTCTTCATACCACTTAGAGCAGTGAACCACTGGGCCGAACTTGAGCTGGATAAGGGTCCTGTCTATGTATTGAATGATGTGAGTTACAAATGCAGTAATCACATGCAGGTACTTACTGAGTACATTGAGGTGGTGTTCTGCTGATGTATTAAATGATCCAGCAGAGTCAGGGAGTATGAGGTTAGCTACACATTTGTAATCCCCTCCATGTGCCATCTCCAATGAATCAAATATCAGTGATCGAGTCGCTGTGTCTAAGTAAGTCTGCTGTTGTTCAATGGTCACTCCATCTTCTTCACTTATGCTCTGTCCATCAACCCTGACCCATTCTACCACCATATACTGAATCAATTGTGAGGCAACTTTGGGATTGAGAGTTGCTCTGCATATCATGTTGAATGGCTCAGAGTAGATGGCTTCTGGTACATAAATATCTACTACTGGGTGAGCTGTAGTTTGAAGAATGTATACAAACATGCACAGGAAAAGAAAATTTAGGAACTAACCAAGGAACTAACCAAAGAGGATATGCTTACGTGTGTACCTTTCAAAGTAGTGTTAATACTTTTGGAAGTGCTTCCAGCACTGTTTGTGATGATGCAGGTATATATATGGTCTCCAGCCAGATCAGCAGCATCTCTGATGAGGAGAGTGTTCCTATACCTTGAATATGATTGTCTTTCAATCACACTTTGTATCATTTCATATCCCTCTCCATCCACATGTACAGGTACTCCATCTCTCAACCAGGTCACATTAGTAGGTGGAGAATATTGAGTTAGGCACTCCAGACTACCCAGTAGACTGCTATTAGTGATACTCCAGTCAGAATACCTGCTACTGTATATGGATGGTGCACCTGGGGAGTAATATTCAATAATTAGTGTTCAGGTGACGAGGTGGCAATATACATACTTGGCATTGAAGAGTAGATTCCAATGCTGGTATCCACTGTATTTCCTTCTGAATCAGGTAGTTCACATGTGAATATGCCCCAAATATGTGGAGTGTTGTAATGATAACTGCGAATACGAATGCCTGATGGGGTCATCCTCTGAACATTATAAGAGTAATGACTACTATGAGAGTGGATTCTTTGATTGTTAGGATATTTGTAGTATCCCACACTGCTAGATGTAGAGTTGGAGTAGCAATATACTTCAATTTTGCAGTAATAACAATTATTGGGTTTTTGAACTATGAGACTGTTGTTGCTAACTGCTAATCGATTGACATAATAGCTGTCATCGACATAGATTCCAGCTCCTGTACAGGGAGGAATTAATTGTTATGTGATGGTCTCATTGGAGCAAGTGTAGCCAACTAACTTACCAATGAGTCTCATCTCAGTACTATTTGATCCAGTATTACCACCACCATCAGTAGCTCTACATGTGTGTACACCAGCAGAGTTGGATTTCAAAATAGTCTCACTGATTGTCTGAGCTGTACTACTACTTGCAAAGCAACTACTACAAGTAGAGGACCATTGATAGCTGACTGAACCAGTAGCATGGTGTGCTCGGCAGGTAAGTGTTACTGATGAAGTTGGATGGTAGTATGGAGGACTGGGTAGGGTGAAGTCAAATGGAGGATTGTAGGTCACATCAATAGTCACCTTTAAAACTGACAAAAAGTTTGATCCTTACAGCTATAGCTATTTAACACATCATCTCCACACATACCAACAGAGATGATGATTGTGCTCACACCAACAGCACTCTCAATTAGAGAATCAGATACATCTGGACTGACAGTAGCTGAACATACATATGACCCACTATCACTAGACTTTAAGGTACTAAATGTCACAGATGTGTTGTACACCAGTTGGACTCCCTCTAAATCAGAGACAATCACCCTTCTCTCACTGTCTGTCAGGGAAGAGTGCCCCCTCCACTGAGAGCTAATAGTAACAAAGGAATCAACTTCAGGTATGAGTTCTATGACACAGGTCAACACCAGGGAATCAGTAGTGAGAAGCAGACCAGGGCCTTCTGGATCTCGAAGTATGGATACAGTTGGTTCCGGAACTAGAAATATGAGATAAGATATATTATACTATTTCTACATAATGCACAAACTTACTTTCAACTTGAACAAGAAATGAGTCTTCACTCTTTGAAAGGGGGTAAGCAATATTTGAAATACACTTGTATCGACCACTCTGTGATGTCCGTATTGATCTCAATGTCAACTCCACAATACTTGTCTGGCCAATTGTAGTCTGAGACACAGACACATCTGGGCCATCCAGTGGACATGGTACTCCATCAGGATCAATCCATGTCACTTCAGGTGGTCTCTCACTCTCAGAAGTGACAGTACATATCAGAGTAAATTGCTGCCCAGCAGTAGCAGCGGGGTCAAAAGATGTAATGTTCACTATGTTCATAATCTCTATACAGTGAGATAAAGATAAATGTTACTATACGATGTGTTTAGTGCTTTATACATATACGTACCTCTCACAACTAAAGTTATGCTTTTCTCCACTTGTCTTCCGTCCGAGAGGGTAGCTCTGCACGTAAACATAGCGCCATCTAGTCCGTCGGTATCTGGGTCTAGAGTCAACACAAGGTCTCTCGTGTCCGTTGCTGACTCAACCGCCGAGTCGGCCTCCAGTCCATCGACAAACCACTCCATCAGCGTTGCGTTGGAATCACCTTTCCACAAGCACTGAATATCACGAGGCAGGCCGATAATCAGCTGCTCCTCATGTCCCGTGATGACCAACTGACCTGGGTAACATACACATCGTACGTATACATACACACTACGCGTAGGTTGCGTGTAATTTATTGGCGCGCTGCAGCAGCGAGGCAATATAGGTCAGGTTTCGAAACGTAACAGCGCAACAAAATACACTACAAGAACATTCTGCAGAACTTACCAGCAGATATGCTAGTCATAGCGCACAAGACGAGCGTAAAAAGTGGACTATTCGAGTAGAACGTCATGGTGCAAGAGTATTTTGCGCTGAAATATGTCTTAGCTATATAGATCTAGCTATGTAAACGTTAGTGCGCCGCTATATATCTCTGTCAAGTTTGTTTTTACAGCCAGTCTACTGTTACGGAACGCCTTCAGAATGTACTCTGAAGGCGTACCTGCCGCTCATGCACAACGTCCTCCCGCTCATGCACAACGGCCAATACTATTCATTCACAACGCCCAATACTATTGGGCGTTGTGCATGAGCGGTAGGTAGCCTCGCGGAGTCAGACTTTTCGGGGGGCTCAGTAGGGAGACGACCTCGCACCACATGATATACGTACGTACTGCTGCATTCCAATCAGATTGCAGGTCGGGTCATACGTCACGTACCCATGCACGAGCTAGATTTTAAACAACCTTCGTATACCCCATTGTACTATCATGTCATGGTTAGCTCCGTTATGTAATCAATCACTATTTCAGCTGCACAACGGCCATTGTTAGCGCCAAACGTGAAGCGATACGCATGCGTAAAAAATTTCCGGCTATCCTGCATTATTGTATCATGTCAAGAGGCAGTACAATACAACTTTGTATGGGCAAACACAGCATGTGCATTTAGGATAATGCAGCAGAAAACACCAAATACACATGTGGTTTGTATGAGCATTCAGTTAGAGTCAAGTAAGAGTCCTACTAAAGTCAAAATAATTTCTATCAGTCTGTATTTACTACAGAACGAGGTCCAAAAAGTTGAGTTGTAGCCTCATCAACACTGATACCACATTCTGGTTCTGAAAAGGAACCGATCTTGATGGGGCAGTAGCGGTCCAGCCTCAGTCTAACTCCAGTGCCAGAATAGGTGGATAGGAATGTGCCATCCCCAGTCACCCAGTCCTGGAGGTAGGCCAAAAGCTGTGTAGATGTGTACGTGGTCCCTACAATCCGAGCCCTAAGCAGTAATACATAGAGAGCAATTTCATTGATGCTAAAATCATCACTGAAATCTTTCACCTGTACACAGCTGTGTTTTCTGTAGTTTGACAGCTAAATTCTCCAAGGTCAATGAATTCCTTGATAAAGCCACAGTTGCACCGTTTGTTGATGGCATCCACTATTGCCGTCACGACATCATGCTCCAGATGGGTAGAATAACCCTGTCAATCAGAAACAATCAATAGTCAACCACTTCCAGCTGAAATTGTTCTATGAACAAGCATTGTATGTTAACACACAATAATATAATTATAGCCTCACCTGATATCCATACCACCTAGCACAGGGGACCACTAGTGCGAACCGGAGTTGGAAAAGACTTTGTGCTGCAAGAGAGTCATTGAATGATAATGTACAGCAGTATAGCATGCTTAGTTTACTGACTTACTGATAACTTTACACTCGTAGCGAAGTTCTCGCTCAAAGAATGGAACAAGTGAAGGTTTTGAGATAGAAATGATACATCTGTATAGCCCAGAGTGATCTATACTGAGTGGGTTAATGGTCAGTGTTAACGAGGTCTCATCGCTACTGTATTCCTGCAGGCCAATGTGGACATCATTGTTTGTTGTTAGGGCAACACCAGAAGGCCCTATCCATTGCAGTTGTATAAAAGGAAGGAGTTGGTTTAGCTTTCCACGTAATCCCACTCTACATGTGAGAGCAAGCTGACCACCTTCTGCATTAGAACCTGAACTTGTAATCTCATCAGTATCATATACTGGGGAAAAGTATATATTATTGTGCATAGACCCTTACTACATCAAAGTATGTTATACCAAGATGTATTGATCTACATCAATGTTTGAGATCCTTACCTGGTACATTGGTAGTGATACTATGTATGTCACTGCCCTGGGTATTTTCAACTCGACACTGATACTCGTGTCTTCCAGCAGCAAACGTGACATTCTTCACATAGAGGGTATTGTCGTAATAGGCATTGAGCCGATCAGTCACGACTTTCTCAGAGTCATAGTCAGTTCCATCAATGTCGATGGTCTGTCCTTCTCGATACCATATCACCTTGGTCGGAGGAGAATCAGACGTTCTACATGTTATATTAAGGATATAGTCGCTGTCTGTCTCTTCACTGAGATCATTATACTCACTGTAGTACACTCTGGGAGCATCTATATAATGAATACATCTATAACACATGATCACTGTATATCAAGCACACATTTCTGTGAGAGAAGTTCAGGCATGCAAATGTGTATTTTGAATTACCTGGTAGGTCGTTGCCATACACAACGACACTAGCAGCTGTTATTTCTCCTTGCAATGATGGTGCATGGCATGTGTAGAGTCCGTAGAGCTGGGGCAGGTATGACCGATAATTGTACACTCTAACCCCTGCTGTGTCTGAGAGCTGTTCAACTACTATATTGTTATAGTCATCCGAGCTCTCTTTCCTGACACCATCTGGGAATTCAATGTAGGCAGTCCCAGTGGATGCTTCAGAGCAGCAATAGATGTCCAATCTGCAATTAGTGCAAGATGTGGATTTGGCAACTATAAAGCTATTGTCAGGGACTCCATGTCCAGAGATGTATTCACTTTCTTCAATATATATTCCTATCCCTGTCATAGGAGAATAGTATTATGGGTTATGTAACAGCACATACATCTAACTGTGTGGGTATAGGTTCATAACTCATCCTAAGCAAGGAAGTATGGACACTTAATATAACAATTGCCATAATGTCATCTAGTACAATCTTATGTGTTGCTCAGTGGTGTCCCCCTAACTACGTGGAGGCTATTAGGAGCACATGGACACATGCATCCTAACAATCAGTCAGTACAGCATACCTTTGATAATCATTTCAGTATTTGCACAGCCCACGTTATCATTAGCATCTCTGACACAACACTTGTGGAGACCATTGTCGTTGGAAGTCAGCTTGTCTACACTGACACTTCTTTCAGTCTCGCCATTCACGAAACTATCACTGTTTGATGAAGTCCAGGTATATGTGACAGTTCCTGATGCTCCGTAGACCCCACACACTAGACTGACTCCAGTGCACGGTCGATAGTAGGGTGGAGTGGTGTGTTCATAATCATTGGGGGAATCATATTCAACAACAATACCTACATTCAGACCTATATGGAAGATGGAGAAGCGAGGAAGGGAAGGGGAGGGGGATTAGGAAGCACCACACACAGGTGTGACTAAACTGACTGACTCTGGAGTTGTTGCCAGTGGAGATGGGAATAAATGTACTGGCATTATAATAATTTTCTTATTATATGGTGCATGCATATGCACAGAAATATAACTGCATATGTTTCATTACTCACCTGCTGAGATGTCAATGGAGCGGCTAGTTGGAGGGCTAGCAATGACATTGGAATTGCCAACAGAAGTCACCTGAACTGTGCACATATACGTTCCAGTGTCGCTCGACTTCAGTGAAGAAAAACGTATCGAGGAAGGATATGGAGGTACTCCCGAGGCAGGAGAAACAACAACGCGAGGAGCTGACGGAGTCACACTCCACTGTGTATTGACAGCTATGGGAGTGTCAACAGCAGCATGAAGTTCAACAAGACATTTTAACACAAGACTGTCAGTTGTGTAGAGTTCTGTTGAGCTGTCTGGATCTCTTACAGTTGTCACAATAGGGGCAGGAACTGAAGAAAAACACTCCATTATATGCATGCATGGGGAGTTAGAGTAATGACAACATACTTTGTACAGTGACTAAGTAAGAGGTTGATGCATTGGAGGAGGGAACATCAATATCACATCTGCAGGTATAGCTTTTGGCATGTGAGGTACGAAGAGTGTTGAATGTGAGAGATATGGTGCTATTCACTCCGCTGGTAGTGGTAGCTGATACAGTGATGCCATTTTCAGACTGAATGGTATTTCCATCTGAGTCCATCCATTTGAGAAGTGGTACTCTGTCACTTGTGGCCACACACTGCAGAGTCAGTGAACTTCCAGCAGCCACTGGATTGCTGGCCGAAGCAGTTATAATCAGGGTATGTTCAAGATCTGTGTATACATGTGTAAGACTCATAACGAGCACTCTATTGCTCTACAACATATTCACTACAGTTACCGATATTGCTTTGCTCTGCTGCTCTATATTTGCTTTAGTGTCTGCACAAATTTTTACATGCACTAAGTGTGCATCAGAATTTTGAGAGAGTGTGGGAGGATAGTGATAACAGAATGTTGCAGACCAAAGACAAGTTTGTTTTGTCAGGAGAGATAACAACACTCACATAATTTTACACCCACTAAGTGTGCAGGAGAAAGTGTGGGAAGAGATAGGATGAAAGGCTGAGTAAGACAGTGATAACAGACTGTTGCTCTGATTAGACCAATAACAAGTTTGTTTTGTCAGGAGAGATAACACTCGCTGCTACATATACTCACTCAAAAAGTGGGCATTTCTAGAGTATTTCACACACAACATTCTCTCTTGCAAGTTCACCTTTAAATACGTAAGTGTGTACGTGTATGAATGTTTCAGTACATTTACCTTTCACAGAGATGGTTATTGTTTTCTCATAGGTACTCTCACTGGAGTCTATAACACGGCATTTGAATTGCGAACCATCTGAGCTCAACCCTGGCGTTAATGTCAGTACCAACACACGTGCACCGCTAGTGTCTTTCGCAGCAGTAAATTCCAGATCTCCGACCACTGCTATCCACTCGATCAAAGACACATTATTTTGACCGGTAAATTTGCAGGTAATGTCCTGCTCGAGGCCGTTAATTAGCGGCTCATCATTTCCTTCGATAGTGATACTTTCTGTAGAGAGGAGGTATTGTTAGGGAAGAGTGTGACACAAACCTTTTGTGGTGGACTTACGTCGGGCATGCGATACCACGAATCCTCCTGCGAAAACTAGAAAGATGAAGCAGAAAGACATCATCTTTGCTGCGATTAGTTAATTGCGCATGCGCAGTGAAAATGGCGAGCGAGAATATTAGATCTAGCGCACAATAAATACGGGATATACTGATAAATACGAAATGAGGTCTATCTAACGTGTATATGTGAGTCTAATCGTGAGGCATGGCTATGGCCTGCCCGTACAGCTGCTCAGCCAGCTCCGCAATACTGGCTCGCGTGTTGGGATGGTCTTGCAAAACCTGTTCAAAGTCTTTCTGGTTGATGGAGAATACATCTACGTGGGTGACCGCCACGACAGACGACTCCACGGGAGTGTTGTAGATGAGACTCTTGTCTCCGTAGTTGCTTCCCTCTGGGAGCTCTTCCTTGACTATCATGTCTTCATCCACTACCTCAGCCTATAAGACAGCATAATAAATATACATAAACTCATGAATTTCTGTACGAAGAATCAGGTAGTATTTGGTGAACAAGATGACATAAATCACAACAAATTTGAAGAGAAACACAACAAGCCTCCCGGCAAGACAATGTATTGAGTTGTTAAATGGAATGTGTAGTGTCCAGATTACTTGTCATATAGGGCAGGTATTTCACTTACTTGTCCATGGTAGAGGAAGAACATACCAAGGCCCACATCTCCCTTGTGAACTATGAACTCTCCTGGCAGAAATATGGATGGACGTATTTTCAGAGTCAGGTGCCTCAGGAAAGCATCACTCACAGAGGCAAACAATGGAACCTACAGAAAGTAGTTAATATTTGTAATAATAATGCTGAAGCAAACGAGGAACCTAAGTTAATATTTGTCATAGTATTGCTACTTTTGGCGTGTACAACTTGCTGTAAATAATATTTCTCACACACAGAGAAATTGCACCTTCTTAATGAGGGTCTCAGTTGTGGCAAGAGAGACCTCTGACTGCATGCAATAGGGCATGTCCTCCAGCAGGACCTGAGGGTCAGTACCCTTATTGCGAACCCACAGGTAGTCAAAGAAGTTGAGTACACGGCCCTGTACTGTAGATGGCAGTTTCTGTTGTTTCATGTAACCCTGCAATTATATAAAATGATCAATTTATAGATCACATATTATGCGATTGATTATCAGGAACCTAGAAAAATAATTATTGATGCCTAAAATCTGAATTGGTCATATATATTGTACCTACATGTGTGCACCTTTAGAGCACTGAGTTTTTCCTCAAAGAGTACCCTTTGGGTGTCCAAGTTAGCCAAGGTTGAGGCGATGCTTCCCAAGATGAACCCAAAGATCAGCTTTCCTGCCACCATCACAGCCATAGCATAGATCATCTCCCACACATTGGTGGCCGAGAGATCCCCATAGCCTGTGAAATACACACATACAAGTATGTACCACACATGAAATACATGTACATGAAGAACTCAGGTTATAGCGAAGTTAAGGTAGAAAGAACTGATTAATTTTGCCCCTACCAATATGGATAATTATTTAATACTGTGGACCTGTAGTGGTCATAGTAGCCATTGACCAGTAGAGGCTGTTGAGGTAGTGATCTGCATCACTGACAGATGGGTCAAGCAGTTCAGCTGTACCAGCCCATGTACCACTGTGACAGGTACTGGCCCGACAGCCCAGGATGTACCACAGACAGGCCACAAAGTGTGTGCACACAGAGATGAGGACAGTGAACTTAACAAGACGCAGCAGGAGAGTTCTGCAATAGAGAGGTACAGAGGTGAAATGAGCTTGAGTGAGTGAGTGAGTGACAGAGTAAATCACTTCTGATTGAGTCTCTTCTCTTCCTCAGAGATGAAGGACTGTATGCGGACTCCCCTGATGACATGTGGCAGTCGCAGATACAGCACAACAGAAGTGCGGATGTGTGCATCGGGCACAGGGGCTGCCAGTATCTCATAGGGTAGAATGGCCACCAGATCAAACATAAATCCCATGGGGTCCTTCATGTAGTGGACCACTATCGACTTAAGATCTCTGACAGTTTGACCATTGCTGTCCTTGTAAGTCAGGTGGAACTTCAGAAATATCTAAAAAAATTATTGTAAGTCATATTTATGCTCAACTTACTATCGTGATTCTGACCTCAATAAGGAAGTATAGCTCAAATATGTAGTTGGCTATCCAGAGGAGAACGTTGTTGTTCTGGAATGCAGCCTACACATATGTAATGAGGAAATAAATAACTTTAGTGTAGAGATATTTGAGTACCTGGTAGGTGATTGTGAAGCAACTTAGAAATGCCATAAGGCAGCCAAAGAGACGTAGAAAGATGCCCACGGGGCCATCACGGTCAATCTTGAAGGTGAAGAGCCACCTTGATTTAGGCCACACCTCCTCCTGGATGTGCGTCATCACTCTTGAGAGGGCCGAGGGTCTCGGAGGCTCACTGGGTTCTTCTATCTCCATCTCCTCCACCACAACCTCTTCTTCTTTCTTGTCGTCAGCTTCTGCCTTCTTCTCTTCTTTTTTGTGTATATATACACACATACAATGATGCATGCGTGCGTGTGTAGTTAATGTACATTCAATGGGGGTACCTTACCCTGTGCAGGTGGGGGTGGTTGCTGTGAGGGAGGAGTGGCAGAGGTTTCCGGCTTCTCTGAGTCGTCCTCTTTCTCTGTCTCATCCTTTGTGCCCTGAACAAACAGGAAAGACCAACCACACATGCATAAATATTGCACAATATCATCATTCCCTCTGCTTTTTATGCCTTTATCTTGTGTGGACCATGTATAGTTTCCTACCTGTGCAGCTGCCTTGGCAGCATCAGCAGCACTCTTTCCTTCAGCAGCTGCCTTGGCGGCAATCTGACTGCGTTTCTTGACCAGATTGGCCCTGTTGCCTGCCACCTCGCGGATTTGTTCGGCAATTTCTGGATAGTAGCTCAGAGCACGGTCCAAATTCGCTTTTGTTAGTACAAACACATCACAGTTAGTTGCTGCCCTGTTCAAAGGATCATGTAGTCACACACTATACACTGCACATAAGTGTTCATGTAGAGTTCCTATACACAATAGACACTAGAAGTAATTTACTGGCATATTTATACCTGATTGATGCAGTACGAGGACAGGAGAAGACTAGGCTGATTTCTCCAAAGAACTTCCCCTCAGTCATAGTGGCAAACACGACACTGCCATCTTCACTCACCACCTCTACCATACCTCTGTTGATGAAGAACATCTGAGAGGTGGAAGGAGCGAGAAAGATTGCATTCTTCTCACCTCGAACATTATGGAACTGCACTCACCTCGCTGCCTATGTCTCCTTTCTTGACAATGTACTCCTTGCTGAGGAAGAGTCTTGGCTGGATAGAGAGAGCCAGGAGCTTTGTGAATCCAATTTCCGTGTTCTGGAATAGTGGTACCTGCAGGTACACAATGCACATCCTTCACACATACAATGTCAATACATAAATAGTATAGTCAGTGGATGTACCTGATCAATGATACCTTTGTAGAGACTGAGGGAGATGTCAGCCTGTAGGGATATAGGCATACCCTGGAAGAGGGTGCTGAAACTAACACCTTTATTTCTCTGCCAGTTGTACTCATAGTAACTGGAGAAAGAAAGAGGAGGGGAGGCTGACAATAATTTGATGTCACTGCAAAGAAACGTAAGCTCACTTGATAACTCTTCTCTGCAAGGCAGAGTCCAAACTGTGGTCCTATAAAGACACAAATACATGTATCAAACTAATACTGGATATTGAGGTAGAAATGATATGCACTAACATCCATAAATGACTTGATTCCCTTGAGTTTCTCTTGATACTGAGCTCTGGCAGAGTCTGCATTAGCCAGACTTGCAGCTACACTGGCAATGATATAACCATATGCCAATACACCCAGAACCATCACCAGCACTGCATATACTCTCTGTGTCGTGTGTGTGTGTGTGTGTGTGTGTGTGTGTGTGTGTGTGTGTGTGTGTGTGTGTGTGTGTGTGTGTGTGTGTGTGTGTGTGTGTGTGTGTGTGTGTGTGTGTGTGTGTGTTTATGTGTGCACATGCGTGTGTGCATGTACATATGTTGCGTGTTATAAAAGGTATGGAGTATGATTGCTGTACCTCAATGCCATTGTGAGCACTGATATCTCCATAGCCTACAGTAGTGCTAGTGGCTGTAGCCCAGTACATTGACACCAGGTACTGGTATGATATACTGTAGGTACCTACACACAAGAACGACAGTGTACAGTTAAAGACTGCACAATCTTTTAGCTTTCTTCCTTTCACTGTGAAAACACTGTAGCTACATACTGAGGGTTCTGTTGCTTCCATCCAGCATGCTCATCTTCATGGCCCAACTGTCCACGCCACAGGTATGGGGGTCACCAGCACTGGCTGTCATGGAGGAGCATGCTAGGATGAACCAGCCACATGCCATCAGGTGAGTGGCAATGAACATATACAGAGCCAGTTTCACTTCCCTGGATGACAGATAACAATAGTAAAGAGAAAGAAGATAGAGAGAACATGAAAAGGGAAGGTAGGGTAATAGTAAGGTGTGATTCACATACGTAATGGTCCCAACTGGTCTCCCAACCTGACTCTCCAGGTAGTTAAAAGCCAGAGGCTGAAAACAGAGATACATGTATATATACTGAATAGGGTCACAGCTGATTGGCAATGCCAGTAGGTATTACCAGTTTGTAAATCCTGAGTATCCTGTTAAGTCTGGACATGGATAAAACCCTTAATACATCTTCTGCAGAGACACATATTGAGGACAGCTAATGGCTATGCAGATCCTTGTACATGTGTGTGCCTATATTGTGGTGTTGGTCTTACTTATATCCCTGGTCCATGACATCAAAACGAGGATATCAGTTGGAAGACAGCTGAGCAGATCCATAAAGAAGTTAGTTCTGTGTACATGTACATACATTCACAAGATGTGTTACCACACACCATACTGAACCATAGACATTACTTGAAGTAGTGTTTGGCACATTCCAGAGGTTGTGTGATGAGAACTCCTTCCTTATTGTAGTGGGCTGTGTGTAGCTTCACAATCCTGCAGTTATGAATTCAAGAGGTATACTATTCATGTATATTATCCACGGTTCCATTTAGAAAATGAAAGATGACTCATTTCGGAATGGTACACTTCCTACATACATGCTTAATAATTTTTGCTTACATGTCTGCTATGAAGTAGAGCTCTACTGTGTAGTTGATGGCCCAGAGCCAGCCCTGGCCATGCAGGAAGGCAGCCTGCATGGACACAGAGACCACCGACACCACAGCCATGAGAACTCCCAGCAGCTCCCAGATACGACCAGCTCTTGTATTAGGGTTCAGAGTATAACTGTAGAATTGAGAAAGCCAAATTAACTGTACAAGTATGTAGTCAGGAAAATATGACTTTTAGCTTTATTTCAGTGGTACTTGTACTGCACGTATTCAGTAAACTGGACGTACGGAAGGAGCATGTATGAGAGGATGTTGTCCATAGTTCCTCTATAAGCTCTGCTGTGCTGTTCCCTCTCCTCCTCTCTTCTCTCCTCCCCTCCAGCCCGTGCAGTGGCTGTGTCACTGGGACTGGGTCCCACTTGCCCTATGTTCCTCCTCTGTCGCAGGGTCTGCTCCGTCCCGCCCCCACCTCCCATCTCAGCATCACTCCTGATGCAGCAGGAATCCATGGATACTCTAACTCCAGTTAAATGCATGAAAACGGTATACTTCTATGACACTCATACCTAAGAGCCTCTTGCATTTTTCTGTGATTGAATTTGACAAGACTTCTTGTGATTGGTTCCCCAATGGTGCATGGACAGGCCACCAAACTCTGGATGTCTTTACTACCAACACAGGCTGCAATGGTGTTAGCCATAGGAGCCCTGAACATGGAGGATTATGTATTCTAGAGAGCAACTGATGTGTATGTATATGTACATACATGTATGATGTGTGTGCGTGTGTATATACATGTATTACTGTATACCTAATGGCCACTGACAGAGATGGGACCATAGCTGTAGCAAGAGCTGAGAGGATGGAAGGTTTACAAAACTTTCGAGGATTGTTCATGGCTCGTTGACTGGCCTCCTGAGCTGCCTTGTGGGCTATTCGAACATGTTCTCGGTCCTGATAGAGAGCCTCAAACTCCCTGAAACAGAGACTCTTCATGCAAGCATGTATCGAATCGTACTATATGTGCACTTACTTAGCTAGGAGTGGGTACTGTGGCAATATCCTTTGCAGATCATGGTTTTCAAGCATTACAACTTTACAGTTTGTGGCTGCTCTAACTGTCAATGTTCTTGGAGTTCCAAACAAGAACCCCAGCTGCATACACGTACATATACAAATGAATAGAAAACTCTGACTGATTGTGGTTCTGGTAATGAGATTCACTTCACCTCTCCAAAAAAGCCTCCAGGGCCTTGCACAGCTACCACCTGACTCAGGTCTTCACACAATACCTGTCAACACACAGAGTGTAACACCTCAGGATGCTGTAGGTCTATGTATACTCGAACCTCTACATAGCCTTTGGAAATGAAGTACATCTCTCTTCCCATATCACCACTGTAGAGTATAATATCTCCTGGGGCAAACAGGAACGTGGAAGTGAGGTTAGAGAGCTGACGAAGAAAGGAAGTGTCCACATGCTGGAAGAAGGGAGCCTTTGACAGGAGGCTGGAACACTCTTCCATGGATACATCTAGTCTCACTGTGACTGGCATGTCATGCATTAAATCTTGACCCCCAGGGACTGTCTCTCCTCTGGGGGAAAATTAAATCACAGCAGCAGATATCAGAGTGGGTATGTATGTAGCTGACCTGAACTGATCCCAGAGAAGTGTGAAGTAGTGGTCAACCCTTTGCAGCAGGCCTTTGCCCAGTTTGTTCTCAAACATGAACTGATGAACCACGTACATCTTCTCCTCAAACGATATCCTGAACACATGCACACGTGCACATGTATACTATGACATTGTAAGTTAATAATACATGTACCTGAAGCTGGCTGCATTCGTGAGGGTAGCAGCGATGATACCAAGGCAGTAGCCGTACAACATGATTCCAATGAGTTGTATGACCAATGCAAACACCATCTCCTGCACATTGTGTGCACTTACATCACCATAGCCTACGGATGTGAGAGTGGCCGAGGCCCAGTAGAGGGATATGATGTAATCGTGGATGGCTGAGGGTGAGCTGCTGGAAGGTATGCCATGAGCAGTGGCCCAACTGGAACTGGAGCATCTGAGAGAGATGGTTAAGAAAGGGACATACATCGACATGCATGAGAAGCATAGGAAATAACTCATACGTATTCTGTGAGTAGCAACCAAGGGGGAACCAGATACAGGCACCGATGTGAGTGACTGTCAGAATGTAGAATGTGAATTTCAGAGCTCTGGCATAAGCAACTGATATATACAGAGAGCCTTCCATCTGATTGAAGAATGACATCACCTGAATGTGAAATGCATGTACACATAGGGACACTACAGTCAACACAAAACTGGTGTTCCAACGTAAGTCAGTCATTGTGACTTTTCTACCTTCCATATCTTAATGAGCCTGTTCAGTTTAAACACAGCAACGTAGCCATATCTCTCATCTGTGTCCCAGGCCAGGCCAAACACTTCCAGAGGTAACACGGCAGCCACATCCAACAAGAAGTACAGAGAGAAGAGGTAATGCTTCAAGATCACCTTGGGATTAGTAAGGATGCCTACAGCACATGAGAAGATGAATGTACATACACATATACTACTGAATGGCATTCTCCATAAGGCTTAAATCTCAAGAATAGAGGGAAAACTGTTATAACTGCAGAGGCTCATTATCAAACCAATACCAGTGGGAGTTCGGACTGCAGTCTTCATAGACACAACAATGTCGATGACTAGGACAAGATCCAGTAGGTAGGTAAAGGCAAACAGAATTGTCCCGGCAGCACCCGAGCAGTATGCCACATTGTGATGGTAGAGAGAGAACCCAGCCTCAAAACTATACACTAAGCATATCAGTATCACCACTGTGGCTAGCAGGAGGTCCCATACAACTGAGAACTTAGTACCAGGAACAACAGGATGAGTATCCCACCATTGTCGTAGTCTGAGAGAAGAGAGGAAGACACGTGATGGTACACCTTCAGTCTCTGTGTATGTGTGTTTACAGACCTTTTCCAGAGAGTGAGGGGCACAGAGGAACTTGGCTGACGAATCAGTCCATCTGAATCTGCTCCTTCATCATCTGATACAGGATCTTGACTGCCACTGGAAAATGCTTGATTGCATCTTCTCTGTATCTCATTCTTCATCTTTGTAGACACTAGAGGAGAAGGCCAGTTGTGCATGAGATATAAAGCTGTGCCTTTGTGTCTCACTCTCTGGGAAGTGCTGCATTATCTGAATCACATTCTCCTTGGAGAGTAGTAGCAGATCACAGTGAGTCTTGGCTCTCATTGTAACTCCACATGGAATGTCATGAACCAGGTTCACCTATTAGTAATGCATGATAGCTACATGTAATATTTACTGATTCATTGAATCCTATATACCTCTCCAAACAGACTGCCTTCTTTCATTACAGCCACAACCTCTCCATCTCCAGATATCACCTGTACATAGAAATGTCATCATCAATGCATGAGGTAGCTACATGTATTAATATACCTCAGCTTGTCCCCTGGTAATAATGTACATGTGCTGCCCGACATCTCCCTTGCTAATGATGATCTGTGATGGCAGAAAGAGTTGCTGCTCAGCTACCAGTGACAACATTCTCATAAACTCTTCCGGAGCATTTTGGAACAGAGCTGACTGGTAAGTAAGTGGGAGAGAAGGAGTTACATACATGACGATATCAGGATTGGACTATTTCCTGTAACCTTCTTTATGACGTTCTTGTATGTTTCCAGCGACAGTTCTGCCTGGAAGGCGACTGGGAGCTCATCGAATAAATCTGTACCAGGATTACCTTTACTTCGCTGCCACTACATTAAAAAGACATGAGAACATGGATGTAAACACAGGGACAGTGAAACAAGTATATTACAGTAGACTCCTGTAATAACAAGTATATTACAGTAGACTCCTGTAATAACAAGTATATTACAGTGGACTCCTGTAATCTGGATACATGAGACGTTACTGTCCCAAACACTATGTTTGTGCAATCTATTCAGGACAATGTCTCAAGAGCTAGTGTCTTGACTATAGAGAGATTTCAGTGGATCCAGAGGATTGCATATATACTCACCAGATATTCATAGTAGCTGATGACCTTTTTCTTGACTTTACTCGATACACCAGCATCTTCCTATGTACAAGTACATTACATGCATGTATGTACGTAGATCATGTCAGTCTCACTAGGTGGTTCTTGATGACATGAAGCCGGTGTATGTATCTGGCTCTCTGTGCATCGGAAGTGGTGAGAGTGGAGGCCAAGCCACCCAGAATATATCCAAACAGTACAACTCCCCATAACATGGACACAACTGACACCCACTTCTCAGCAGACAAGGTTGGAAGAATGTCACCATAGCTAATGTATATATAGGACAAAGGAAGAGTATACATCACGTATGAGATGTTAAGGTTGAAATTTGAGTGCCTGGAGCAAGAATATAAGTGGTCACACACACCTACCCGACTGATGTGATAGTTGTAACTGCCCAGTAGAGGGAAACTATATATCTCTTGTTCACTGATGAATTCTCCCAAGTGATATCTGAGTATGAGCACAATACACAGTTGCAGGTGTACGTATATACTGTGCAACTTACTTGGGTGTTGTGCCCACGAATTCCTGTAGCACAGATCTCCACTGTTGAAAGTGACCTGGTTCTGGCAGGAGATTGCAAACCAGACACACGTTATGACATGAATGCTCAATACGGCCAAGTAGCTGAATTTGAGTGTGGTCCACAGATTCGTGTTTGTTCCCAGTTCATTCCCCTTGGAAGCTGATGGTAATCATACAATGTGCATAGAGCATAATATAAGTAAGTATATTGATGACACTTGCTCACTGATAAAGGTCCAGACGCGGTAGCAGCGAACGCAGCGATTGAGTCGCAGATATGCCGCCACAACGAGAACTTCTTCGCGACTTCCCGTAGCTGCAAACGCGAATATTTCCAGCGGGACGACGGTGAAAAGGTCCACGAAGAAGGACCGCTTCAAGTAGTTTAGTACGACCATCTTACGATCCGTTACTAGAACGCCTCTCTTCATGTACCCCGTCAGAAACCTTGCTACTATTGAAGCGATGAACAACGCGTCTGCAGAATATATCACAACCCATTGCCAAACGATTTCGGCGTCAAACGCGACCTGGAAGACGACGAGCAGAATGGTAGGAACGATAGACGCTACAACTAGCGCTTCCCAAGCCGACAACCACAGAGACGGATTGAAGAACGACCGAAGGCGAGCGGCAACTCCTCGGTGTTCTACCGCCACATTTCGGCTCATCCGACGGCCACCTCCCGGAGGCTGTCCTTCAACCATCAATTTCTTCTTATTATATACTTCTACAGTCGTAAAATCTCGTTAAGAAGTAACTGACTGGCACAAATGCGACAATCGAAGCAGCTGTACACCTTTTTGATTTTCGCGCGCGCATATTATTAATACGGCTAAGCGGCGCGCGCTAGGTTAATAAGTTACAAGTTGGCTGTAAACACAAATACAATTGAAAACGCCATACTGGTGCTACACAGTGTATATATATGGGGATTGTAAAAATAAAATATGCTGTAGATTTGGTTATCATCTCTATGGCTACACAACTATGTGTTAATGTTGTCAAAAGTCAACTGTCGGCGTCCTGATTGAAGAAACTGCCGTGCCTTTTGTGTCAGCAATCTCTGGTCGTCAGTCTGTCCACAAGCATATTTGGTCCACTCTGCAGGAAGCTGTGCATAGATGTGTACAGAGGTAGGAGAGGTGATGCATATTGTGTAAATATGGATGTTTCTCTACCGGATTACCTTTGGATTGTGTGAAGGTGTTTCTGAAAGGGAGCGATTGATAGCTTCTGTTAGACGTAACCTCTACAAGGAGAAACAACACACACAATGAACACCGAATGATAAAGGTAATCACAATGCATACCTTCCCCTCGGGTCGATTCTGCTCAAAGATAAACCAAGGTGGGACACTCTGTATCTGGCCTGTCTTCTCCCACTGTGTGGAGAGTGGGGAACCTCCCCATTTTTGACTGACATTCCCCGCAGCAGCAGCAGCAGCAGCAGCAGCAGCAGCAGCAGCCGTGGGAGCAGGGTAGCTGTATGCTCTTGAGACAGCGTTGTAGTAGTACAATGAACTTGGGTGGAGGAGGTTGGCTGTTGTTGGACTGATGGCAGGTGGGCAAGGTGGGATGAAGTAGGATGTGTGTGGAGGGGAGAGGGGGGACACTGACATCGGGAATAGGGGGTTAGGAGCAACTGGCATCATCCCCAGGCATAGATTGGGTTGAGGGGGATAATGTGGAGGGAGGGGGTTACATGGGAATGGAAATGGTACGGGGGGAACGTGGTGATGTGGGAGACAAGGCATTGCAATTGGTGGATGTGGTGTGGTGGGGGTCTGGGGGTCTTGGACAGATATTTTTGGCAAGGGTTCTTTGACTCCCGGTGGCGGGTTAGGGGTAGAAGCGGATGAAGTCGGATAATTTGCTGTAAGAAGCGAACTTGGTGGTCGTTGCTCCGCCTTTGCAATGGGGCTACACGCATTCTCCAGTAAGGGGCTGAGCTGGGCTCTAGCCTTGCTGCGATGTTGGAGAGCATGTGATCGTGAGCGGCATTTCTTCACTGGGACTTCAGAGTCACTTCCACTGGAGGTCTGGAGAAAAGATGCATATGTAGGCTAAAGCACACATATTAGGTAGCACTCCTATTAATTGTGTGTTGCTTACATCATGTGTGGTGCCCCTCAAACGGGGCCGCTTGGTCTCGCTACTTTCACTGGGAGAGGGGTAGGTGGGGGATATGTGTCCAGAGGTTCTCGTATTCTCTTTGTCCTTCTTGATGGGTGTGGATGTAGCAAAACTGGACAGCTGTATACACGCAGAGAGACAGTATGTACATGTACATTGTGTATACATACATGTACATCTCCACAAAGTACGAGGGGAGAATGTGTATTATCTACATACATGTATATGTATCTACCTGTACTGTAGATGAATGTGTTTCCATTGAGACAGAAGAGCATTGATCGTGGTTCTTGTTACATCCTTCGTCACTCACACTCAGAGCAGATTCAGTGGTTCCATCAGCAACACTCACATCCTTTCTACCACCATGTGTGGCTGTGGAAGTGGTGGAGGGGCTGTCATGTCGCAGGGAAGTATCTGTGTGCAGGGATCTGTCGGTGGATGAGTTAGGTCGACTGAGGAAGATGGAAGGGGAGAAGGAGAGGTTGGTGTGACGAGGAGACTTCTGTGCCGGGGTGGGTGAGAGGAACCCAGTGTCAAGAGCTGCAGCGTGCTCAGTGTGTGATGACTTTAGAGCCTGTTCTGAGTTGGTGGATTTTGTGACTTCAGTGGAGGAGGTGTGTGGTAGAAATGACTCAGTCTGTGGATCAATAGAACGAACACTCAGTTATTGAACACAAGGACACAACAAGTAGGAGGATATTCTTAAAACATGTACCAGCTGTCTTCGTCTCTTGCGGTCTCTCTTTAGGATGAAAGGAGTTGTTCCTTTCCCCCTGGATCTGGTCTGAGCGGAGGAGAAGGAAGGGGAACATGGTGGGGGAGGGGTGGACCGACGATCATCTACACTCAATGTAGTGTCTGCTGTGTCTAGAAAGAGACAAACAGGAGCAGGGCCATCTGCAATAGCAACGTAGGTGGATAGAGGGTCTTACCAGAAGATGATTCAAGCCTCATTTGAGCCATGCGATCACCAACAGCTGCAGGGACTGAACTCACTCCTTCCCTCTGATCACTACCCCCCTCCTTCTCCCTCTGCTCCCCCTCTCCACCACCTTCTAAGAGCCCACTGTGGTACATTGCCACTGTGCTCAGCATCCCCAATGACGAATCATTCGTAAACTTATCTCTTGTGTCAATACCCTGACTACTGCCTACATCACTACTAGTGGGACTGGAGGCAAGTAGCAGTAAACTGACATTGAATGGTGACAGGCTAACGCTTTGATTGAGAGCGCCTGTTTGGGCCTGCAAGCAGAAGGAGAATGCATAAGTCTTTGTACATGTACACATCACATGCTTTACCCAGTGAGAAGTGGGTGTAGCAGTGGTTGGTGTGAAGTGTGAGGTAGACAAGTGTGGATTGTAGCGGGATGGGGTGGACATTGGTATCATGGGCCTTCCTGTAAATACAAGTACTATATAAAACACCGCTCTGTGTGCAAACAGACATCATGTTTAACACACCTGGTGGGCTGATGAGCATGCCAGAAGAGGCACTCTGCTCACGAACTCTCACAGGTGTGACTTTGGCCTTGCGTGAAGAGCTTCCAGTGTCTTCAGAGAGGATAGCAGAAATGGAAAAGTCGCCACTTTTTCTCCTGTCTGCAGTGCTAGTAGTAGTGGGACTCGTGACACAGGTGGCCGTGTTGATGGCACTGGTGCTGGTGTTGTTGCCATGGGAACTGACACCACCAGAGCGAGATGACATCTCTGCTTCAATATTTTCACTTCAATCTAGAAGCAGAAGAGACTGCAATAACACACAGCAATGAACTACACACACTGGGACACTGGCTAACAATGAGACCGCTTTGTGTACTTCCCACTGGAATGCTCATTAAGTCTCTGTTGTGGTTCTAAGAAACGCTTATATCTCTGAGGGCCTCCTGCTCTCTACCAGGTCTGACCGCGTCCTCCTATTTAATACAGCGTTATAGACACCTTGGTCTCTTAGCGCGAAGAACCGCGGTGTGTTTGGCCACGGTTGAGGACACCCCTTATCTTACTCTCTCTCTTTAAAAACGTACCTCTATCCACTGCCGCGAGCTTGCTTCAGGCGTACCACGAAGAGCACGACGGTTGACAGCCGTGTATTGTAAGCCAACAAGGTAGCCAGCAAAACGATCCTCCCGCCAAAACCTTGGTAACCTCGCGTGATCCTACAAGCCCCGCCCTAATACCCGCGAGACGCGAGGGAAAAATTCACAATCCATAAAGCTATCGTCAAAACAAACCAACAAAATAACACATTCACATCAAGAGGTGGTATCGAAGTTTTATATGACTGTAGAGTAGTAGTTATTTCATTGCTGAGCCATATTTCTGTAGAAAGGAAACAGGCACATTCCACCAGAAACTGTGCAGAAATGTGCAGCCACTTACCTGAAACAAGAGAGCTCCCACAGCCACTAGTGCACAGAGTACAAAAAGACGTTTAATCCACGGACTACGCTTCTTGGGTGGTACAAGTAACAACTGGGCTAGATTCAACTTTGTCTTGGTGAACGGTGGAACACGGATCATTCTGGAGGAGAAACAGCATATCAATACAGCAGTAGTATCACGTAGAACAATTTCACTAATATATGCATGCAATTCTGGTATGAAAGTTAACATACTGCATACACACAAGTCATGAAAAGTGGACACATCCACTCACTGGTTCAGGCTCTCCAGTCTAGTACTGGCTGCAAGAACTGGTTTGTGGTGGCTAAATGTCTCAAAGGAGTATTGGAAATGGTAGGTACCCATTCCACTGTGTCCCACACCACCAAATGGTAGAGATGGTGCTTGAGAGAGAGAGAGAGAGAGAGAGAGAGAGAGAGAGAGAGAGAGAGAGAGAGAGAGAGAGAGAGAGAGAGAGAGAGAGAGAGAGAGAGAGAGAGAGAGAGAGAGAGAGAGAGAGAGAGAGAGAGAGAGAGAGAGAGAGAGAGAGAGAGAGAGAGAGAGAGAGAGAGAGAGAGAGAGAGAGAGAGAATGTGAAAATGGAAATTTTGTCATTGCAAATAAGCCAACCTCCATAATGCATGAGCACATCATTGAGAGTTACTCCACCAGCACTGGTCAGTTGGTTGATTTTCTTAAAGGTGGACCCACTGGCAGTGAATACATAGAAGGCTAATGGCTTCTCCCTGTCAGGAAAGGACAGTTGGAAAAGAAGTATGACAGAGAGAAAGTAAGGCCCAAAAAGGTAGCTCACATCTTATTGACAAATGCAATGGCTTCATCAACACTGTTCACAGTGACTATTGGCAGCAGTGGTCCAAACAGCTCCTCTTCCATCAATTTGTCATCAGCTGCCACATTGGTGATGATGGTGGGGGCAATATACCTCTCAGAGGCATCCGTCTCACCTCCCACTACTACCTGCCCTTTAGATGCCTTCAGCAGACCAGTAAGTCGCCTGCAACAGTAGGTTAGCATAAATGGTGCTGGTATAAAGTGGAACACACTTGGGAGAGAAGTCTTAATATGGAGGTGTCCAGATTTCAAGGGTTGAAAAGTACACAAATGTAATATTATTGACAACAAAATTAAGTGTCCTGTTTATTGCACGTGGTGCATGTCCTCAAATCAGGGGTCCTAATTAGAGGGGTTCTACTGTAATATTTACTGGAAGTGTCTGTCGTTAATGATCCTTCCATAATCATTGGAAACTTTAGGGTTCTCCCCGTAGTACTTCTTGATGGCTCTCTGGCAACATTCAACAAACTTGTCCACTTTGCTTGGTGGGCAGAGAACATAGTCTGGAGCTATACAGATCTGGCCTGCATTGAGGTACTTGCCCCACATGATACGCTGAGCAGCCACATTAATATCAGCATCCTCTGCAATTATTACTGGACTGTGGTACAGAGTAGATATTAGAAAATGTAAATGCAAAATACCCACTATATCTGTCACTAATGCTTGTGCATGCTGACCTCTTTCCTCCCAGTTCTAGTGTAAGAGGTGTGAGGTGCTTTGCTGCATGTTCCATCACAATCTTACCCACCTATGACAAATAGTAACGCCAATGTTAGTATGAAACTTAGTTATAATTCTCTTACAGTGGAGCTGCCAGTGTAGAAAATATAGTCGTAACGTTCCTTTAAAACAGCCTGTGAGATTTGGATGGCACCTGTTGCAACTACATAGCACTCCTGAGAGAGAGAGAGAGAGAGAGAGGGGGGGGGGGGGGGGAGGGGAGGGCACAGTGCAGTCATAAGAGATCACATGTGTGGTGACTCACATTGTCCAGGTATTTAGGGACTAGCTCTGCAATGAGGTTGGAGCAAGCCACAGCACACTCAGATGGCTTGATGACACATGCATTACCTGTATCAGGGAACCATTAATGACTGCTCACATTCAATATACACATTCAACAGTGCTGCTTTAAATAGAGCAGCTTAGCTGCGTAGGTAAACATACCTGCAGCAATAACTCCAGCCAGGGGCAGCAGGCACAACTGAATGGGGTAGTTCCACGGAGCTATTATCAGTACAACTCCATATGGCTCTGCCACAGTGTAGACCTGAGTTGTGGAGATCCATTGCTCTGTTTGTCACATAAGCTATACTAATCTGATAGGGCTTTTTCGTTTCATAGTCCTGCATAAATACTGGACTTTACAGACTCCACTCAGGGCAGCCATTAATAAAAAATAAGCTGTTCCATTGGGTTGATATATCACACAGTACGGTAGTACTGTGTATATAGGGATTGCTATGGTCTATTCCCATTGAAAACCATATATAAGGTTTTTCATCACTTTCACTTTCAGTTTGCTACCTACTGGACTTCTGTTAACATGAATGTGTAACTATACCCAGAAACTAACTGTGATTATAAAATGGTATAATTTGATGCATGAGAAAGGTGTTAAATTAACAAAAGTCTATTTTGTAAATTCTTCATCTTCTTCTTCTTCTTCTTCTTCTTCTTCTTCTTCTTCTTCTTCTTCTTCCGCTTGAAGAAGCGTAACTCACTAACGGTAATACATCTAAACATGAAACTTGGTGAAGTTATGTAGTTCCACTGGGGGTAGTGCATCGTCATGTTAAAAATTTTGTAAACAATGTACTTCTTGTAAAATAAACAAAAATAGCCTCAGGCCATGTATTATTAATGGGGGCCACACAGTCCTATATCTGCCTAATGAAAGGTCTGCTAAATATGAAATTTTTTATGATAGTATAGTTCAATACCCCAATGATCAACGTTGTGATAAAATCTCTGTAAACAATGTAAATCTTGTAATATAACAACAAATAGCCTCAGGCAAGGATTACTGTATCTCACTAACAAAAGCTCCAATAAATGTGGAAATTGATATGATGATAAAGTGTAATACACCAATGATCAACATTGTGATAAGATCTCTGTAAACAATGTAAATCTTGTAATACAACAACAAATAGCCTCAGGCAAGCAATACTGTATCTCACTAACTAAAGCTCCAGTAAATGTGGAAATTGGTGTGATGGTAGAGCTTAATACCCCAAAGATCAACGTTGTGATAAAATCTCTGTAAACCATGTAAATCTTGTAAAAAATAGCCTCAGGCTAGCATTACCATATCTCACTAACAAAAGCTTCACAAAATGTGGAAATTGGTGTGATGATAAAGTGTAACACACCAATGATCAACGTTGTGATAAGATCTCTGTAAACAATGTAAATCTTGTAATACAACAACAAATAGCCTCAGGCAAGCATTTCTGTATCTCACTAACAATAGCTCCCTTAAATGTGAAAATTGGTGTGATGGTAAAGCTTAATACCCCAAAGATCAACAGTGTGATAAAATCTCTGTAAACCATGTAAATCTTGTATAAAATAGCCTCAGGCTAGCATTATCATATCTTACTAACAAAAGCTCTACTAAATGTGAAAATTGGTGTGATGGTAAAGCTTAATACCCCAAAGATCAACATAACAGAAGCTCTACTAAATGTGAAAATTGGTGTGATGGTAAAGCTTAATCAGAGGCAGAGACACCATGTCAAAAGTGGGGGGCTCGGTGTTCATGAAGTTCACTATATACATTCATTCTGAAATTTTACATTCTCCATTTGACCTATTGACAACCAAATTTTGGGGGGCTCAGCCCCACCTAATCAAAAGTGGGCGGGGGGGGCTGAAGCCCCCCCCCGCCCCCCAGGTTCTCTGCCTCTGTTAATACTCCAATGATCAATATTGAGATAAAATCTTGTAATCTTTTAAATAGTAGCCCCAGGCACTGCTTTGCAATATATCATTAACAAAAGCTCCACTAAAAGTAAAATTTGGTACAATATAATACACAAAAATTGATGTTGCAATAAAAATGTTGGATAGCCTCAGGCTACAAGCTCTATTTGCTAATATGTTAGCTACCAAGCAAGCTACAAAAATAGCAAAATGCATGTACCAAGGTCCAGAAAAAAAATGATGGGAGACAAGTAAATAAAAAATTTAGGAAATTTGGAAGGAAATATAGGGATTGCATAAAAAGGAACGGAGACAAGATTGGGACACAGACATCTTATGATATATCGACGTACCCATAACGTTACGTTGATATATCATAACATGTCTGTGTCCCAATCTTGTCTCCGTTCCTTTTTATGCAATCCCTATATTTCCTTCCAAATTTCCTAAATTTTTTATTTACTTGTATATATAAAGTAAATAAAAAATTTAGGAAATTTGGAAGGAAATATAGGGATTGCATAAAAAGGAACGGAGACAAGATTGGGACACAGACATGTTATGATATATCAACGTAACGTTATGGGTACGTCGATATATCATAAGATGTCTGTGTCCCAATCTTGTCTCCGTTCCTTTTTATGCAATCCCTATATTTCCTTCCAAATTTCCTAAATTTTTTATTTACTTGTCTCCCATCATTTTTTTTCTGGACCTTGGTACATGCATTTTGCTATTTTTGTAGCTTGCTTGGTAGCTAACATATTAGCAAATAGAGCTTGTAGCCTGAGGCTATCCAACATTTTTATTGCAACATCAATTTTTGTGTATTATATTGTACCAAATTTTACTTTTAGTGGAGCTTTTGTTAATGATATATTGCAAAGCAGTGCCTGGGGCTACTATTTAAAAGATTACAAGATTTTATCTCAATATTGATCATTGGAGTATTAACAGAGGCAGAGAACCTGGGGGGCGGGGGGGGGCTTCAGCCCCCCCCGCCCACTTTTGATTAGGTGGGGCTGAGCCCCCCAAAATTTGGTTGTCAATAGGTCAAATGGAGAATGTAAAATTTCAGAATGAATGTATATAGTGAACTTCATGAACACCGAGCCCCCCACTTTTGACATGGTGTCTCTGCCTCTGATTAAGCTTTACCATCACACCAATTTTCACATTTAGTAGAGCTTCTGTTATGTTGATCTTTGGGGTATTAAGCTTTACCATCACACCAATTTTCACATTTAGTAGAGCTTTTGTTAGTAAGATATGATAATGCTAGCCTGAGGCTATTTTATACAAGATTTACATGGTTTACAGAGATTTTATCACACTGTTGATCTTTGGGGTATTAAGCTTTACCATCACACCAATTTTCACATTTAAGGGAGCTATTGTTAGTGAGATACAGAAATGCTTGCCTGAGGCTATTTGTTGTTGTATTACAAGATTTACATTGTTTACAGAGATCTTATCACAACGTTGATCATTGGTGTGTTACACTTTATCATCACACCAATTTCCACATTTTGTGAAGCTTTTGTTAGTGAGATATGGTAATGCTAGCCTGAGGCTATTTTTTACAAGATTTACATGGTTTACAGAGATTTTATCACAACGTTGATCTTTGGGGTATTAAGCTCTACCATCACACCAATTTCCACATTTACTGGAGCTTTTGTTAGTGAGATACAGTATTGCTTGCCTGAGGCTATTTGTTGTTGTATTACAAGATTTACATTGTTTACAGAGATCTTATCACAATGTTGATCATTGGTGTATTACACTTTATCATCATATCAATTTCCACATTTATTGGAGCTTTTGTTAGTGAGATACAGTAATCCTTGCCTGAGGCTATTTGTTGTTATATTACAAGATTTACATTGTTTACAGAGATTTTATCACAACGTTGATCATTGGGGTATTGAACTATACTATCATAAAAAATTTCATATTTAGCAGACCTTTCATTAGGCAGATATAGGACTGTGTGGCCCCCATTAATAATACATGGCCTGAGGCTATTTTTGTTTATTTTACAAGAAGTACATTGTTTACAAAATTTTTAACATGACGATGCACTACCCCCAGTGGAACTACATAACTTCACCAAGTTTCATGTTTAGATGTATTACCGTTAGTGAGTTACGCTTCTTCAAGCGGAAGAAGAAGAAGAAGAAGAAGAAGAAGAAGAAGAAGAAGAAGAAGAAGATGAAGAATTTACAAAATAGACTTTTGTTAATTTAACACCTTTCTCATGCATCAAATTATACCATTTTATAATCACAGTTAGTTTCTGGGTATAGTTACACATTCATGTTAACAGAAGTCCAGTAGGTAGCAAACTGAAAGTGAAAGTGATGAAAAACCTTATATATGGTTTTCAATGGGAATAGACCATAGCAATCCCTATATACACAGTACTACCGTACTGTGTGATACAATGGGAGTGTGTGACATGCCTTTTGTCCAATGTTGGCCAGTCCCTTGGGTTTGTGCCTGGGTGCCATCCAGTCTTCAAGATTGTTAAGAGCATAGTCAATATCTTTTATACAAAAGTCAATCTCCAGCATCATAGCTTCAGTTTCATTCTACGTCAATTGTGTGTGTGTGTGTGTGTGTGTGTGTGTGTGTGTGTGTGTGTGTGTGTGTGTGTGTGTGTGTGTGTGTACAATTAGGTTTAGGTGGACATATAGTACACTGTATGTTCAGTTCATGGCAGACATAAGATGTATATCCATATTACAATAGGTCAGCTAGGGTAGGGCTAGCTAGGTAGGCTAGGGCTGTTAATGACGCAATTGACAGCGTCCTTATAGGTCATGTCTGCCAGCTACCGTATGTTCACTTTTGTGCTGTGCACTCTTTACACACCCTGTGGAGGTCATGGTAAATGGCTTGCAGCAGTCGATCAGTGTTCTCTTCATAGAGTCGTTTCAAATTCCTCAGTTGCTGTTCTCGATACTTCAGGGGCAAGGTTTTGTGACTCTGAAAGCCTTGTCTCACGTGAGACACAAACTAGAGAATTGAGACATAATGTGTGTACAGGGTAAGGAATAGTTCACAGAGACTGGATTTGCGGTGACTTACATCAGGAATATCTGCTACATCGCTGCTTACAAGCTGCACGTCTGGTTCAGCCATCCTATATGCAGGGGGTCTGACACGGGCTTCACGAGTTTGTAAACGTCCGTTGTGTCCGTATACTAACATAATGGTTTGGTAACTTCCGCATATTTCACACGTACTAGATATACCTATGTAACTGCACTGAATCTCGTACGCTCTAGAGCTCCGTGTCGGACCCCTCGGTGCAAGGAATGGTTTTATCAATGACACCTCCTACTCTCCACCAGGTCTGACCGTGTCCTCCCACAGAGTTGGGCTTTGCCGCGCGGAAACCGCGGTGTTGTGGGCCAAGGACACCCCATAACATCTTACACTCGGTAACCTTACTCTCTATCCACTCTATCCGCGAGTTTGCTTCAGGCGTACCACGAAGAGCACGCGTACGGTTGGCAATCCTCCATGGTAACCTCGCGTGATCCTACAAGCCCCGCCCTAAAACCCGCGAGACGCGAGGAAAACTGCATAAATTATATATCTAAAACAAACCAACAATCACATCAAGAGGTGGTATAAAAGTTTCTATACAGTAGTAGTCATTCCATTGCTGAGCCATATTTCTGTAGAAAGGAAACAGGCATATTCCACCAGAAACTGTGCAGAAATGTGCAGCCACTCACCTGGAATAAGAGAGCTCCCACGACCACCAGCACACAGAGTATAAAAAGGCGTTTAATCCACGGACTACGCTTCTTGGGTGGTACAAGTAACCACTGGGCTCGACTCAACTTGGTCTTGGTGAAAGGTGGAACACGGATCATTCTGGAGGTAAAAAAGCATTTCAATGCAGCAGGTATCATGTAGAAATTGAAATAAAACAGTGGCTTGGTAAAAGACAGTTATGAAAAGGATTATTTGAAGAAATTTGGGAAAATGGGTTGTTATATAAACTCTATTTTCACATCAATGTATGTGTGCAATTCTGGTATGAAGGCTAGGGGGTAACTTAACACACATTAAATGTGTATTATTATTTGTATACACACTCACTGGTTCAAGCCTTCCAGTCTAGTACTGACTGCAAGAACTGGTTTGTGGTGGCTAAATGTCTCAAAGGAGTATTGGAAATGGTAGGTACCCATTCCACTGTTTCCCACACCACCAAATGGTAGAGATGGTACTGTAGAGAGGGGAGGGGGGGGGGGCAAGAGGAGAGATGGAGAGTGAAAATGGGAAATTTGTCATCGCAAATAAGCCGACCTCCACAATGCATGAGCACATCATTGAGAGTTACTCCACCAGCACTGGTCAGTTGGTTGATTTTCTTAAAGGTGGACCCACTGGCAGTGAATACATAAAGGGCTAATGGCTTCTCCCTGTCAGGAAAGGACAGTTGGAAAAGAAGTGTGACAGAGAGAAAGTAAGGCCCAAAAAGGTAGCTCACATCTTATTGACAAATGCAATGGCTTCATCAACACTGTTCACAGTGATAATTGGCAGCAGTGGTCCAAACAGCTCCTCTTCCATCAATTTGTCATCAGCTGTCACATTGGTGATGATGGTGGGGGCTATGTACCTCTCAGAGGCATCCGTCTCACCTCCCACCACTACCTGCCCTTTAGATGCCTTCAGCAGACCAGTAAGTCGCCTGCAACAGTAGATTAGCAAAATTGGTGCTGGGATTAAGTGGATTTCCTGGAAACACTTGGGAGAAAAGTCTTAAATATGTCCATATTTCAGGGGTTGACAAATGTGATATAGACAACAAAATTAAGTGCCCTGTTTAACGAGATTTCAAATCAGGGGTCCTAATTAGAGGGGTTCTACTATAATATTTACTGGAAGTGTCTGTCGTTAATGATCCTTCCATAATCATTGGAAACTTTAGGGTTCTCCCCGTAGTATTTCTTGATGGCTCTCTGGCAACATTCAACAAACTTTTCCACTTTGCTTGGTGGGCAGAGAATGTAGTCTGGAGCTATACAGGTCTGGCCCGCATTGAGGTGCTTGCCCCACATGATACGCTGAGCGGCCACATTAATATCAGTATCCTCTGCAATTATTACTGGACTGTGGTACAGAGTAGATATTAGAAAATGCAATACACCACTTTAAGTACCTAATGCTTCCTTAAGTGCATGCTTACCTCTTTCCTCCCAGTTCTAGTGTAAGAGGTGTGAGGTGCTTTGCTGCATGTTCCATCACAATCTTAGCCACCTGTGATAAACAGTAACTCCACATGAAAGCCAATGTTAGTTATATTTCTCTTACAGTGGAGTTGCCAGTGTAGAAAATATAGTCGTAACGTTCCTTTAGAACAGCCTGTGAGATTTGAATGCCACCTGTTGCAACTACATAGCACTCCTGAGAGAGAGAGAGAGAGAGAGAGAGAGAGAGAGAGAGAGAGAGAGAGAGAGAGAGAGAGAGAGAGAGAGAGAGAGAGAGGGGGGGGGGGGGGGGGGGGGGGGGGGACAGTGTCTCATCTTGCAGTCATAAGTAGAGATCACATGTGTGATGACTCACATTATCCAGGTATTTAGGGACTAGCTCTGCAATGAGGTTGGAGCAAGCCACAGCACACTCAGATGGCTTGATGACACATGCATTACCTGTATCAGGGAACCATTAATGACTGCACACATTCAATATACACATTCAACAGTGCTGCTTTAAATAGAGCAGCTTTGGTAAAAACATACCAGCAGCAATAACTCCAGCCAGGGGCAGCAGGCACAACTGAATGGGGTAGTTCCATGGAGCTATTATCAGTACAACTCCATATGGCTCTGCCACAGTGTAGACCTGAGTTGTGAAGATTCATTGCTCTGTTTGTCATATAAGCTATTGTGGCAACATGCTGATAGGGTAGGCTCTTTCCTTTCATAGTACTGCATGAATACTGGACTTTGAGACTCCACTCCAGGCAGCCATTAATGAAAAATAAGCCTCTCGATACATAAATATATATACATGTATTATATGTATAAAACCACAATTTTAACTGATGCTCTATCAACTGAGCTACTCAATTGGCTGATTTGAGGCCATGCAGATAAGGAATGAGGTATATCAACTACACTATTGTAGGAACATACAATGGGAGGTGTGTATAAGGACATGCCTTTTGTCCAATGTTGGCCAGTCCCTTGGGTTTGTGCCTGGGTGCCATCCAGTCTTCAAGATTGTCAAGAATATAGTCAAGGTCTTTCATACAAAAATCAACCTCCGTCAGCATAGCTTCAGTTTCATTCTACGTTAATTGTGAGTGTGTGTATAATTTAGAGTTGAGGTGGACATATAGTACAATGTGTATGTTCACTTTTGTCATGCACACTCTTTACATGCCTTGTGAAGGTCATGGTAAATGGCTTGCAGCAGTCGATCAGTGTTCTCTTCATAGAGTCGTTTCAAATTCCTCAGTTGCTGTTCCCGATACTTCAGGGGCAAGGTTTTGTGACTCTGAAAGCCTTGCCTCACGTGAGACACAAACTAGAGAATTGACACATTACATGCATTATGTGTAAGCTTTACAGGGTAAGGAATAGTTCACAGAGGGTGGATTTGCGGTGACTTACATCAGGAATATCTGCTATATCGCTGCTTACAAGCTGCACGTCTGGTTCAGCCATCCTATAAGAGTTGTTTGCAAGGCTAGTTCAAGTGCCGCACCCACTCACCTTACTCGCAAATATGCTCACTACTCGCCAGCTCGCTGCGAGTGAGTTCAAAGGTCTTCGCCCAAAAACTCGTGATTCTGCACTCGGATGTGTTTACCTGATTACTGTATACTTATGCTATGTTGCCGTGGTATTTACTTTCGGTGGCGAAGGTAAATCGTAAAAGGTACGTATTATGCTTTACACAAAGCCAGTAAGCTTCTCTCTTGTCTAAAACTTCTCCTGTTTACTACTATAGAGTTTTATGTATGGTTTTGCTATGTATCCCTCGTAGCTGAGTTGCCTCTCTTTACCCCACCGCAGTGAGCGTACGTAGACTGGATTTGGTAAAGAAGTCCTCGGCTGAAGACGGTTCTGAGCCCCTCCGTGACATGGCCAGGGTCGGAAGTAAAGCCGCTATACACAATGTCCACGCCCATGCAAGCAGATCGAGTAGAACTATCAACAACTCGGACCCCAAACCGGCCACCTCGAGTTCTTCCAGCCGCCGTGCAAGTCGTGTGGAGGAAGCCCACAGAGGCCCACAAATTGTAATTGACTCCCCACCCCCTGAAGAAGAGTCCCTCTACCCATCTCTCACAACTCTTGGCTCCTTCGATGACGAGGATGAAGATGAATTTTCCTGTAAAGAGTGCTGTAAATCAGGTATAGTGGAGTGTGTTGAATGATGGGTTGATTGGACTTGTGTGTTCTCCCAAATTGAATTCCAGATTATATCCCATAGACACCCTGCTTTGTAACAATGACAATACTATATACTATTGTGTAAAACTGTGCAGTTGGCTTCTGTATACAAAAATATACACACGTATGTCACGTTCCTCTTCAAAAAGGGGAAGGTTATGAAAGACTCACTGTCTCAAGCCTCAGCAATTTAAAGCAGTATCAATACATATGTAGAGCACATGATTACAACAGTTGATATAAAGTTTGTGGTAGGAGAAATCCTATATTCTACATTCCTAGCTAGTGTGATAATGATACATCCTGCTATAGTGAAGAAGTTCTTACTTCCACATTTTTCATTTTCAATGCTACACTTACTGCTGGTCTCTTCCACCTTCAGGTTGCTCCCAACTATTCAACTTCACATTTGCCTCGTGTATGTACATTACTTGTCAACGGAAGAAAGGACGGGATCGGCGAAGTAGTACTACTAGTGTCGATGACATGGAGATTGAGGAAATGAAGACCTCTCTTCAATTCCACTTTATGAACCCTTTTCAGAAGTGGCGGTTTGCCAAGCGACGGCGATTTCCATGGAAACTATTTGTGCAGATACTCAATATCATCCTTGTTACTCTTCAGGTACACTTGATTGTACCGTGTTGTGGGTGTGTGCTAAGATTTGATTTGTTGCGTGTTACATTTTGTACACAAATCTTTATTCTTCTTTCCCTGCTCTCCCTCCTAACTCTCTCCCTCCCCTTCCCTCTCTCCTCTCCCCCTTCTCTCCCTTCTCCCCCTCTACCCTTTCTCCCCCCTTTCCCCTCTCCCTCTCCTCCCCTCTCCCCCTCCTCCCTTCTCTCCCTTCTCCCCCTCCTCCCCTTTCTCTCCCTCTCCCCCTTCTCCCCTCTCTCCCTTCTCTCCCTTCTCCCCCTCTTCCCCTTTCTCCCCCCTTCCTCCTCTCCCTCTCCTCCCCTCTCTCTCCCCCTCCCCTCTCTCCCCTCTCTCCCCTCCTCTCCCCTATCCCCCACCTCCTCCCCCTCCCCTCTCTCCCTTTCTCCATCTCCCCCCAAATTCTCCAGCTCATCTTCTTTGCCAATACAAAACTTCCTCTGACCCACTTCATTGAAAGTAACCACAAGACATTTGTGCAGTTATTCATTGAGAGCCCTGCCGACCCTACCATATATGAACCCATCCCCTCTCCCATATCCACTCTCTACACATACGACCAGCTGTACAGCCAGATTAACTACACAACCAACAGAGTACATCTTTATACATGTATATACATTTTTGTGGGCTTTTATCAATGCTGGAATCATGCAGGACAGATCACTAATCAGGACACCTCACTAATTTGGACACCTCAATAATCAGGACACCTCAATAATCGGGACACCTGGCTAATAAGGACACTTCATGCTCTCTGAAGTGTCATATTACTACTGTGCAATGTATATTGGGTGTCTGCTCAATCAGTGGAATGTACTGAGTACACACATTTCATACTTTATTCCACAGTTTTATTACGTGTGGCATGATGCACTGGGCCCATATGGCTACGAGTGGGTAGATGAGACTTTTGTTGATATACCAGTGATGCAAATGAATGTGCTGTTTCGAAATGGTACTGTTGATCCATCTAGGAAGGTGGCCCACTTCAGTGATGATGATTACTGGGGTAAGACAGGCATTGTGTGAGTCTGTGAATATATATCTCAACTGTATGTATGTGAGGGGTTGTACTGTAATATTTACTGGCTTGCTCGCTTGTTTTCATGCCATAACTTTTGAACGTAGTAGTGTCAGGAAAAAAAACCTATTTTTATATCTTATGTACATGAAAGTACATGTATATAGCACACCAGCAGATAGAGTACATGTATATGTTGAGTGTACATGTACGATGTTTGCCTAGCTCAGCTCTGACGCACCTGATATTTTTAATGTACACGTACATGCAAATATGACTGCATAAGCATAGGACAGTGTTAGACAATCCTGTTTCTAACCAAACATGTAACCAAACATGTAACCAAACATATAACCAATCATGTAACCAATCATGTACTTCATGTACCCAATGGAACCTCAGACCTACATGTAGGAGTTGAAAGAGCTATCCCATTGTAACTGACCAGGGGTACCGGAAGCTCAAAAGCATTGGTCCCGCGAAAAGTACGAGTGCTAGGGTTGATAGTTTTCTGCGCATCCGCAAACTCACAGCTGCACACACATGGATAGCTTAGCATGTGTAAGCACTTTAGGTCTGAACCACAGAATGATATTCATAAAACTAATGCCACGAGTGCACATGCACGTCGGTTTTCGTGAGCGAATAATGTTATGAATATATAATGAGCAGCATCGACATTGGTCCCACAGTTGCAGGACCTGCAGTACCGTCTCCAGTGCCCCTTTTGACCTTGAAAAATGTGCAACAATGTAGAACATAGGGTGAATACCCTTTTGTACAATGTCACTTCTTTCCATTTGTGTATTTGCTACTGTACTGTAGAAGTAAAATTCAGATGCGTTTTCAATAAATGTGAACAGCTAAACATCCCTGATGTAGTGTAAGAGAATCACTAAGGACTTAATTGTGCAGTGTTTACCAGCCTACCTCGAGTTTACTCTAAAAAACACATCAATTGTTCTCATTTTCCAGAGAAGTATGTGATCAAGAATGTGACCTCGGGATTTTGGGATGAATCTGAATTCAGAGAGAGAATGGACAGGTACAGTAATGGCATTAGTTTGAGTGCAATTTGGGAATGAGATGTGTCTGAGTGAAAGTACTAACTGTACTGGTTCCCCAAAATGCATCTGTTTTAGATACGTATGGGGAACGCAGTACACCTGGGTGACAATGGTGTGTGTGTGTGTGTGTGTGCATGTGTGTGTGTGTGTGCGTGCATGCGTGCGTGCGTGCGTGCGTGCGTGCGTGCGTGCGTGCGTGTGTGTGTGTGTGTGCGTGCGTGTGTGTGTGCGTGTGTGCATAATTATAGAAAATCCTTGGGCCTCCCTCCCTGCTAAAATATGTTTCTCTCTTACTCAACAAAAATTGTCATTGTTTTGACACATGCAGCATTCTTAAGATGAGGATGAATTTTGCTCTGAGTTCCATTTACGTCAGTGAACACACAAAGCCAAGATGTTTCCTTTTCCATATTCAGGTATGCACACACAGTGAGTGTTTGTGTGAATGGTGTTTACCTTCAGTTTGAAAACAACGAAAGAAAACAAAAGCAGATTTTTAGCCAAACACTTTGTGTTGCTACTTTGGACTAAGCTCTAGCCTTAACAAATGAAATGGTGGAATGCTACCTGTATAAAACATAGCATATACCTTAAGGTGAATATTTTTTGCGGATACTAAAGTTTGATATTTCTGCAGATTTGCACCAGAACGCAAAATTTAATACTCGTAAAAATTCAATAAGAGGAACAACCCCCCATGAATATAATTAATTTAAGATGCCAGTAAAATGAACACAATCCTTAAATCTGCAAAAAATGTACCTGCACACCTTAAGGTAGCCTACATGTACATAGTACATGATAGGACTCTCAAAGTAGGTCGTCTTCGTCTTCTTATTCTTCTTCTGTCATAAGACAATTTCATTCACATATTCTATGTGAGTGGTATATGTAATTTGTAATTTGCTTCCATTTACATTGTAGATATATAGACGTTTTCCTAGTATTTTTCGTAGAATTTTGCCTGCATTGTGTTCAATTAGATCGAAATTTTGAATGATATTTCAAGTGGGAACATGCCAGTTACTATGACACTGGATTCAAAAGAGAGTGAATGTCGTAACCATACCAACCCTGTGGATAATGGTACGTTTACCACAGTATATAGCACTTGGTGACGAGAAGAGTACATGAACCGCCCCAAGACCCCTGAAGCATGGACACCTCTATAAACCACCCCCTCTAATCTGGACCCCTGAACCAGGGACACCTCTATAAACCACTCCCTCTAATCTGGACCCCTGAAGTCTATAAACCACCCCCTCTAATCTGGACCCCTGAAGCAGGGACACCTCTATAAACCACCCCCTCTAATCTGGACCCCTGAAGCAGGGACACCTCTATAAACCACCCCCTCTAATCTGGACCCCTGAAGTCTATAAACCACCCCCTCTAATCTGGACCCCTGAAGCAGGGACACCTCTATAAACCACCCCCTCTAATCTGGACCCCTGAAGTCTATAAACCACCCCCTCCAATCTGGACCCCTGAAGTCTATAAACCACCCCCTCCAATCTGGACCCTTGAAATAGGGGCACCTCCCCCTCCAATCTGGACCCCTGAAGCAGGGACACCTCTATAAACCACCCCCTCCAATCTGAACCCCTACACTATAAACTGAACACTTTTATTAAATCAGGACACCTCACTAATCAGGACACTTTATCTCAAGTGTGTCCTGACTAGAGAAGATATACTGCATTCATTTACATGTACATGTATGTCTGCCATGCAAGTGATATCAATGTTGCTAATTTATTTTTTTAAGATGGAACTCTCATCTACAACGGTATTGGTTTAAGCATCCTCGATATCTTTGTCGGAGTATTCGCCACCATTTCAACCATCATGCACCTACGCTCTCTAATGAAGTCGGCGCACTTTGCGAAAATTGTACGAGCGTTTTTCATGCAGAAGTTCAAGTATCGTCTCAAGTGGAGGGAGATTTTGCCACTGTTCAATATGTGGTTCATGGGAGTCATTCTGGGTAACTGTCTGGCTACTGTCGGAGCAATCATGAGGTTGATTATCTTTTTCAAGGTTGGCTATCCTACTCCTCGGTATATAGACTAGTGGAGTACAGTCCTGCTGTGTAGAGGATGGAGATTTTCAGGGATTGAAAAACATACTTGTTCTACTTACATTGTATGTACTCTTTTTTGCCTTCCCTTCCTCCTCACCCCTCCCTCCTCACCCCTCCCTCTATCCCAGCCCCTCAACTCCATAGCTATGGTAGACATAGCCAGTATCATTGTGGGACTGGCTGTGTTTGCTCAGTGGTGTGGCATCCTCCGTTTCCTGAGTTACTTTGACAATTACAACATGTTGCTGCTCACACTGCAACTCTCTCTACCTAGTGTGCTGCGATTTTTTGTATGTGCTGGTATCCTATACACTGCCTTTCTCCTGTGTGGCTGGCTAGTGTTGGGAGCCTACCATCCTAAGGTATGTGATGAGACCCATAGCTTCATAACCACATTCACTGTGGATGGTACAAGTACTGAAGTATTGATAGTACATCTTCCCTCTCCCCCTCTCTCTCTCTCTCGCCTGCAGTTTGTCGACCCTAGTACCACCTCTGAGAATCTCTTTGCTCTATTGAACGGAGATGACATCTACAACACCTACCAGGAAATGTCAAAAATGTCCCCGGCAGCCAGGATATTCTCAAAGGTACAATGAGGAACTCCTCTAATCTCATCCAATCTTGATTTGAAGGGTTAAAATGATGGTTTCAGGGAGTCCTGATCAGTTGGTCCACTGTATATGTAATACTGTATATTCCCTCCTCTGTGTAGGTCTACCTGTATGTGTTCATCTCACTCTTCATCTATGTGGTCCTCAGTGTATTTATATCCCTGATATCAGACACCTACGAGACCTTACATGTGAGTTCATTTCTAATACACAGTCATGTATACACATGTAATTCCAACCACTAATATACTGACCTTCCTTCTTACTCTTCATTAGGATATACAGTAAACACTCTCTAATCCAAACACCCTTGGGACAGAAGTGTCCTGATATTAGGAATCACAAATATTGCAGTGAGGACAACAAGTGTGTCCTCTTTATTGAAGTACCCTTGGTTCACTGGGTCCTACTTAGAGAGGGTTCATAGTTAGGGGGTTGGTTCTTTTGTGAATCTTGTCTTCCTCTCCCTCCCTCCCTCCCTCCCTCCCTCCCTCCCTCCCTCCCTCCCTCCCTCCCTCTCCCTCCCTCTCTCTCTCTATCTCTCTCCCTCCCTCTCTCTCCCTCCCTTCCTCCCTCCCTCCTCCCTCCCTCCCTCCCTCTCTCCCTACACAGGAACATTGGTCTGGGAGGTCAAGGGGTCTGCTAAAGGACTTTGCATATGGACAGCTGAGTCGTCTCTGTCAGGCTCGGGCACGGGCCAGAGCCGTCAGTGGAAGTGACTCACAGGATGAGGAGGAGAACTATGATATTATCAGAGGTGACACCCATTCTCTCTCCCTCCCTCCTTCCTCTCTCTCCTTAATTCCCCTGAAATGATTTCTATAAACTATGTACCAATCCAATTCCCTTGTACACTCCATTCCTCACTCTAGAAATTGCTGAGTCATCACGATATGGTGCCACTCACGACCATGAAAGACAGCCCCTATTGTCTAATGGGGGACCTGGGCTAAATTTTGCAGGGGGGCTCAATCCCCCTCTTCTTCATCCTGCCCACAGAAGTGCCGAGTTCACAATTGGAGAAAGAGATGAAGTGTTACAGAGAAAGAGAAGGTAAGTGTCCTTCCTTTGAAGTCCATGGGGTCAGGACGTCATGCCTCTTGTGTGTATGTACAGTGGAACCCTCTAATTAGGACACCCTTAAATAGGGACACCTCAATAAACTTTTGCTGTCCCAAATACCACATTTTGTGTACATTTCAACCCCTGAAATCAGGACATCTCACTACTCGGACACTTTCTTCTGTCCCCAGTGTGTCCTCATGAGAGGCTCCACTCTATACATGACATTGTACATGTAGTAGTGTGTCTGTCTGGTACATGTAGTACATGTGTATGACCACATTATTGGGAGTTGTATGACCACTTTAGTCGAGAAATGAGTGTCCTCTTTCTCTTCTTATTGCAGCAACTCACATACGTGTACCTGAAGATATGAACAACTGTTATATCTCACTTGATGGCTTTGGTTTATTATAATGTATATGGTGTGTATGGGAAGTTCTGTATATAATGATGCATAATTTATTGGATACTCTCTCCATAGTCTGTAGCTACCTTCTCACTTCACCTCATGTAGCCATGGGCTACTGTGGGTATGCACATTAACAGTGGGCAATATATTGCCCTCCATTTGAATAGCAAAATAACCTCCTGTGAATATGAGTGTGTGTATTAAACCTATGGAAGATTAAGGCTGTAAGGCATAACTCAACAGACTAACCTACATGTACATGTGTGTACCTATGAGTGGAATTAAGGGCTGTAGGGATGATGGGGGCATGTATGAGTGGAAGGGGTGGAGTGTGATTAATTATGCATGACATGTGCATTATTTAGAGAGTATGTGACTCAATTTGTACACGCATGATCACACACACACACACACACACAGCTTACATAACTCCATGTACTGAACAGGCATTGTGGCCTAAAAATACTTCCAATGCTGTTTCTGCTGTGGTGTATGTATATATTCTCTACGTAGTTTACGAGACTAGTAGGGACATATATATACTGGCCCATAGCAAGTGAATTATGAGTGGTGAGTCCAGGAAGTAGGTGTGACTATAAGGGAACCTGCGGAGGCTGAACACTCGTCTCAACTATGAAGTGGAGCACATCCACACCCTGAAGGTGTGAGGTGTAGTTAGTGGGTGTGGTTTGCATGTAGTCTGACATGACGTGTTCTGAGCAGCCTTCAAGAATGTCGTCATGTTCGGTCTCCTTATGAATACAAAGAAGTATTAGGAAATCGAGATGTTGTCGTTTCATTGTTGCTCAAAAATAAGTCTTTACTAACCTGAACTAGTCATGCCAGAATGAATAGCACTAAAGTGCAAACCCTCAGCGTACAATCTATGTAAATTATGCACATACGTAGATCAATGATGCTTACGAAACCTCGCCTCCACTATAAGAACCGCAGGCAGAAGTTAGTTTCTTGCTCTCACGCAGAGCAGCTGCATCATTGGGCGGGGGCTACATATGTAACTCTTGTACGTACACCACATGGTGGTACCATGGTACTGTATACTGCGATAGTGAGCACACATGCAATTGATTGTCCAATGCAATCCTGCTGCCAGTGACATCTTTAATATCACACACATACACGCTAGATTGACACTCCAAACTGGTGTGGGTAAAACTGCATTGGCTGCAGTGCCTACTATGGCCCAGACATATGGGAACTAAACCACAGACATGACTCAGCTTCCTCTATCACACAACTACCACACTGTATCACAAAATGCGGACTCATATATGATGTGTACATCTACATGTGTGACTACACATTACTTATACACGTACACTGTAAGACTTGCTAGTAATGCTAAACTACAAGTATCATTTATCACTCTGTCGTAGCCAGGAGGGGGTCCAAGAGAATCAGTCCAGTTCCGGTTGTGTGAAATGAAGTAACTGTCTTTACAATGAGGGAGGAAGAGGCACACAATGTTGAGTATGGTTAGAGATGAGTTTGGAGTTTGGCCTTCTTCTTCTCTGGTGGCCCAAGTGATACCTCAGAATCTGTGGAGGAGTGCAGTGTATGTTTGTGTAAGGGATCTGGGACCAGTGGCGTAGGAAGATATGTTTTACTATAGGGGGGCACCAAACTGAGACTCAAATATTGAATGTGTATGCATATGCCTACCTAGAATCTAGCATTACATAAGTGAATACCTAGCATTTAGACCTATAGCTAAGCCTGCAATCGAACAGAAGGTAAATTCAACAGAGAATAAAGGGGAGACTAGCCTTTTAGCTGAAAAAAAAGGAAGTGCCAGCCCCTAGAGCCCCCCTGGTTCCTATGCCACCAACATACACAACACGTGGCCCTATATGTGTCCATGTTGCCAAGTAGTGGGCAAGGTTGAATGCCAATAACCAGGGTGGTGGTATACCAGCACCCCGTGCACCCCCGGCTACTACACCCCTGGGGACCAATATAGATGTCTTACATATAGGCTCACCCTTCTGTACACACATGGACAGAATGGGGAGCCTGGGTACAAGGCTAGTGTCATACAGGTATTACATACCAATGTGTCTTTTAGCGATGGTTTCTGCGAGAGCACGGTTGTTGCCCCCAGCAGAATGGGCCACGGCTTCCACCAACAGCTTCCAAGATGGATCCCCAAAACGTGTTGTGTTGTACGCCTTGTTCAGCCACTCAGTGAGAACATCCAAGAGACGACTTTCCACATCTGTGTGATTCTTCTCAATCGTATTCAGTACATATGGTTTCAATTTCAGGGCAAGTCCCATATTTTTCCATCTGGAAGCCACTGGCAAAAGTTCTGAGTTCACTTCAAACAGATCGTCAATATCTGTAGGGGAGGACCACATTAACTACATGTAGACAAAGTGGAGAGAACACACACAATGATGTAATTTACCAAGTGGGCATTGAATGGAGCATTCATCTGCAGCAGTTGCAGGAGGTAGAGAGGCTGCAGCTGATGGTTGAGTAGAGGAGGCCACAAGGTGTGGTTTACCTGTACAAGGATCGTGGTTCACATGAGATGTGATGTGGACACATCACGATTCAGTTCACTTTCGCATACACATATATTCTAACTTACATGTATGTGTCTTCTCACACCAGTGATTGAGATCTCTCAATTTGCCATACACTCGAGGGTCACTGGCACACTTCCACAGTTGGTTGTCAATATAGGCTGGGTGGGCCTTGTCTGAGTGAGCTCTCGGGCAGATGATGGCTGGGCGGGGCTTGTTGTTGGAGTAACCTAATGTTTCACACACAGTTTCAATTCCATTGAAGAGAGCATTTCGAACGTGTTGCCACAGCTCCTGTTTCTCTTCCTCTGCAGTGGACACGTGTACCTCAAAGTATTCGTAACAATCCATTAGAGTAACTGAGCCAGCATATTTGGCTACCTGAAACTCGATACAGTCACGATACAGACATGTTGGTTTGTTGAAAGCGAGGCACAGTTTCCATGGGCAGGGGTGAGTGTTTTCAGGAGAGAGGACGTGAGACATTAGTGAGCAGAAGATTCCATTCTGGGGACCACCGTCAGGAAAATCTACCACCAGTGATCCAGATGACGCACACACTTTTGCCATCTCCACTGCAGCCACTTGTTTCAGGACACTTGGCATGAACCAGGTATCTGGACCATCATCAGTTGACAGTTTGGCAAACACCAGCAGTTCTTCCAGCAGGTGGATGGTATCATCGGAGGTGAAGATCCCAGCATGGTAGTGGCTACTGAATCGCTTGTCTTCAAGAAATGACTTTGTTATTTGACCGAACTTGTTAAACTGCTGCCAACCAGGAGGTAGAAGATCATTTTCCATTCTTGTGAAAGAGGATGATTTTTTGGAAGCTGCTTCAAAAAGTGGCTTCTTCGAAGTGCCTAGCCGAACAAATTTTTTGAAGTATTCACGTAAAGATTGGTTTTTATGAGATGGCTGCTCTGGAGTTATTGCAGTGGCACCTGGTGGTGTGTTGAGTGAGGTGGAGGATTGTTGACCACCATCTGATCTGGCTGCTGCTGGTGTGTTGTCAGTGGATGGCTCATATTGGTCTGCTGGCTGTTGCAGCTCAAACATGAACTCTACCAGCTCGGACACCTTGTCCAGAATCACCTGGGGGTCGATGAAGACCACTTCGGGGAGGATGTCACGGAAGTAGAACATGAGGCTCACACTGTGGAAGAAGTCCAAGGCACCATCAAATGATTCCTCCTCCAGCCCCAGTGACTCTGCCACCTGCCAGCATTCGTCACGACTCATTACCATCCTCCCCAGACCCTCGGCAATGCTTCTTAGTTTCTCATCAAATGTGTGCCATCGCAGCGGCATTTCTACCTCTATTGTTGGACACTGCTCTATGATGTAGGATCGAATCCTCTCTGCGGTCTTCTTGTCAGTGTCATCTGGATTCAATGCATTGATCTCAAAGATCAATTTTTCGTGACTGAATGCAATAATTTGATCTTTGAATTTCAGTGGAATGATCTGCTCCAGTCGCTTGTTCTTATCTTCCACTGTTTCTGTGGTGCATTCTTCCAATTTGTCGCGATGTGTACCGAGAAACAGGAGCATGGGGGGAGCAGACTCAGAGGGAGCAGACTTGGGGGGAGTAGACTCAGAGGGAACAGACTTGGGGGGAGTAGACTCAGAGGGAGCAGACTTGGGGGGAGTAGACTTGGGGGGAGCAGACTTGGGGGGAGCTGACTCGGGAGGAGGGCTCTTTCCTTTGGAGGTGAATGTGTGCATAGTTCGCATGCACTGTTTCAAGTGGTCTTCGTTTGTTCGGGAAGACCGGTAGGGCTTGGACACGGGCTTGCCTTTGCGGTAGTAACCAATCAGTGGACAGTGATCTAGTGATTGAGACAGGTTGATAACCAAGATGCAAGTGGACGTCTTTCGAAGGAAGACAGTCATGGCATCCACGAATTCGGGCTGGCCTCCACTGTCCACAATATACACGACCCTCTCAGTGAAAATGGTTTCCAGATCATCACTCGGAATGTTGATGAGTGATATCAACTCCTCGTCCACCTCAGAGGACTGGAGCAGGGACTCAATCCTCACCTCTGGGGGTGCACCAGGTGATCGCCATGCAGTGGATGTTGCAGCTGCACTGGTAGGCATGGCGGGTGGTGGTGGTATGGCAGTGGATGGCTGGTGGGTTGGGGGTTGAGGCTGGACTGGTGTGGACTGGACTGAGGTTGAAGTGGCAGGTGTTTGAGGGGAGGCAGATGATGAATCGTTGGCTGTGGCAGGTGGTTGGGCTAGTCGCTGTGCACGGGCTCTCAGGAGGCTGGCAATGTACTGCTTCTTCTGTTCCGGAGTCTTCTTAATCCACCTGACCTGGTCCTCAATGTGGACCACTTCTGTTTGGACTGGCCTCTTCAGGAGTGGCGTGCTCTCTCGATCCTCTTCTGCTGGTGGCTGTTCCTCCATCACTGTCTCTAAGAACGTTGATTTCCCACTGCCTGCAACTCCCACTGTAAGCACTTTGGTGATTACTCGTTTGGAGACACCTCGTTTCATTTCTTCCTCATAGATTTGCTTGGCACGACGTCTCCCTACAGGAGATAGGTGGATGGGAGGGGGAGGGAGAGAAAGAGAAGTCAGAGAGTAATGTACATTTACATGTAGGTAAGATAATAGAGTGGGGAAGAGAAGAGGAAGAAATGATAAAGGGAGTCCAGATATAAGAAAGAATGAAGAGAACAGAGGGAATGGACAAACCATTGGGAGGAGGAGGAACAGACAAGTGGAATGGTGTACCACAACATGTAGGATGACAAGCGCGGGAGGGTTATTGTAGTCGGTCTGTGTGTCTGTGTGTCTGTAAAGAAGTTTTGTCTCAAACCCTGGCTACTATGAGTACCAAACATTGAGATATGATGAAGGAGCATTAGTGCAGCACCGTTAACAGCGGAAAGAAGAGACCAGAATGATGTTGCTTTTGTGAACCATGATTGCTGTGATCGCAAAAACATAGATATGTTGACAAGTAGTATTGCTACTTTGTAGTAGTAAGTCTGGAGCTGTATCGTCAAACAGAAGTGTATTTTAAGCAGCAGGTTATGCCTGAAGGTGCGCATTAATTGGAGATTGCAACCAGCATGACCTGCTGTTAGGTACTGTTGTGGGATTAGAAGTTTAGAGAAACTGCGTACAAAGCATGAAGAGAGTCAGGAGCTCTAATGCATTTTACTTTGTAGAGTACGTAGTCATAACTGACTATGTTACGATGTACTTTTCAAGTGCTTTTCATTTGATTGGCACAGTATAATCCTATGATAGGTTGGTGATTAAGAGAGTGAGAGGGAAGGGAGGAGTGACATGGATGTACACCTCAATCCTGCTGGTTGCTTCCATAGCTACAATGACCATCCCATATTTATTGCCACTGGTAAACTATAGGAATACTTAAATACTGGCACCATTAAATTGGTAAGTAAAATACATTGCAGACACACAAGAGGGAAAATTAGAGGTAAGGAGGGGGAGGTAAGAGGGAGAGAGGGAGAGTGATATGACCTGTTGTATAGCAGGTATTACAATAACACATACTGACATATTGCTAAAATGTTCCATGTACAGACTCACCTGTGGGGAACATGGACTGGAGTCTCTCTAGAACACTGTGATACTGTCCATCACTCATTCTGTAGAGGACATCTGACACATGCTCCCATGTTGGGTGAGGACATTCTGTCAAATATACTCTAAGGAGTGCAGTTTTCCTCTCCCCATCACTATGGAACTGAGACCTGATCTTATGCCGTGTGGACTGTGGTACATCCATCCAAGAACCAAACACATACCACACTGAGTCTGGTAGTGAGTCCACAGCTGATGTCAGGTTGGAGAGATTCAGGCTGGGATCTGTGAGTATGGGAAGAATATCTTACACCCTCACATGATTGCCCTCAATACTATTCTACATGTACATGTATCAGAGGCTTAGATACAGGAGCTGGAGCAGCTATGGCTACACCTTCAACCAAACTCATACGGTGCATATATGTCAGATTAATATTCAGATTGGTAGGGGTTACAGAAATCATTGGGTCTTTCTGTGTGTCTGTTACTCACTATGGCAGCTTCAAGTGCTAGAACTCACAAACAACTTCTTTACCAACAAAATGTGTACATGTACAGGTCATTATCAAGACTAACTGCTACATGACTTTAATCATCCATGAGATACAAGGCAACACAACACAACAGAAAGACAAAGCAACACAACACAGCCCAAAGCAGTTATTTTTTCAAAGAAAATTACCTGCCTCGGGTGGGACTAGAACACACAACCATCCGCTTTCCAGGCGACACTCATACCGATTTTCATACATGTACAGATTTACATGTATGAAAATACTCCAGAGGCTCTAAATACACAGCTACTAGCTACATTTGTTAAAATATCTTAGGTGACCTGGTAAAGATGTATTTTCTTTTGATGTTGACTTACACAGGCCGAAGAAAGCAAGAGGGAATGAGAAAGACAAACTTCCGTCCGGAGTCGAACCCAGGTCTAATGACCAGCAAACCAGCACACCAGACACTGAGCCACGATCACCAGACAAAAGTTTGTCCCCTCATTCCCTCTTATAACTGCAGTGGTCGTTGCCTAACTAGCAACCTCACACTGCAGACCACCCAAATCATGTGCCGTCAGAACCCCGTTAGGAATTGACCGGTAACACCTTCTCGTCAGAGGAGGAGCCATGATGAGTGGATTTATGCCATGAGTGGATTTTTTTTTTCTGGCATAAATCCACTCATCTCGTTCCCTGTACCGAACCAGAAGTCGCTTTGTCTAGCGAAATTGCTTGTGGAAGAAGTAGTTCCACTCTTCGGTGTCCCAGAAGCTTTGCTGTCGGACCGAGGAGCCAATTTGTTGTCCCACTTGATGAAAGAAGTCTGCCGTCTGCTCGGAGTGAAGAAGCTAAATACGACTGCCTACCACCCACAATGTGACGGTATGGTGGAGAGATTTAATAGGACTCTGAAGGGGATGCTGAGAAAGCATGCGGCTCGGTTTGGGACACAGTGGGATACGTACCTTCATGGTGTGCTCTGGGCATACCGCAATACTCCACATGAAAGCACGGGTGAGAAGCTATCTTTCCTGTTGTATGGTCATGACTGTCGCTCACCAACTGAAGCTGTGTTACTACCTCCCAGTCGTATAGAGCCGGTGGATATTGGGGACTATCGTGAGGAAATGCTGACAGCACTGTCAGAAGCTCGTGAGTTGGCAGTGAAATCAATTCGCAAGGCCCAACAACGCTACAAGAAGCAATATGACAAGAAGACTACCCCAATCTCACTGAAAGTAGGTGACTGGGTATTTGTCCACTTCCCACATGAAGAGACCGGAAAGCTTAGGAAATTGTCAAGGCCTTGGTTCGGGCCTTACCGTATCTGTTCAAGAGATGGTCCTGATGTAACTGTAATACGAGTGTACCATCCGGGAGAGCCCATTCAAGTTCATCTACTCAGAGTCGTGCCGTGTCCACCTCACTTACCAGCTGGATTTTATTGGTACGGTGCTAAGTGCAAGTCTCAAGACCAACCACCAAAGTGGGTAGAGGCCCTGATGCAGGGAAAGAATACTGACCAGACCTCTACATCCGCTACTGAGGGACACACAGATTTGGGTGATTCCGAATCGAATACCACATATACCATTGCACCTACTGAGTCGGATGCTGAATGTTTGACTGCACCAGACACAGACTGTCAAGATGCTGGCCCCCAGAGTACAAGCTCTAATGAGGTGGATGATGGTCTACAGGGCCCTGAGGACTGTGGCAGAGTCCATCATGTTGTGGATTCCCCGACTACTCAAGCCAGTGCAACAGAAAGAAGAAAGGTCTACCCCCTGCGGTCAAGACAGCGACAAGCTCGGGACGAGCTTATTGGAGGGGAGGGGTGATGTGACAGAGTTGCATTTGACTAAACTATATATTACTTACCTTCATAATGTGTACGTCACTGGTCATGCATGCGTACTAATTATTGTTACGTCATTCAAAAATCAACTATCCGTGTGTGTGACTATCGAAGGTCGAGTAAATGCACGCGCGTTTACATATAGTCACCAGGTTTGTGTGGTAGGTATGGTCTGACTGTCTCCAGGGCTGTGTGCTCCTCCAGGGACCATAACACTCCTGCTATCATCCCCCATGACACACCAGGTACAGTCTGGAGGGAGTACTGTAGACCTGCCATCCTTCTCTCATCTTCACTGGAGTATGATGGATCCCGTCTGATCTGATCCTTCACTGAGTCTGGAACATCAAGGACATAAAGTAGCCCACCATCTCCCCAGAAGTCTCTCACAGTAGACAGAGCAGGTAGTAGTAGGTGTGGAGTGAGGCTGGTATCTGGAGGGAGGAAGGATACAGGAATAACATACACTGTATACATTGTATGTACAGTAACACTATAATGCATGACAGAACATGTACATGCAAACATTGCAAGTGAGACATGTCATTTGATGTAGAAACACAAATTCACATCAAAATCAATGGGGAATTTATGTACCAGGTGAAGAAATTCATATGATCAGTTACACACTACAGTACACATTAAACTCCAGTGGGGTAATGATTGATGCTGGCACATACAGACATGTACTAATAAGCTCGGCACAGCACTGTCCAGGGATCACTTATATAGCTTGTCTGGCTCCACCAGATATGTGTGTATAGCACACTAGAAGAACGCATAGAAAGAAGAGAAAGGAAACACAGAAAACTTACCACATACAACACACATACACAAAAGCAGGACACTGGATGTCCAGCCTTGAGAATACTGGGGCAGTAGTTCATTTATGACTAGCCAACTCTCCCCACACACCATTTACAATGTACATGGGAATATACATGTACATGTATATGAAAAAATGTATCTGGTGGGGCCAGACAAGCTATATAAGCGGACAGAGCCTTTACACTAATAATGGTGAGCTATAGGAGGTATATTGAAGTACAGTGTATGTCTACTCCACAGGTAGACTATAGTAGTGTACACTTTACATGAATGTGTGATTACCTGTGAGAGGTTCAGCATTGGACCTTATGGAGTCTGCCACCTTGGTTTCTCCCATCCAGTCCAACTGATTAATGAGTCTCCTCCAGCTTGCTAGAGGGTCAGTGTTGATCCAGTAGGTCATAGACTGCTTCTTCTGGTCCATCTCATCTGGGAAGTTCTGCCTAATATCCTCCTCCTTTGACTTAGGTACGTCAAGGAAGTCTCTCAGTCCCCATCTCCCCCACCACCTCTTCACTTCCCTCACAGCTCTCAGTACATTAGAGGGAGTGACAGCTACACCTGGGGTACACATCAACACACATTGTGACAGAGACAAAGAGGAAATGCTAACCACTACACTCCCCACACACTATAGAGCAGTGTATGAATATTGTATGTAGTCAATGGTGCCATCCACCCACACCCACACCCAATACTCTGTACAGTACTAAGATTGGGAAATAATCTGTACATGTACATGTACATAGGTCCATCATTGGTTGTGGGGGATTCCATTGGAGTACAGTATACATGCCAATCAATGGGGCACATCTGGAATACAGCATGCCATACAATGTACATGTACACTAGGAGTATGCCTTTACACAAGTGCTGGTTAGGCCCACTGCATGACACACACAACTGGTCCTTGTTTCTTAAACATCTCAATATCCCACACTACATCACATGCCTGTACTGTATGACTACATCAACATTAAATTCATGTCTTACAATATGACCACAAACACAAAATGTGATTGGAGTGGTCTCTGCCACCTCCCACATGTCAGTGGAGTTGTACACACCATCAAATCTCAAATTACATGTACATGAACTAGCTAGCTCAAAGGCTTGCCTAAAAGGAAGCTGAAACACACAATGTCCCTGTACTAGGCCTAGCTCATGTGGTCACCACACAAATCTTCAACTGGAATATAGTATGGAGGATTTCTAATTCACTGAGGCATGTTGGAGGGCACGTGATGGCTCTAGTGTATTTCAGTCTGCAGTCATGGACTCAATACTGAACACAGAGATAGTACTAGTGTGTCAGACACTGTACAGACTGTCTACGGGTAGTTCATTGGCTGCCTTACAGAAAGGTTGGTGGTCTAAAGTGATAAACGTACTTACTTCGTTTTCCCATCCTGGAAGTGGTGGGGCTCTCCTTTCTCAGTAATTTGCTGTCAGCCATTATGTTGGATCACAGAGGAAAGAGACGTGCACGGTTGGCACAGCGCTCGTGGCGCTGGCCACGCGTAGCGAGTGAGAGACAGCTAGAGACAAAGCAGCAGTAGCACACAGTGATCGTGGGAACAGCCCTTAATGATATTGCCCCCCACACATCGAATTTTGGAGCGGAACTGATTCGTAAACGTGAAATAATGCAGTATGGTATGGGGACATATGTCATATATGAGTTGACTTTCTTCTACCTCAGGATCTGTGGAGTGTACCTTTTCCATGTTGACCTTCCTGTGGCTGATAACAGGTGAAATCACTTCTCTCCTCTCCACACATCTCCTAGCTATCTAGGACAGCTACCAAGGGTAGGACAGAGCCAGGAGTGAGACTCAAATTTCAATGGGTCACGATTAGAGAGGGTCACAGTTGCAGGGATGGTTCTTTTGTGAATCTTGTCTTCCTCTCCCTCCCTCCCTCTCTCCCTCTCTCTCCCTCCCTCCCTCCCTCTCTCCCTTCCTCCCTCTCTCCCTACACAGGAGCATTGGTCTGGTAGGTCAAAGGGTCTGCTACAGGACTTTGCATATGGACAGCTGAGTCGTCTCTGTCAGGCTCGGGCCAGAGCCCTCAGTGGAGGAGACTCACAGGATGAGGAGGAGAACTACGATATTATCAGAGGTGAAAACCATTCTCTCTCCCTCCCTCACTCTCTCGATCCTTAATTCCCCTGAAATGATTTCTATAAACTATGTACCAATCCAATTCTCTTGTACACTCCATTCCTCACTCTAGAAATTGCTGAATCATCACGATATGGTGCCACCCACGACCCTGAAAGACAGCCCCTATTGTCTAATGGGGAACCTGGGATAAATTTTGCAGGGGGGCTGAATCCCCCTCTTCTTCATCCTGCCCACAGAAGTGCCGAGTTCACAATTGGAGAAAGAGATGAAGTGTTACAGAGAAAGAGAAGGTAAAGTGTCCTTCCTTTGAAGTCCGTGGGGTCAGGAGGTCATGCCTCTTGTGTGTGTGTACAGTATGTGGAAACCTCTAATAAGGACACCCTTAAATAGGGACACCTCAATAAACTGGACACTTTTTGCTGTCCCCAATACCACGTTTGTGTACATTTCAACCCCTGAAATCAGGACACCTCACTACTCGGACACTTTCTTCTGTCCCCAGTGTGTCCTCATGAGAGGCTCCACTCTATACGTGACATTGTACATGTAGTAGTGTGTCTGTCTGATACATGTAGTACATGTGTATGACCACATTATTGGGAGTTGTATGACCACTTTAGTTGAGAAATGAGTGTCCTCTTTCTCTTCTTATTGCAGCAACTCACATACGTGTACCTGAAGATATGAACAACTGTTATATCTCACCTGATGGCTTTGGTTTATTATAATGTATATGGTGTGCATGGGAAGTTCTGTATATAATGATGCATAATTTATTGGATACTCTCTCCATAGTCTGTAGCTACCTTCTCACTTCACCTCATGTAGCCATGGGCTACTGTGGGCATGCACATTAACAGTGGGCAATATATTGCCCTCCATTTGAATAGCAAAATAACCTCCTGTGAATATGAGTGTGTGTATTAAACCTATGGAAGATTAAGGCTGTAAGGCATAACTCAACAGACTAACCTACATGTACATGTGTGTACCTATGAGTGGAATTAAGGGCTGTAGGGATGATGGGGGCATGTATGAGTGGAAGGGGTGGAGTGTGATTAATTATGCATGACATGTGCATTATTTAGAGAGTATGTGACTCAATTTGTACACGCATGATCACACACACACACACACACACAGCTTACATAACTCCATGTACTGAACAGGCATTGTGGCCTAAAAATACTTCCAATGCTGTTTCTGCTGTGGTGTATGTATATATTCTCTACGTAGTTTACGAGACTAGTAGGGACATATACTGGCCCATAGCAAGTGAATTATGAGTGGTGAGTCCAGGAAGTAGGTGTGACTATAAGGGAACCTGCGGAGGCTGAACACTCGTCTCAACTATGAAGTGGAGCACATCCACACCCTGAAGGTGTGAGGTGTAGTTAGTGGGTGTGGTTTGCATGTAGTCTGATATGACGTGTTCTGAGCAGCCTACAAATTCATTCAAGAATGTCGTCATGTTCGGTCTCCTTATGAATACGAAGAAGTATTAGGAAATCGAGATGTTGTCGTTTCATTGTTGCTCAAAAATAAGTCTTTACTAACCTGAACTAGTCATGCCAGAATGAATAGCACTAAAGTGCAAACCCTCAGCGTACAATCTATGTAAATTATGCACATACGTAGATCAATGATGCTTACGAAACCTCGCCTCCACTATAAGAACCGCAGGCAGAAGTTAGTTTCTTGCTCTCACGCAGAGCAGCTGCATCATTGGGCGGGGGCTACATATGTAACTCTTGTACGTACACCACATGGTGGTACCATGGTACTGTATACTGCGATAGTGAGCACACATGCAATTGATTGTCCAATGCAATCCTGCTGCCAGTGACATCTTTAATATCACACACATACACGCTAGATTGACACTCCAAACTGGTGTGGGTAAAACTGCATTGGCTGCAGTGCCTACTATGGCCCAGACATATGGGAACTAAACCACGGACATGACTCAGCTTCCTCTATCACACAACTACCACACTGTCTATCACAAAATGGGGACTCATATATGATGTGTACATCTACATGTGTGACTACACATTATAATTACTTATACACGTACACTGTAACACTCGCTAGTAATGCTAAACTACAAGTATCATTTATCACTCTGTCGTAGCCAGGAGGGGGTCCAAGAGAATCAGTCCAGTTCCGGTTGTGTGAGATGAAGTAACTGTCTTTACGATGAGGGAGGAAGAGGCACACAATGTTGAGTATGGTTAGAGATGAGTTTGGAGTTTGGCCTTCTTCTTCTCTGGTGGTCTAAGTGATACCTCAGGATCTGTGGAGGAGTGCAGTGTATGTTTGTGTAAGGGATCTTGGACCAGTGGCGTAGGAAGATATGTTTTACTATAGGGGGTCACCAAACTGATACTCAAATATTGAATGTGTATGCATATGCATACCTAGAATCTAGTATTACATAAGTGAATACCTAGCATTTAGACCTATAGCTAAGCCTGCAATCGAATAGAAGGTAAATTCAACAGAGAATAAAGGGGAGACTAGCCTTTTAGCTGAAAAAAAAGTGAGTGCCAGCCCTTAGAGCCCCCATGGTTCCTACGCCACCAACATACACAACACGTGGCCCTATATGTGTCCATGTTGCCAAGTAGTGGGCGAGGTTGAATGCCAATAACCAGGGTGGTGGTATACCAGCACCCCGTGCACCCCTGATTACTACACCCCCCCCCCCCCCGTGCACCCCCGGTTCCTACACCCCTGGGGTCCATTATGGATGTCTTACATATAGGCCCCCCCTTCTGTACACACATGTACAGAAGGGGAGCCTGGGTACAAGGTTAGTGTCATACAGGCATTACATACCAATGTGTCTTTTAGCGATGGTTTCTGCGAGAGCACAGTTGTTGCCCCCAGCAGAATGGGCCACGGCTTCCACCAACAGCTTCCAAGATGGATCCCCAAAACGTGCCGTGTTGTACGCCTTGTTCAGCCACTCAGTGAGAACATCCAAGAGACGACTTTCCACATCTGTGTGATTCTTCTCTATCGTATTCAGTACATACGGTTTCAATTTCAGGGCAAGTCCCATATTTTTCCATCTGGAAGCCACCGGCAAAAGTTCAGAGTTCACTTCAAACAGATCGTCAATATCTGTAGGGGAGGACCACATTAACTACATGTAGACAAAGTGGAGAGAACACACACAATGATGTAATTTACCAAGTGGGCATTGAATGGAGCATTCATCTGCAGCAGTTGCAGGAGGTAGAGAGGCTGCAGCTGATGGTTGAGTAGAGGAGGCCACAAGCTGTGGTTTACCTGTACAAGGATCATGGTTCACATGAGATGTGATATGGACACAAAATTTACATGTAAATATACATAAAAATTGTAGAATTACTTACATGTATGTGTCTTCTCACACCAGTGATTGAGATCTCTCAATTTGCCATACACTCGAGGGTCATTGGCACACTTCCACAGTTCATTCTTGATGTAGGCTGGATGGGTCTTGTCTGAGTGAGCTCTCGGGCAGATGATGGCTGGGCGGGGCTTGTTGTTGGAGTAACCTAATGTTTCACACACAGTTTCAATTCCACTGAAGAGAGCATTTCGAACGTGTTGCCACAGCTCCTGTTTCTCTTCCTCTGCAGTGGACACATGTACCTCAAAGTATTCGTAACAATCCATTAGAGTAACTGAGCCAACATAATCGGACACCTGGAACTCAATACAGTCACGATACAGACATGTTGGTTTGTTGAAAGCGAGGCACAGTTTCCACGGGCAGGGGTGAATGTTTTCGGGAGAGAGGACGTGAGACATTAGTGAGCAGAAGATTCCATTCTGGGGACCACCGTCAGGAAAGTCGACCACTAGAGAACCAGATGATGATGTACACTCTTTTGGCAGCTCAGTATTGGGTATTTGCTTCAGGACACTTGGCATGAACCAGGTATCTGGACCATCATCAGTTGACAGTTTGGCAAACACCAGCAGTTCTTCCAGCAGGTGGATGGTATCATCGGAGGTGAAGATCCCAGCATGGTAGTGGCTACTGAATCGCTTGTCTTCAAGAAATGACTTTGTTATTTGACCAAACTCATTGAACTGCTGCCAACCAGGAGGTAGAAGATCAGTATCCAATGTGGAGAAACGAGATGGCTTCTTGGGAGTTGGTGTCAGTTCCTTGAGAGGTGGCTTCTCAGGAGTTGCTGCAGTAGCACCTGGTGGTGTGTTGGGTGAGGTGGAGGATTGCTGACCACCATCTGATCTGGCTGCTGCTGGTGTGTTGTCAGTGGATGGCTCATCTTGGTCTGCTGGCTCTTGCAGCTCAAACATGAACTCTACCAGCTCGGACACCTTGTCCAGAATCACCTGGGGGTTGATGAAGACCACTTCGGGGAGGATGTCACGGAAGTAGAACATGAGGCTCACACTGTGGAAGAAGTCCAAGGCACCATCAAATGATTCCTCCTCCAGCCCCAGTGACTCTGCCACCTGCCAGCATTCGTCACGACTCATTACCATCCTCCCCAGATCCTCGGCAATGCTTCGCACCTTCTCATCAAATGTGTGCCATCGCAGCGGCATTTCTACCTCTATTGTTGGACACTGCTCTATGATGTAGGATCGAATCCTCTCTGCGGTCCTCTTGTCAGTGTCATCTGGATTCAATGCATTGATCTCGAAGATCAATTTTTCTGGACTGAATGCAATAATTTGCTTTTTGAATTTCAGTGGAATGATCTGCTCCAGTCGCTTGTTCTTATCTTCCACTGTTTCTGTGGTGCATTCTTCCAATTTGTCGCGATGTGTACCGAGAAACAGGAGCATGGGGGGAGCAGACTCAGAGGGAGCAGACTTGGGGGGAGCAAACTTGGGGGGAGTAGACTCAGAGGGAGCAGACTTGGGGGGAGCAGACTCGGGAGGAGGGCCCTTTCCTTTGGAGGTGAATGTGTGCATAGTTCGCATGCACTGTTTCAAGTGGTCTTCGTTTGTTCGGGAAGACCGGTAGGGCTTGGACACGGGCTTGCCTTTGCGGTAGTAACCGATCAGTGGACAGTGATCTAGTGATTGAGACAGGTTGATAACCAAGATGCAAGTGGACGTCTTTCGAAGGAAGACAGTCATGGCATCCACGAATTCGGGCTGGCCTCCACTGTCCACAATGTACACGACTCTCTCGGTGAAAATGGTTTCCAGATCATCACTCGGAATGTTGATGAGTGATATCAACTCCTCGTCCACCTCAGAGGACTGGAGCAGGGACTCAATCGTCACCTCTGGGGGTGCACCAGGTGATCGCCCTGCAGTGGATGTTGCAGGCATGACGGGTGGTGGTGGTGTGGCAGTGGATGGCTGGTGGGTTGGGGGTTGAAGCTGGACTGGTGTGGACTGGACTGAGGTTGAAGTGGCAGGTGTTTGAGGGGAGGCAGATGATGAATCGTTAGCTGTGGCAGGTGGTTGGGCTAGTCGCTGTGCACGGGCTCTCAGGAGGCTGGCAATGTACTGCTTCTTCTGTTCCGGAGTCTTCTTAATCCACTTGACCTGGTCCTCAATGTGGACCACTTCTGTTTGGACCGGCCTCTTCAGGAGTGGCGTGCTCTGTCGATCCTCTTCTGCTGGTGGCTGTTCCTCCATCACTGTCTCTAAGAACGTTGATTTCCCACTGCCTGCAACTCCCACTGTAAGCACTTTGGTGAGGACTCGTTTGGAGACACCTCGTTTCATTTCTTCCTCATAGATTTGCTTGGCACGACGTCTCCCTACAGGAGATAGGTGGATGGAGAGAAAGAGGAGTCAGAGGGTAATGTACATTTGTACATGTAGGTAGAGTGGAGAAGAGAAGAGGAAGAAGAAATAGTAAAGGGAGCCCAGATATAACTCATCAAGTTCGAGAATACTAGCAATGAGGAGAACAAAGGGAATGGGGGAAGAGGGGGAACAGACAAGGGGAACATACATGCATATATAGAGGCAACGTGGGAACTATGAAAGGGTTGGTGTACCACAAGGTGTAGGCTGACATGTACTTCATGAGTCTTATTTGACTGGCACAGTGTTGTCCTATGAGAGGTTGGTGATTGGGAGAGGGAGAGGGGAGGGAGGAGTGACATGCATGTATACCTCAATCCTGGTTGCCATAGCTACAATGACCATCCCATAGTGATTTCTAAGGCCACACCCATCGTCCCATTTCCACCATATTAGGGACAAAGAAACAATGATATAGCAACTATAGGAATACTTAAATACTGCCACCACTAAATTGGTGAGTAAAATACATTTTAGACACGCGAGAATTAGAGGTAAGGAGGGGGAGGTAAGAGGGAGAGAGGGAGAGTGATATGACCTGTTGTATAGCAGGTATTACAATAACACATACTGACATATTGCTAAAATGTTCCATGTACAGACTCACCTGTGGGGAACATGGACTGGAGTCTCTCTAGAACACTGTGATACTGTCCATCACTCAATCTGTAGAGGGCATTTGACACATGCTCCCATGTTGGGTGAGGATATTCTGTCAAATATACTCTAAGGAGTGCAGTTTTCCTCTCCCCATCACTACGGAACTGAGACCTGATCTTATCCAGTGTGGACTCTGGTACATCCATCCAAATGCCAAAGTCATTCCACTTTGAGTCTGGTAGTGAGTCCACAGCTGATGTCAGGTTGGAGAGATTCAGGCTGGGATCTGTGAGTATGGGAAGAATATCTTACACCCTCACATGATTGCCTTCAATACTATTCTACATGTACATGTATCAGAGGCTTAGATACAGGAGCTGGAGCAGCTATGGCTACACCTTCAACCAAACTCATACGGTGCATATATGTCAGATTAATACTCAGATTGGTAGGGGTTACAGAAATCATTGGGTCTTTCTGTGTGTCTGTTACTCACTATGGCAGCTTCAAGTGCTAGAACTCACAAACAACTTCTTTACCAACATGAAATGCACTTGTAAAGTGCGTAACCCTCGCGCAGTTATGACTACCAAGTAAATATATTAGAGCTCCTGACTCTCTTCGTGCTCTGCACATACTTGTAGCTAAAGCAAAACTATATCTAACAGTAAGTCGTGCTGCTGCGATCTCCAATTAATGCGCACCTTCAGGTATAAACCGTTGCCTAAAACAGATACACTTCTGACGATACAGCTCCAGACTTCCTATTACGAAGTAGCAATACTGCTTGTCAATATACCCATGTTTGGCTATCACAACAATTATGGTTCACGAAAATTGGCAATTTACCGCTTTTCTTCAACAACGGAGGTCCGGTCTCTTCTTTCCGCTCCAAACGTTAACTGTGCCGAGCGCTAACGCTACTTCTTCATATCTCCAAGTTTGGTACTTATAGCAGCCACGGTTTACGAGAAAACTTGTTTACAGACAGACAGACAGACACACACACACACACACACACACACCGACCGACTACAATAACCCTCCCGCGCATGCGCGAGGGTTAAAAATGTGTACATGTACAGGTCAAGACTAACTGCTACATGACTTTAATTATCCATGAGATACAAGGCAACACAACACAACAGAAAGACAAAGCAACACAACACAGCCCAAAGCAGTTATTTTTTCAAAGAAAATTACCTGCCTCGGGTGGGACTAGAACACACAACCATCCGCTTTCCAGGCGACACTCTTACCGATTTTCATACATGTACAGATTTACATGTATGAAAATACTCTAGAGGCTCTAAATACACAGCTACTAGCTACATGTAGTATTAGTGTGACCTTTGACACAAATCAGTTTGGAGGGAGAAGGCCTGGATGGAAAGCTAATGTACACTTACACATACAACAAAATGTACATGTATGTATTCAATCAGCAGTGTACACATAACGTGTATACATACATGTACATCAGACTATGGACTTGTTCTTGTACATGTACATGGCTGACAGTAGACCCTCACATACAGTCATATAAGTACATGTACCATATTGTATAGTCACCAGGTTTGTGTGGTAGGTATGGTCTGACTGTCTCCAGGGCTGTGTGCTCCTCCAGGTACCATAACCCTCCTGCTATCATCCCCCATGACACACCAGGTACAGTCTGGAGGCAGTACTGTAGACCTGCCATCCTTCTCTCATCTTCACTGGAGTATGATGGATCCTGTCTGATCCGATACTTCACTGAGTAGGGAACATCAAGGACATAAAGTAGCCCATCATCTCCCCAGAAGTTTCTCACAGTAGATAGAGCAGGTAGTAGTAGGTGTGGAGTGAGGCTGGTATCTGGAGGGAGGAAGGATACAGGAATAACATACACTGTATACATTGTATGTACAGTAACACTATAATACATGACAGAACATGTACATGCAAACATTGCAAGTGAGGCATGTCATTTGATGTAGAAACACAAATTCACATCAAAATGAATGGGGAATTTATGTACCAGGTGAAGAAATTAATATGATCACTTACACACTACAGTACACATTAAACTCCAGTGGGGTAATGATTGATGCTGGCACATACAGACATGTACTAATAAGCTCGACACAGCACTGTCCAGGGATCACTTATATAGCTTGTCTGGCTCCACCAGATATGTGTGTATAGCACACTAGAAGAACGCATAGAAAGAAGAGAAAGTAAACACAGAAAACTTACCACATACAACACATATACACAAAAGCAGGACACTGGATGTCCAGCCTTGAGAATACTGGGGCAGTAGTTCATTTATGGCTAGCCAACTCTCCCCACACACCATTTACAATGTACATGGGAATATACATGTACATGTATATGAAAAAACGTATCTGGTGGGGCCAGACAAGCTATATAAGTAATCCCTGGACAGAGCCTCATCAGCAGGGAATATGCGCAACTTGTCTAGCACACCACCAGTTTATATGGACCTTATGAGAAACTAATAATCAACGAATTGGGCCTTTTAGAAACTCAAATGTTCACTCCTTTTTTTCCTAACGTTTTCTCAAAGTTCACACTGCATGCCTGTGGCACAACAGGGCAGCTGGCCTACAACTACTAGAGTGGAGGCTATCTTTCCCTCTCTCACATGATAGCCAGTCCCAGTCCTGTACCCAACACCCTATGTGCCAGGGGATGGAGTGTCTAACAGGAGGTTGGAAATATCTAGTGGATATTTACATTTACACTAATAATGGTAGGCTATAGGAGGTATATTGAAGTACAGTGTATGTCTACTCCACAGGTAGACTATAGTAGTGTACACTTTACATGAATGTGTGATTACCTGTGAGAGGTTCAGCATTGGACCTTATGGAGTCCGCCACCTTGGTTTCTTCCATCCAGTCCAACTGATGAATGAGTCTCCTCCAGCTTGCTAGAGGGTCAGTGTTGATCCAGTAGGTCATAGACTGCTTTTTCTGATCCATCTCATCTGGGAAGTTCTGCCTAATCTCCTCCTCCTTTGACTCATGTATATAGAGCCAGCCTCTCAGTCCATATTCCCCCCACCACCTCTTCACCTCCCTCACAGCTCTCAGTACATTAGAGGGAGTGACAGCTACACCTGAGGTACACATCAACACACATTGTGACAGAGACAAAGAGGAAATGCTAATCACTACACTCCCCACACACTATAGAGCAGTGTATGAATATTGTATGTAGTCAATGGTGCCATCCACCCACACCCAATAATGTGTACTACAAGTACTAAGATTAGGAGAAATTACATATCAGGGCCGGCGGACGGTTGGTCCGGCCGTGGCCCGACCAATTTTTTAGTATATTATAGGTAGCGATCATATGCATACTGTAATATGGGTGGGGCTCTGTTCACGACATCATGTAGTGGTCAAGTGCAAATGGTGTTGTAGCCATGAGGTTTTCTGAGTACTTATTAATGCCTTAAACGCCTGATCTTACCGCTTCGCACGGGAATGGGGGAAACGTCATTGCCCCAAGTGGCAGCAGATTGCTGCGCAAGCGCAGACGGCTGGACCAATAAAATTATGCTTCCGCCGGGCCTGCATCATAGAGTTGGTAGACTCTAAATGTAGGGATGCCACCTCCCACATGTCAGCGGAATTCTACACACATCAAATCTCAAACTACATGTACATGAACTAGCTAGCTCAAAGGCTTGCCTAAAAGGAAGCTGAAACACACAATGTCCCTGTACTAGGCCTAGCTCATGTGGTCAACACACAAATCTTCGACTGGAATATAGTATGGAGGATTTCTAATTCACTGAGGCATGTTGGAGGGCACGTGATGGCTCTAGTGTATTTCAGTCTGCAGTCATGGACTCAATACTGAACACAGAGATAGTACTAGTGTGTCAGACACTGTACAGACTGTCTACGGGTAGTTCATTGGCTGCCTTACAGAAAGGTTGGTGGTCTAAAATGATATAAAACGTACTTACTTCGTTTTCCCATCCTGGAAGTGGTGGGGCTCTCCTTTCTCAGTAATTTGCTGTCAGCCATTATGCTGGATCACAGCAGAAAGAGACGTGCACGGTTGGCACAGCGCTCGTGACGCTGGCCACGCGTAGCGAGTGAGAGACAGCTAGAGACAAAAGCAGCAGCGAACACAGTGATCGTGGGGATGCCCCTTAAAAGAATGTTGATTAACTACCCCCACATCGAATCTTGAAACGGAACTGATTTGTAAACATGAAATTATGCAGTATGGTATGGCAACATATGAAGCTTTCTTCTACCTCAGGATCAGCTGTTTCATGTACTGACTTTCTCTTCTGTTCCAGCTGTTAGGAATGTGGGGCTGAATCCACTCCTCCTCTCCACACATCCCTAGCTATCTAGGACAGAAGCTACCAAGGGTAGGACAGAGCCAGGAGTGAGACTCAAATTCCAATACACTCTGTCAATTCACACATTCTCCTTCAGCTCCCTCCACAAGACTGCCACACTGCCTATCAACTGGACTATGAATCGACTGTTAAAGTAATCAAATGGGGTCATATATGACGTGTACAGCTACACATGTGACTACACATTACCTATACATGTAGGCATTTAAGATTGCTAGTAATGCTAAACTACAAGTATCAGTTATCACTCTTTTGTAGCCAGGGAGAAGTCCAAGAGAATCAGTCCAGTTCCGGTTGTGTAAGATGAAGTAACTGTCTTTACAATGAGGGAGGAAGAGGCACTGTATGGAGGGAGGAAATGTGTGTTTGAGTAACCAACTACTGAGGAGGGAGCTGGGACCACTACAGATGTCTTACATACACAAGACATGTTCACATGTGTATATTTGAGAAAGCAACTACTGGGGAGGGAGCTAGGGCCAGTACAGATGTACACAGGAGATGTACACATGTGGCATACAGGTATTTACATACCATTATGTTTCTGGGCTATGGTTTCTGCGAGAGCACGGTTGTTGCCCCCAGCAGAATGGGCCACAGCTTCCACCAACAGCTTCCAAGATGGATCCCCAAAACGTGTCGTGTTGTACGCCTTGTTCAGCCACTCAGTGAGAACGTCTTCCAGATAGTCCTCTACTTCAACGTGATTCTTGTGACGGATTCTGTTGAGTAGGTTTGGATCCAGTCTCAGAGCCAGTCCGATCTTTCTCCACCTGTGGGCCACTGGAAGGAGCTCCGAGTTCACAGTGAACAGATCGTCAATATCTACAGAGAGAGAGCAGATATCATGAAAATGTATGGAGTTGGCATAAGTGGATCAAAGTACTGTTGGTGAGTACTACTAGTGAGTACTGCTCATACAGCACAGGGCATATGCTATAGAGAATGGCAGTGAGTGTAACGAGACCAAATGGTGGCAATAGTAAACTATATGTAGCATGAAAGGCACTCACTTCCATGTTACACATGAACATGTATTACATAAACCACTCACTGAGGTGGGTTCTTTCTCTGCAGCCATTCCAGGGGGTGGAGATGTAACAGATGGT